>CM022944.1:160719380-161201790 GCA_012931725.1 Litsea cubeba | reverse complement strand
CAATAAATAACCCTAGAAGGTATGAAACTCATTGAGAGGATTTGCAAATCTCTATTTTGAACTTTTCTCTCGATCTTTAGTATTGAAACTGCTATTTTTATACCGACAAAAAAGATTTAAATCTAATTATGTTCTTATCTCATTCTATAAACTGTTTCCTATTAATTGTAATATCTTATTAATTAAGTGCTAACATTGGTGCCCCTCAAATTAGTCAATAGATTTGGTTCCTTCTATTTACAGCCAAGCCTGACTTGGCAAGTCACACACTAGCCTGACCAGCGTAACCAGCTGGAACCATGTGGCCTGTTGGTGGGTCATATGGCCATGAGGATTTACGAGCTCTATTACCCTATTTTGTGATTGTCGACCTCATCTTTAGTAATTCGGAACCGTCAAATTGCATCAAACTACTTTCTATTAATTAATAATGCGTTTCTCACATGATGTATTCAATGGTAAATGTCACCTCATACAGCTAGGAAATTGATTTGATGGGTTAGATTTTCCAAAGGTGAGGTCCACCTGTGCCAACCAGACTTGCTAGTCCACCCTAGCTTGTTTCAAGGGATTCTTATTAGGTAGGCTCCACTAATTTGCCACATGTGACGTGACAACTGCTCAGGGCCGGCTCACCATATAGGCAAGTGAAGCAAGTGGTGAGGGCCTCACCATGAGGGGGCCTCATAATTTTGTACGCATGGGTAGATGGGTTGAGTTTTCTTCCCACTTCCAAAATTTAATCCCAATTCTCAAACTCCAAAACCAGAGAAGATAAACAAACAGAGACACAGTAAAAGTTACTATTCTAAAATAAGTCCGTTTTTAAAGGTATCAAATCTCACTGGGAATCATCTGAAATGAATTCAAATGAACCCGAGCTAGAAGAGAAAATCGATCACAATTTGACCCGTTTTCTAATGAAACTGATATCATCGAAAATTTCCATCATTGGAAAACTTTCATAAGATCAGAATTACAAATAAGTCCTTTTTTATATAGAAAATACTCTTTTCTTCATTAAATGACATTTCAAATCAATATGGCTCCAAAATAAGAAATGTCCAACACAATTTCAGAAATTCATTGATACCAATAATTCCATATTATCTTATCATATAATTAATCTAACACATTAATCAACACTAATTAACAACTAATCATGCTTAATTTGCAACTAAACATAATTAATTAAATAAAAATACATTCCCAAAAATCATAATCTAATGTCTAAAGGCCTGTTGGATTAGTAACATTAACATGATAATATAGCTCTTTCCAAAAAAGAAAAGAAAATGAAAACAGTGCATGTTTGCCAACGAAAACCACATATGCTGATATGCGTAATTAAAAAAAATGAAAAAAAAGGAAGATGGGTTTCGAACCCATGCATTGTTGTGACGGAACGTCATTTGATCTGAATCGTCCGCCCTTTGATGCGGTTTTGTTTCATGTGCAAATCACATGCGATTCATTCTACCACCCCCTCACATGTGAAAATTAAATCTGAGTACGAAAATAATACGTTTTTACACATCATTTACACATAAAAATTTCACACATGATGCGTAAATGATCTCAACCAAACATGAAGGTATGTAAATGATTCACATATGAGTCATTTACATACGTAAAATGCTCTCAACCAAAAAGCCCCTAAAAGAATGTATATGGATAACTCTTGACCTCTCATTGTTAACCATTACTCTGATAATTCAATATTTTTTGTCATCACCATTAATGATTTTACGCTCTGTTCGGTTATTTCATTTAGCAGAAGGATTTAAATTGAGGGCTGCATTTTCTGCTTGGATTGGATATTTGGACTGCGCGTGCTCTTTTGGGATGAGGGTTTTCTCATGTCACACATAGAAGCTAGGGGCCTCGTTTATACTTTCGCCTGGGGCCACATATTGTCTTGAGACGGCCCTGCAACTGCTATATCAAGCCAGGAAATTAAGTGCTTTGAGCCTATAAAAACCCCTTCCCTTAAGCATGATTTAGAGCAGTTAGAGAAGAAGAAAGTAACATGGCTTTCTATGAGTATGCCCTTGTGGTCATGGTCGTGGCTCCTTGGTGGGCAGTTGCAGGTGCGAATGTAATTGGTGCGTGGAACGACGCTCATGCTACATTTTATGGTGACATGAGTGGCAATGAAACTGTGCGTGAGTTCAATGCTTGATCTCCTTTTTACGAATCATAGTGTGGTTTTATGATATATACAAACTAGCACCTAAAAACCTGAGTTTCTAGAAAGCACATTCTGAGGCTCATCTATGATCATGCTAAGCTCTCTCACGTGCAATTGATCTCAAAATGCAGTACTCATTCAAATTCGATACTAATCTGATTATTTTTCAACATTTTTTGAATGATTAGTATCTATTCTCATAAATTTCTCCTTTTTCATTTGTATGAGCAGCGGCGCCACAGGAGTTGAGACATGTACTCTGAAATTTAGAATTAGCTTGCAAAAAGCAATTTCAATGTGCACGTAAGTGGCAACAGAGGGATCGATCACATGTGATTTGTGTTTTTTTTTTTTTTTTTACCCAAGCCAAGTGGGTTGGGACCCAAGGTAGTACATACATTTGGGAAGGTAGCCCACACATGTGAAACCAAAAAAATGTGCGGAGAGAGAGATATTGGTTATGTTATTAGGATTGAGTAATAATTGTGTTTTAGTGTTAATCGAAATATGATTTGGTCTTTATATAATTGGGTTAACTTAGATCTTTCCCCTAGTAAATTATACACATCATTGGTCTATAGCCAGTGGCCTTGCAGTGCTATAAAGCATGCGCTAATTGATCTCTAATATGCAATTACATCTCGTGTGCCTGTAGAGGAAGCATGTGGCTACGACAATGTGTTCAAACAAGGATATGGGCTTGAGACAGCGGCCTTAAGCACAGCCCTTTTCAACAATGGTTTGACCTGTGGTGCGTGCTATAAGATCATGTGTGTGAACGACCCAAAATGGTGCCTGCCCGGGACAATCCATGTGACTGCAACCAACTTCTGCCCCCCTAACTACGACAAGCCTGATGGTAATTGGTGCAACCCCCCTCTCAAGCATTTGGACCTTTCCCAACCCATGTTCAGGAAGATTGCCATCTACGAGGACGGCATTGTTCCGGTCCAATACAGGCGCGTCACATGTCAAAAGACCGGCGGCATGAAGTTTGAGATCAAAGGCAACCCTAACTGGATTCTTGTGCTCGTGTACAATGTCGCCGGCGCAGGGGACGTTATTGACATGAAGGTTAAAGGGTCAAGCACAGTATGGATTCAGATGACAAAGAGCTGGGGCAAACATTGGGGGTTATCTATGTAAGTGCAAAAAATTATAACTCACAAAATTATGAGGTGCCTGGTAGGACTTATCCAAACATATGATAAAGATCAGCTGCCTTTAAGCCTGAGAGGGGAGGAACAAATGGTCGGAGGACCCTGGCCTGGGCCTGGGTGGCGCAAGGCTCTCGTTAGTGTATGAACTAAACAGAGGTAGAAGAGGGGGAAGAGAGACAGAGTGACGGCTCAAGAGGGGGTGTGTATGGTGGCGCAAGGCTCTCGTTAGTGTATGAACTAAACAGAGGTAGAAGAGGGGAGGTAGAAGAGGAAAAAGAGAGACAGAGTGACGGCACAAGAGGGGTGTGAACAAATGGTCGGAGGACCCTGGGTGGGCCTGGGTGGCGCAAGGCTCTCGTTAGTGTATGAACTAAACAGAGGTAGAAGAGGGGGAAGAGAGACAGAGTGACGGCTCAAGAGGGGGTGTGTATGGTGGCGCAAGGCTCTCGTTAGTGTATGAACTAAACAGAGGTAGAAGAGGGGAGGTAGAAGAGGGAAAAGAGAGACAGAGTGACGGCTCAAGAGGGGTGTGTATGCATACCTTTGTTATGGAACGTCATCCTATTTATAGAGAATTGTACCAGATATCTTGGAGTGGGCCCTAGATTTGATAGGGGTGATCTTGTTAGCCCACAAAGTAATAAATGAGGGTCCATCATAGCCCACAAAGCATTTATTGCCAGTTCGATCAGCCCACATCGCATTAAATGCATGTCATGTTGGGCCTCATCGTGTCTCAAGTCTTCGGCGGTTGAGGTCCCATCGGATCCATCCTTGGGCTCTGCCCTGATTTGATTACAGCCGCTGGATGCCGCCTTGTCAGCAATCTGGCGAAGATTGTGGACGGTTGGGATGGCTCTTCTGTCCCATTGGCACGTGCCCGTACTCAGCCTCGTGTCCGATGACGTGGCGGACGTAAGGGTGTGACCATGGTATTTATCTTGACTGGTGACCCGACTCCCTCAGCCGGGGTCAGGCGCACAGCCGAGGTCAGCCTGGACAGCCAAAGTCAGGCTGGTTTCGGCCAAGGCTCTGACCTTGTTGCCTAGGTGTGCTTGGACGGCACATGGTTGCGCTTAAACAACAGTTTATTGTCGATGTTAGTGTAATCCTGATACCTTAAAAATCTCCCCACACAATTGCTCCCTAGCTTGTGACTTCTGAGGGGCCCTAGCCTTTAGAGGTCGGAATCTAGAGAGTCCGATGGGAGACGCTCGATCATTACTCAGCGCCGTTCCGACTCTTCGAGGTAATTAATATCGCGCCTTGCTTACCACGGGAAACGAGCCGGGAGTTATACATGTCATCGCATTACTGATTGTGCTGTCAGATTGATGAGACAGGCGCGAATCGCGATGCTACCTCTTTGAATACCTAAATGGCGCCCAATGGGGGGCTTCCTTTCTTTAATAAATAGGGGCGTCTTCTTCTGCTCTACCTTCTTTATTTTCACTCTCAAGATCCTTCCAGAGGTTTTCAGGCAAGGACAACTGCGAAACGTCGATGATATCGCATGCCCAGACTGATTCTCATCCCTGACTCGCCCTTCTTCACCTATAAATCATCTCGAGTCTCTGTCTTTTTAGGGTTTTTCCCCTCTAGGTTTTCTTCCTGCCTCCTTCAATCTTAGGTTGTAGAAATGGCTAGTCCTAGGTTCCAGTTAGAGACACCTGAGGGTATAACTAGGTTTAAGGGGACGTATAATATCCCGGAGGGGGTCCACCTCAGGCCGGCGACTCCTTCCGACCATGCCCTGCGCTGTTGGTCCGGCGGCTGGATGTTGCTTCCCTTGATTTCTGTGATCGAGGGCAGGGTTAGGTTTCCTTTACACCCCCTGCTTAGGGTCTGCCTCAGTGCTTAGTTTCTTCCCCCCTGTCAGTTGATGCCTAATGGCTATAAGGTTATCATGGGCACGGCCAAGCTAAACGAGGTTTTAGGGATCGACCTCGGTGTGCATGACATCGAGGACGCGTATGACATCTGCAAGGCCGGGGGAGGCAACTACTACCTCTGGATAAAACAGCTCCGGAAGGGCTTTGTTTCGGCTTTGGTAGATTCGAATAAGAACGCCGAGGATGACCTCTTCTGCGTCTCAGGGGATTGGGAGTTCGGCGCTGGTGAGGACAGAACGCACATGGTCCCGCGCCACCTCGGGGTCGTCCCAAGTAATTATTGCCCCTTCATTTCGTGCTCATTTTACTCATCCTTCAAATTGCCGAACTGATGTCTTGTCTTGTCGTGCAGAACTTCAAGAGAGGCAGCGTCGCACGACGGTTGGAAAAAGAACGTTGTTGACCATAAAAAGGTCAAAAAATATACCGGGTACGAGAACCGGGCGGCCTGGAAGCTGCTAGGCTACACGCCGAGGTACCGCGGTCACTACAAAAGGATCGAGGCAGCACTGGGGGATGAGCTGTAGACTGATTTCCCTTCCGTTACTTTGGCCGTGCCCGGGGGTATTTTGCTGACTGATCCAATTGCTAGCCGAGTTGCATCCGGTGCCGAGGCGTCCGCCTCCGCTAGCTTGGGGTCAGCAAGCTTAAGAGAGGCTGTAGAGGCTTATTCATCCGACCAAGGAGAGGGGATGAAAGGTGACTTGCCCTCGCTGAAAACCAAGGACCTGACGGCCAAATAAAGGCGCGGGTCCTCATCTTCCGCAGCGCCTTCCTCTGCCAGCACCCGCGCAGCTTCGGGCTCGGGTGGTGTCGCAGTTACCTCCGCCCTTGTCATCACCCCGAACGTGGGAGAACGGAGACGCTCTCCCGAGCGTACGAGGGACGGATCTCCGCCTAGAAAGAAGTCCAAGGCGGGGGAAAGGGACTCGGGGGCTGAGCAGGCTCCAAAGGGCAAAACGCCTGTGCGTGTCCTTGGAGGTAAGGTTCCTCCTGAAAAGAGTGCGCCAGCGAACAGGGCTCTTTCCGAGACGGGACGCGAAATCTGCGGAACTTCAGGGCAAGGATCCGGATCGGCCTCTGGGTCTCGTGCCATCATGCCGGCAACATGGAGGCCGAGGCTGGAGATTCAGCCCGAGAGGCCCCTGAACGTGGAGGACCGGGTATTGGGGAACCCTCTAGTCATTGGGGCTCTCGCCAAAGCCTGCGCCCTCCCGCGCGACATGGAGCAGCATGCAAAATACGACAACGAGAATCTGCTAGCCTCAGCGATTCAGGCCACTCTCCTAGTAAGTATTCCTTGCGCGACTCTGATGGATTCTGTTCCGGCTACTCGTTTTTTTTTTTTTTTTTTTTTTTTTTTTTTTTTTTGCAGATTGTTCAGAGGCTCCAGCTTCTGTTAGAAAGGAGCGACAAAAACGTCTCCAGGGTTTCACAATTGGAGTCCGAGAGGGAGAAACACAGAAAGGACCTTGCGGAGTGCCGAAACAAGCTGGTAGACTTGATGAAGAGCAACGTCGAGCTGAATGCACAGATGGATGTGGCTCTGGCCAGCATCACTGATCTTACGGCAAAGACCCATGAGCTGAGGGGGGAGATCCGGTTGAAGATGAAAAGGTCGCTCGAATTAGAGGCCGAGCTGGAAAAACAAAAGGCAGAGTCAGTGGTCAAATTGGCAAGGCAGTGTGCTGAATTGGCGGATCAGCGTGCCGAACTGGAGCAGTCGCTGAAGGAGAAAGCCGACCTCAAGTCTTCACTGCGGGCCGAAGTCCACGCCGCCTTCCAGAAGGGATTGGACCGGGCCACGGAGGACTATGAAAGACAGGTGGGGGAGATAATCTCCCTCCTATTCGAGGAGGGATGCCGGGCAGGATTGAAAGAGGCGGGGGTTCCTGAAGATCATTCGGTCTATTAGAACCTACCGAATTATTCAGGCCCGGAATCAGAATCGAGTCCTGCCCCCCTGCCTGAGAGTCCCCGGGTCGAAGCGCCTTCTGCTGACTCCCTTTTGGACGGTGCTCCATCTCTCCCTCCTGTGGGCGGTGCTCCATCTCTCCCTCCTGCAGACGCCCCAGAAACGGTTGTGGCCACTGCTGAGACGACCGGCCTTTCGGAGAAACAGTGAGGATGCTGCTCTAGTCGCAGAAGTCCTTGTAGTTTTTTGAATACTTTCTGACTGTATTTCCTGCTTTCGAATTGTAACCTCCGACCTTGTACACCAAAAACAAGTTAATAAGACAGATGTTTATTCCATCCACACTTGTTCTTCTTTCTATTGTTTTTTTGTTCTTGTCTGTTTTTGCTGTGTCTGATCTCGGCTAAATTGGTGGCTTGTGGTAGGAGGATTGTCTGAGCTGGAAAGAGGATACCTAGTGGTTTTCATAGTTATCCGCCTTGGTATTCCGAACTCCGAGGCTCATAAATGGCAGTAAATACAGCGGTGTGACCGATGCGGAAAATAAGCAGATGACTCGACCTGTCGCCATCCAATCGGCTGGTCAATTCAGAGGTGTCGTGTGTCATACGCGAGGCATGGGAGACCTCACCTCATAAATAGGTCCTTCGATACTGAGCCCCCGTTTCCCCTATAAATAAGGGGGAAGGGTCTGCCAGAGAAAAACCCAAATCAATGGACCCTTCCGTTCCTCACGGAGATGGAGATCCATTCGTCCCCGCCAGATACTCTGGTAGTTTCGTCCCTTAGGAGTCCTTTAAAAGCCCTGTTCTGTGTGAATCCCTTGCAACTGAACACAACTCCCTCTGGGAGAGGCTGTATCCGGCTGTCGTGGTCCGTGCGCTCTCTGAACCTGGTCGCCATGGACCGCACGTTCTCTGAACGCTGGTCTTCAATCAACTCCTGCCGATGCGGCTGTGTGGAGGTCAGCTCTTGTTGATGCGGCTGGGAGTTGGTTGCGGACTTGGTCTGACCAGCCATAGTGTCCCGCGGGGTTCTGTGGCGATCCAAGCATCTACGGTGGTCCAGGAGCTTGTTTGCAAATTTTGGTCTCGCTGACCATAGGGTATTGTAGAGCTCCCGGCGTCGAGGACCAACAAAGATCAGTGTCTCCAGGCTTTCTTTTTTGTTTTTAGAGGACTGTGAGCCTCCTTATTGTATTTTTCTTTGCTTTTCTGCAACTCATGTAATGAGGATATTATAATTAATACAAATGAAGTTCGATCCAACTCAAATGTATTCTCTCTACATCTCCGTGCTGCATTTCTCTGTACTTCCACTGAATTGTCTTTTAGAGACTGCTATTGGCCGAGGTGAACCCAGAATTTTGAGAAACTCGGGTGTGCGAGCCAGGGCCCGGGATCAGTCTCGAGGGTAAATGAACCCAGAGTTTTAGGAGCAACTGGGTGTGTGAACCCGAAGTCAGTCCCTGGGTGCGTGAACCCAAAATTTTGAGAAGCCTTGGTACATGAACCCAAGGTCAGTCCCAGGGTGTATGAACCGGGATTTTGAGAGCGACTGGGTGTATGAACCCTAAGTCAGTCCCTAGGTGCGTGAACCCAAAATTTTGAGAAGCCTCGGTGTATGAACCCGAGGTCAGTCTCAGGGTGTATGAACCCGAGTTTTGAGAGCGACTGGGTGTATGAACCCTAAGTCAGTCCTTGGGTGCGTGAACCCAAAATCTTGAGAAGCCTTGGTGTATGAACCCGAGGTCAGTCTCATGGTGTATGAACCCGAGTTTTGAGAGCGACTGGGTGTATGAACCCTAAGTCAGTCCCTGGTATCTGCTGCTGCCGAACTCCGAAATTTGATGGCACAAATTGATGACAGGTCGAAGGCTGCTTTTATTGATCATGAAATTTTTATTACATCTCTAGAAAAAGAACTTCTTGAGGTGGGTTGCATTCCACGGTCTCGGCATTGCCTGCGCTCCAAGTCCTCGAGCTTGTACGAAGATCGCCCCGCTACCGAAACTACCTTGAACGGGCCATGTCAGTTCAGAGCTAGTTTGCCTTCGTTTGGATCTCTGTCAGCCGGGAGGGTCTTCTTAAGGACCAGTTCTCCTATCGAAAAACTCCTTTCCTTGACCCTTTTGTTGTATCCTTTGGCTAGCCATTGCTAGTAGTCGGCCAGTCATATGGCCGCTGCTTCTCTGAGCTCGTCAGCCAGATCCAGTTCAATTGCTAGGTTCATCTCGTTTCGGCCTTGATCAGCAAGTTCTGATTTCAGGGTGAGGAGGCCAATTTCTAGGGAATGACCGCTTCCATCCCGTAGGCCAGAGAGAAAGGTGTTGCCGAAGTGGAATGCTTCGGGGTTGTCCTGTACGCTCATAGAACACTAGGGAGCTCCTCTACCCATCTTCCTTTTGCCTGGTCTAGTCGCTTTTTCAGGCCGTCAAGCAATACTTTGTTAGAAATCTCGGCCTGACCATTGCTCTGCGGGTACGCCGGGGTGGAGTAGTGGTTTCTGATGCCATGCCTTTGATAGAAGATTTTGAAAAAATTAGAGTCGAACTGAGTCATGTTGTCCGAGATCAAAGTTCTAGGGATGCCGAACCTTGTAATAATATTCTTCCATACGAAATTCTTGGAATCCCTCTCGGTGATGGAGGACAGCGCTTCTATCCACTTTGTGACATAGTCCGTGCAACTATCAACCATCTCTTGTTCCCTAGAGCTCGGTGGAGAGGTCTCACAATGTCCAGCCCCCATTGGGCGAAGGGCCACGGGCTGGAGAGGGGGCTCAAGTCCTGCGCTGGCTGATGAAGGGAATGAGAGAACTTCTGGCACTTTTCACACTTCCTGGCATATATCTGCGTGTCCTTCTGCATATGCGGCCACCAGTAACCTTGGCTGATCGCTCGGTATGCCAGCGATCGTCCTCCGATGTGGCTTCCGCAAATCCCTACGTGAATTTCGTACAAAAAGTCGTCAACCTTGCTCGGATGAACGCATTGGAGGTAGGGACTAGTGAAGGATTTTCTGTAGAGCTTGCCTTCCGGAGACAGCCAGAATCGAGCTGCCTTGAGTATGATCCAGTGAGCTTCATTTTTATCTTTGAGGTAGGAAGTGATCGGCCCATCCAGCTCGGGCCAAAATCAAGGCATAGAACCTGTCGAGATAGATGGAGCTCTAAGCTTGATCTTGGTATCGACCCAACCTCAACAGTTCTTTTCTTTCCTGCTTCGACAGCGAAGGCCAGGTCTGCGAGCGCATCAGCGTGCGTGTTAGTATCCCTAGAGATCTGCCTGACCTCGGCTATCTGGAAATGAGTGAGAAGTTTCTTTACGAGGGCTAGATAGGCCACCATCCCGTCGTCCCGGGCTTGGTAGTCCCCAATTAGATGGCTTGTCACCAATTGTGAATCGCTGAAGACCACCGATTGCCGGGCTCCGAGGATTTGGGCATTGTTTAGTCCCGCAATCAGAGCCTCGTACTCAGCTTCATTGTTTGTTGCTCTGAAATCAAGGGTCAGAGCTTGTTCTATGACCAATCCTTCTGGCGATTGGAGGACTACGCTCGCGCCAGCTCTCTTGGAAGTGGATGAGCCGTCGACGAAGACTTTCCATGCCGAGTTAAGGGCTTGGCTCCGAGATAGTCATCGACCTCGGTGACTTCGCTTTCATGCCCTATGCCCCCCCCAGTTCGGTGCCGGGCTGGGTTGAAGCCGAGCTCGGAGAAACGAACTCAACAATGAAATCTGCCAAAATCTGGGCTTTGATCGCAGTCCTGAGTTGAAATTCTACCTGAAAAGTCAGCTTTTTTGAAGATTGACCGGAGTGGGTGCTCCGTAACAACCACAATGGTGTGGGACTGAAAATAATGAGAGAGCTTGCGGGAGGCACTGATGAGTGCCAGCGCGAGCTTCTCAAGCAAAAGGTATCTGGTCTTGGCATCAAGAAGGATCTTGCTCGTGTAATAGATTGGCTTTTGCAGCTTATCGTCCTCTTTGACGAGGACAAAGCTCACCGCGTGATCCGAGACCGCTAGATACAAATACAACGGCTCCCCCCCGAGTTGGGGTAGAGAGTAAGGGTGGTGAAGAAAGATAGGTTTTGAGTGCTTGGTCGCACTCAGGGGTTCATTGAAATTTAAGTTTTTCCTTAAAAGCTGAAAGAAAGGCCTGCACTTATCTGACAATCTGCTGATGAATCGATTGAGCGCGGCGGCCATTCCAGTTAGCTTTTAGACCTCCTTTGTAGTCGTCAGAGTCTGGACTCCCAAGATCGCCGTGATCTGGTCCGGATTGGCTTCTATCCCTCTCCGTGTCACTAAACTTCTGAGGAATTTACCGGAAGCAACGCCGAAAGTGCATTCGGAGGCGTTCAACTTGAGCTTGAACTCCCTCAGTATGCTGAAGACTTGAGCCAAGTCTGCCAGATGGTCGTGAGACTGCTTGGACTTGATGACCATGTCATCAATATATACTTCAACAGTTTTGCCAAGCTGATTCTGAAACATCTTCGTGACGAGTCGCTGGTAGGTTGCCCCGGCGTTTTTCAATCCAAAGGGCATGACCTTGTAACAATAAGTGTCACGCGGGGTTATGAACGCAGTCTTCTCTTTGTCCGGCTCAAACATCGGGATCTGGTGTTATCCTCGATAAGCATCGATGAAGCTCATCCTATCGTGGCCAGCAGTGGCATCGATCATTTGATCAATTTTCGAAAGTGGGAAGCTGTCCTTCGGGCAAGCTTTGTTGAGGTCGGTGAGATCGATGCACACCCTCCACTTGTCGGTTTTCTTTTTGACGACCACCGTGTTGGCTAACCAGATCGGGTACTGGACTTCTCTGATCGCTTCAGCCTCCAGTAACCTGTCGACCTCTTCGACCATGGCCTCTGTCTGTGGCAAACCTGTCCTGCGAGCTTTTTGCATCACGGGCTTGTGGTTGGGATCCACGTTCAGCTTGTGACACATAACTTCGGGGCCGATCCCAGGCATTTCGCTCGGAGTCCAGGTGAAGACATCTCTGTTCTACATCAAGAATTTTGAGAGCTCGGCCTTCTCGGGGTCGGCAAGCCGGCTACTGAGCAGGAAGTATCTGTCCGGGTCGAGTGGATCGATCCTGATCTCGGCTAGATCTTCGATGCTCTTCTTCTCAGGGTCTCGGCCAATCTAGTCCAGCTTCCTTTCGAGTTCCGCCATATGTATCTGCCCCAGCTCCTTTTCTCCAGGAACTACGGCCATCATGCATTGTTTGGCAATCTGCTGGTCTCCTTCCACGGTGATCACGTCCACACTGCCATCTTTGTTTTCCAACATGAATTTGAGCTTTTGGTGAAGAGTGGAGGGAATAGCCTGCATATTGTGGAGCCAGGTCCTGCCCATAATAGCGTTATAGGGGGATGGAGCGTCCGCCACAAGGAAGTCGGTCATCACGGTGGCTCCGCTTACCCGGGTCTCCAGAGTTACCTTCCCCTTGGGGTAGACTGGCTTCGCGCTGAACCCAATCAAAGGGGTATTGGCCTCTTGCAAGTCCGCTTCTGAGAGACCCATCTTTCTGAAGCAGCTGAAATAAAAGATTTCAGATGAACTGCCGGGATCGATGAGGATCCTCCTGACTGTGAAGTCCCGTAGTTTCAATGTGAGGAGTAATGGATCGTTATAGGGGAGCTGGACTCCTTCGAGGTCCTTATCCGAAAAACAGATCGCTGGGCGCTCACGCCGTGCTTTCTTTGATGCTGGTCTGAGTTCGGCCCTCATCACTTCTTTTCCATAGAGAGGCCTGCCTGGCCTCGGCACGAGCCTGGGCGTTGCCCCTTGGGGAAGCGGAAGGCACTGAGTGTGCGAGGTGGATGACGTTGATGATCTTCTCTGATCCATCGCTGTCCGGGGTCCTTGTCACCGCTTTGATGATTGCGGCCGCTGCCAGCATCTCCTGTTTTGATTAATCCTTCAGGTGGCCTTCCATGGCGAGCTTCTCCAGGTGTGACTTCAGGATCCTGTACTCTTCGATTTTGTGCTCATTTTGCTTGTGGTAGGTGCAAAACCTGCTCTGGTCTCGGGAGGAGGGATCACCCTGCATAGGCTGAGGCCAGCTGAAGTACGGTCGCTGCTTGATTTTATTCATGATCTGATGGATCGGTTCCTTGAAGATGGTATTCACAGCTTGGTAAGAATTGGAGGGAGGCCTGGGCTTCCTGCTGCCCCCAGATTTGGACGCTGTGGCTTTTACCGAGGTGGTCGAAACCCAAGCTTGGTTTGGCTCCTCTCTTCGGAAGGGCTTCTTATCCTTCTTATGAGGCTGATCCCCCTTGTCCTTGTGCCCCATGCCGTGGCTTTCCCGGGCCCGAATATCATCTTCTTCTCGGGCAATATAACGCTTCACCCTGGACATTAACGCCGGCACGGAGGTTACAGGGTCTCCGGCCAGGTCTTTCCTAAGCTCGTTTCCTGCCAGCAGAGCATTCTGGAAAGCAAAAACTGCCACTTCGTCTTTAGAGACTTCGATTTGGCTGTACGTCGCCCAAAATCGCTTGGAAAACTAGGTAATATTTTCACCCTGCTTCATCTCTAAGGCTAGTATATCAGCATCGGTCTTGGGAACGACGCTGTAGGCATGAGATTTCTTCAAGAATGAGAGCTAGAGCTGCCTCCAACTCGAGATAGATCTCTCTGGGAGGGCGCAGAACCATTTCAGGGGGAGGCCACCCAGACTGGAAGAGAAGATTTTACAGTTAAGGTGCCCCTCGTCCCCCCAAATAGACATCCTCTGGGAGAAGTGTCGGAGTTGAGCGGCGGGATCTAAGACTCCGTCGTAGAGGACGAATCGTGGGACGGAGAACTTCTTGGGCGGGGGAGACTCTTTGATCTCCCGAGTGAAGGGGGAAACCCCCAGATCGGCGGGGCCACAATTATCCTGCTGATCTCGGGCAAGTCCGGCCATCTCTAACTTACGTTGAACCGCCAGCTTGATGCGCATGTAGAGCCATTCTTGCTTGTCATCATTCTCTGGTGACAGTGTCTCTGACTTTTTCTTCGAAGGGCCGCGACTGTGATGGTTGCGAGCTCGACTGTCTCGACCGTGATGGCTTCGACTATTACTTGAGCCTTCGTCGTGGGCCCGACCGCGCTTTTAATCTAGATAAGTTCTCAAATCCTCGTGGGAGGAAGGGATCGCCCTGCTCTGAACGGGCCTCATTTCACCTTGGCGTCCCGAAGGTTGCCTTAACGAGGTCGCTCCCCCGGCTCCCAGCTGCTGCTGGAGCTGGCGGATTAACTTTTCTTGCTCCTGGATGAGGATGTTCTGAGCCGCGACATCCCCACCACCAGCGAAGTGACGTGAATGGTGGCACTTGCTGACTGAAACGGATTTGCCCCTTCGTGGACGCTCCTGTCGCCGTTCATCCCGCCGGGGAGGCATAACTCCCTCGCCCAGGGTTGAATCCTTAACTCGCGCTGGGAATGGAATCTGGACGAAGAGGTGTGTGTCCGGATGCTCTTCGACCGCAGTTGCGCTAGGCCTTGCCCCGGGTTGCCTCTGAGGAGGATCGTCCGGCGTCGGGCCCGGAGGTGGCGCAGCTGGAGCATCGCTCTCGAAGATTCTCCGCCCTTCTTAGCTTTCGGAGGCATGATACTTGGGAAGATTGGGTTAATATTTCCCCACAGACGGCGCCAATTGTAAGTGCAAAAAATTATAACTCACAAAATTATGAGGTGCCTGGTAGGACTTATTCAAACATATGATGAAGATCAGCTGCCTTTAAGCCTGAGAGGGGAGGAACAAACGGTCAGAGGACCCTGGCCTGGGTGGCGCAAGGCTCTCCGATGCCTAAGTTAGTATATGAACTAAACAGAGGTAGAAGAGGGGGAAAAGAGACAGAGTGACGGCTCAAAAGGGGGTGTGTATGCATACCTTTGTTATGGAACGTCATCCTATTTATAGAGAATTCTACCTGATATCTTGGAGTGGGCCCCTAGATTTGATAGGGGTGATCTTGTTAGCCCACAAAGTAATAAATGAGGGTCCATCATAGCCCACAAAGCATTTATTGCCAGTCCGATCAGCCCACATCGCATTAAATGTATGTCATGTTGGGCCTAATCGTGTCTCAAGTCGTCAGCGGTTGAGGTCCCATCGGATCCATCCTCGGGCTCTGCCCTAATTTGGCTACAGCTGCTGGATGCCGCATTGTCAGCGATCTGGCGAAGATTGTTGACGGCTGGGATGACGCCCATCTGTCCCATTGGCACGTGCCCGTACTCAGCCTCGTGTCCGATGACGTGGCGGACGTAAGGGTGTGACCATGGTATTTATCTTGACTGGCGACCCGACTCCCTCAGCCGGGGTCAGGCGCACAGCCGGGGTCAGCCTGGACAGCCGAAGTCAGGCTGGTTTTGGCTAAGGCTTTGACACTGTTAATAAGGTGTGTTTGGACGGCACGTGGGTGCACTTAAACAACAGTTTATTGTCGATGTTAGTGTAATCCTGATACCTTAAAAATCTCCCCACACATCTACTACTCTAAAAGGACAGAGCTTGTCATTTCAGGTGACTACAAGTGATGGTAGAATGGTGGAGTCTGATAATGTTTTCCCAGCTAACCGGCAGATAGGACAGACCTTTGAGGGCAAATAGTTTTAGGGTTTCAACATGCATGAGCTTGCATGGGTTGTCTCGTGAAATAACCGATTAATTGATTACATTTCAATCCTCTACTGCGTCTAGGATTGATCATGTTGGCACCTCCATTTTATCCCCAAATCAATTGTCAAATCTAATAAGTGTGTTGAATCATTGATTCCAAAAGTAGTGTCACACAATTTTAATTGATTTGTGAGAAAAAAACTAGAGTGAAGGAAAAGAAAGGAAATCAAAGGAAATGGGGAGTTTAAAGGAGAAAGAATCTGCTAATATTATCGAGTGATTTCTTACATAAATAGGAATTCATTACCCCGGCCATTTACATAATAAATCATAAATGGAAATCTAATGATTTTTATTGTGTTAGATTAGCCCAAAGGAGTAGCAGATATAGGATACTATCATCTTAGATTTTGCAAAAGCTTGAAAGTAAGAGGTCCAGTGACAACATGTTTGTTAAAGAAAAATAGAACCCTCTTACAATTCTCTTAATTTAGTTATTTACACTTGGTAAATATAACCGTGCATAGTACAATATTAATCTCATATATAAAGTCTAAACCACTCAAAATTATTTTCTCCTCGTGTTTTCTTATTACATAAATTTCTAATCCAAATGGAGTTATATCTACTGTGAATTAAAAAAATTAGTTACTTTGATATGCTTTAGTTTAATTATATCTATGTCAGAATAAATATGATTGGAGCAAAGCCTTTTTAGATGATAAAAACTAGTGGGACTATCTTTTTGAAAAAAATTAAATTTAAATATCAGTCTCTTTCAGTGATATTTATCACTGAGCATATTTAGTTAGGTGCCCCCAAAAGAGTTCAAATATTATTGTGAGATTTCGGTGCAAACTATATGATGAGTCTTCTAGTCTCACTTGTCATTTGTCCTTTCTTAATGAAGCAAAATGGTTTAAAAACAGGTGTTACTTCATTAGGGTTGTTACTTAATTTCTTAGATTATGATTTGTTTGAATAAGAGTCATGCAAATATTCAATATAAACTATAATTGTAGAAAATTTATGAATTGGGGCTCTAAGAAAAATTATGAGCTTTCTTAGTGGGGCCTACTTGTGAAGACCTAGAATGCTTAAAGTATCTGGCCATGTTTTTCTTATGAGCCCTTGCAAAATTTCATTCCAATAAAAGATGACACCATCAAATTGATCAACAAAACTCACACGATTGATACTTTGTTTATAGCTTTTTATGTAAGCGATCAATCTAATAGTGGGCCAAAGTCCTATTTGAATGAAATTTTATAAGGATATGGACTATTTTGAGAAGTCCTAATTTTATTTTTTCCATAAATGACCGCATTAAGAACCCACATGAGTTTCTCATGAGTCCAAGCCTTCAATTATTTTATAGGATTATTTTTGAATAAGTTATTTTTGCCCTTCAAAGTTCCACTTTAAATTGATATGCTACTTTGGGGCTTGAACTTCTAGGGTGACAACATGAGTTTTCATTTATTTCAATTATTATTATTCTTATTGTTTCTTTTAAGAAACTTTTCTATATTTAAACGTTTTTGCTATTTTTTACAAGGACTCTAGCCACAATTTCAAGGATTTTTTGGTGTATTTTGCTACTAAATGTTTTAATTTTGTTTAAGTTTATTTTACTTTAGCAGAAGACTAACACCAGCTATACTCAAACACTATGTGCGATATTGGATTGCTACCATTGTCACGGCAGGACTCATAAAATTTGAGGGGAAGAGTCTTGCATTTGAAGAGGGTATAAATGATTGGTGCTCCGATGGAACCCATAGCGTAGTAAAATGTTTGGTACTTTGGCCCACCGAACAAAAAATTATTGTTTCCGCCCCTGCACCCACCTGTTAACTTACTTGCAAAATTTACTACTGTGGACCCAACCCAAAACCATGCCAACCCATCTGTCGGTTTTTTTTTTTTCTCCGAAACACAATGGCTCATGCATCATGTGCCCACATACTTAACCCATTTCTGGCCACTTGAAAACCACATCAATAACAGGGGCTCATGCACATCACCAAAGAGCTTAGGGCAGGGTGGGTCAAGTTAATCAGCTTCATCATCCACCATTGCTCGTGCCAAGTAATTGCCTTACTATAATCCTCTAGTATTTAGAGTTATCAATTATTGCCTCCAAATATGCTTTGAATCTCCTTATTATGATCCTCTAGTATTTAGAGTTATCTAATTATTGCCTCCAAATATGCTTTGAATGTCCTTATTATGATCCTCTAGTATTTAGAGTTATCTAATTATTGCCTCCAAATATGCTTAGATTTAAGGTAAGCTGAAGTAAGCTCAATTCCGTGGTGGGGTCCACTTGGGGACCCACATGGGGATGGGGGTGGGGGGATTTCAAGGACTCCCTGGGACCCTCCTTCCTGCAAAAAATCAGCCCCAACCGTGGTTTCTATCATCTCCATCTGGGCACCAAAAGTTTAATGGTCAACGGTCCATTTGGATCGGTACATAGTCAATCCAACGGTCTAGTAAATTTGGATTTGACCAAAAGTTGGTGGGCATGTGCAATTTAAGGGGGTCGTATGTTTGGTCCATTTGGATGGACCAAGGATGAGCCCTAGAAGTGTTAGCTTACGGAATCTTATCATAAGCTTAAGCTTAGGAGAGCCTTGCTCATATATATATATATATATATATTATTCCATGTGAGGATGCGGACGAGAAGGGCCGATCCTAGTTTTTTCAGCTAAGAAACGAGTACCCGTCAAGGCCTAATTCTAGCGGGTACGTACATGTACTTGGTCAAGGCCTAATTTTGGATATGCCTTTTTCTTACCTCAAAACATTGATATATATATATATATATATGAAAAATATTCATGTGCATCTATTCCTCGTCATAGAGTGAGGGATAGATGCATAGGAATACTCCCCTACATATATATATATATAATATTTATGTGCATCTATCCATCACAACATTATGGTGAGGGACAACATAGTGGGGCCACTTTATGATTCATCCGAATCATCCACATATATAGAACCCCCTAAACTACAATAAATCTGGGGATTTTACATGTAAAATCATAAAATATGGCCATATATCCTAATAGGTCCTGGCAATTTATACAGCACCAATTGGGTCCGTCAGTACTATTTGGGGTTTTTTTTTTTTAAGCATGGGATAAGTGACGCTAGCATCACTGAGTTTCTAACGACAGTGACGCTAGCGTCACGGGTTTCGTCTTCTTTATCACTTCCTTCCTTCCACTTCTTCATTTCTTCCTTCCTTCCTCTTTCAACTACTCCAGGAGCTGCTGCAAATTTTCTTTAATGAGTTTCATGAGAATGGTGTAGTTCCCATGTCCCAACTACGGAAGGGTTTCTTTTTTCTTTTCCCACCTGACCCATCGCCGACCACCACCTCCATCATCGACACCAATCACACCCTTCCCGACCCCTCTCATCGAGACCCCTCAATCCCAAAGAAGTCACAAAATATATATATATACATCTCGGTTTGCTTGATTTGGGCTATCGGTTGAGACCAGAACAAATTCCATTGTTTGGGCGCCTGATGAATGAATAAGGATATGATGTCCACTAGAATAGAGATTTTGGGGGGGGGGGGGGGGGGGGTTAGAGATCGGGTTATGTTTGAGGTTCATCGGAGGAAAGCAAGGTGCCCTTAATCATGCTCTGCTTCACATCTTAATAGCTACAAAAACTACTAGAAATGGCAATCCAACCCATCATCAATCTTCCAAAGTAAGGGAGGGAGAACTTCTGCCGCCGAAACGAGGCCGAATCCAAGCCAGCACGGTTGAGGGACTCGAACAGAGAGGAGCTTTTGGACGTCCACGTTGTTCTCCGCCAAAACCGGGCCCGGAGGAGGAGACTTTGCGTGATATCTTCTAAGATCTTTAGTTGGGAGGATTTATCCGAGAGGGGAGCTTATTCTGAGACCAAACATCGTGTTTCTCAGAATGGAAAACAACCCTTCCAAGGGCTTCCACAATCAACAATTGTCGTGCAGCCATCGTCACCGACTTCCATGGGTGCGAAGGAGGGGAGGTTTTAGTGACGATACCGTCACTCAATATTTCTTTGCGTGACGCTATCGTCAGTAGGAATAAAAATAGAAATGTGGCGGGAAGACTCAATCAGTGCCCACATTTTGGCTGGGACCTATCGGGATAAATGCCTATATTTTGAGATTTTTTTCAGTAAAATCCTCATGAATCAATTGAGTTTTCATTAATCCGACTGGATTGGACCGTTGGATTTAGGGTCAAAATGTTCCTTTAATATAAAGTCATTAATTTTTTTGGTCACGGATGAAGGAGTTGGAGACTTGGGATTGACCTCAAACTTCATGCATGGTTTCATCTTACATGACTCTTTCCATCCCCCCAAGTCCCATGAGTGGGCCCCGTTGAGTTTGTTCCTCACCATATGGTGAGGGAATGATGCACATGAACATTTCTCATGACAACTTCCATATATAGTATCACAAGGTTTAGCTATAATTTTGTTAACTTGTTCGTACTCATACACCACACACAATTGCTATCATTTGATTGAAGAACCATTTGCTATAGTTTCATAGTCTGTTTACTTGCTGGGCTTTAAGCTCTTATGCATTCTATTCTATCTCTTATTTTTAGATTTCGAGGTTGACCCCGATAAAGAAGAATCATAGCTTGTTTGTGTGGACGATCGAGACTTGAGCAGCGAATCACTATTTAGTATTCTAGTTAGCATTTCAACATAAATAATGTGGTGGGATTATTTCATAGTTCTTTGGATAATTTTGAGGATACTGATTTTTCATAGTGTTAATCCTCTTGTTAGTGGTAGTTATTTAATGATGAATAAATTAATTGGTTGACTCTGATTTTTCCATATTAATCTTAAAGGTTCCATCAAAGGGTTTGACTGACTCCTCTTGAGTAAAATGGCACCGTTGTGCCACAAAATCGGAGGTTCCCAAGGATCTCGAAATTCATGGCATGACAAATCATGAGAGAAAATACTCTCAACGTATCCATGTAATAACAAGATTATTCAAAATTCGAACTCGAACGTAAAATCTCTAACTAATCTCATCAAAACTAACCTAATCCTATCTTTTCTTTTGAGAAATCAGTCTCTAAACCAAGAAGAGTTTGAAGATGTTGGTAGCAAATGGAACTTCCAAGCAGAGGTGTAACGGTTCAATTAACCGATTATTTTGGGAAAACTGTTAACCGAACCGTAACCGTAGTTTTTTTATTTCATTAACCGTATCCGTAACTGTGAAGATAAAAATCGTAGAAAACAGTACCACGGTTAAACGTATTAGACGGATAGTTTACGGTTAATAACCATAAAAAATAATTAACCCTTTCTACTTGAGAAAATAACCGTATTATGAACCTTATCCATCCAAAAACTCTCCTTTGATGCCAAAGGACTTCTCACAGCATTTGATCAACTTTGACAGAAAAAAAAAAGACTCCAGTACTAAAGCCCTCGAAATCCAAAATCTCATAAACAAATCTGAGTTCCACCGTTCTAATAATAATAAAAAAAAACACGATTTTAAAGCAACTCAAGAAAATGCACTACATACATAAACTATAAGAGAGCTCGAATGATGATGATGGCTGTGTGGGGAGATTTCCAGAGCGACAAGATTAAGCTAATCACAGCCATCAGATGGGACTAAGCATGCTCACGTGCCATCCGCGTGCCATCTACGTGGCACCGATCTCATCCCGGCTACCAGGGCAGAGGCCTTGGCCGACATCAAGTATCTCCAGGCCACAAGCGCCGAACTGGACCACCTCGGGTATCATCTCGGCAAGGAGTCCACCTCGGCAGGGCCACCCCGGATGCCATCTCCACAGAGAACTCTACCTCGGCTGAAGAAGCCAGGACAGTAACCGAAGCAAGAAAGAACCTCCACTTGCGCCCCTCATCCCCCACGTCATCAGGCACGTGGAGGGATAGGGTCGCGAGCTAGTGGGACAGACACGACATCCAGCCGCCCGCTATCTTCACCAGATCGCTGACATGGCAGCATCCAGCGGCTGAGGCCACATCAGGGCAAGGCCCGAGGGCAGATCCGCTGGTACTCCAACCGCCAAAGGCGCCCAACACAATCTGGCCCAACAAGACACGCATTTAATGCAATGTGGGCTGACCCGACTAGCATTAAATGCTGAGTGGGCCGGATTAGACTGCATTTATTACTTTGTGGGCTAATCATGACTTCCCAGTCGAATCATGGGTCCCACACCAAGATATCTTCTGAAAGATACGATCCAAACCTCTATAAATAGAACTCCATGCACCATGCAAGGTACGCACAATCTCATTCACAGAGCCCTTACTCTGCCTCTCTTCTCCCTCTCCTTCCATTGTTCCAGTTCCCATACTGACTTTGGCATCGGAGAGCCTTGCGCCGCCCAGGCCAGGGTCCTCTGACCGTTTGCTATTCCCTTTCAGGCTTCCGGACGGCATCCAGACATTCCAGACACCATCATCTTCTCGGATAAGTCCTATATGGCACCCTCTTATTGTGGGTCATAATTTTCTGCACCTACAATTGGCGCCGTCTGTGGGGAAGCAATATCCCAGCCTTCCCAACCTTCTCCAAATCTTTCCAAACAATCTTTCTTAACCTCATCTTCTCAGAAGCCATGCCTCCGAAAGCCAAGAAGGGCGTAGAATCCTCAAGAGCAGCGCTCGAGCTGCCACCACCGCCAACGGACGTCCCTCCCCAAGGACGCTCCCGTACGGTGCATGGCACGACCGCAGGCGAGGGCCGCCTGGGCTCCCAACTCTTTGTCGAGATCCCCTTCCAAGAGGGAGTCGAGGCCTCGCTCTCAGCGGACGAAGTCCCGCTACCCCAGACGCGATGAGCGTCAGCATAAGCATCCCCGGAAGGACAAAGCCGTGGCCGTAGGAGAAACGCGCCACGCTCAACCCCCTGGAGAGGTTCCCGAAGCTGCCCTCCTCCAGAAGCAAGAACGGATGATTCGCGAGCTCCAGCAGCAGCTGAGGGCAGTGCAAACTGCCTCCTTGAGGGAGGTCTCTGAGCCCCAAGGGAAAAAGAAGGACGCTCCCAGCAGGGCAGCCCAGCCTCCTCGTGAAGACCTCAGACATCATCTGGACCAGAAACGGAGCCAGATCCGTGACGAAGGCTCGAGCAACAGCCGAAGTCACCACAGTCACGATGGCCGAACTCACAGCCATCGTAGCCCGAGCCATCCCAAGCGAAAGCACCGAGCTCAGACTCCGGAGAAGGACGACGAGCAAGAGCGATTTGACAAACGTGTCAGATTGGCTCTCCAACACAACTTGGACATGCGGGACCAGAAGCAGCTCTATGGTCATACCGATCTCGGGGGCTCGCCCTTCACAAAAGAGATCGAGCGCACCCCCTTGCCCAAGAAGTTCTCCGTCCCGCGGTTCGTCCCCTATGACGGACTGTCCGACCCATCTGCACACCTCCGACACTTCTCCCAGAAGATGTCCATCTGGGGAAACGAGGGTCACCTAAACTGCAAAATATTCTCCTTCAGTTTGGGTGACCTCCCCCTGAAGTGGTTCTGCTCTCTCCCGGAGCAGTCGGTTTCCAGTTGGAAGGAGCTCCAGCTCTCCTTCCTGAAGAAGTTCCAAGCATACACCGTCGTCCCCAAGAAGGAAGGGGACCTCATCGCCCTGAGAATGAAGCAGGGCGAAACTCTCGCCAAGTTCACCCACCGGTTCTGGGCGGTCTACAGCCAGATCGAGGGCGCGAGATCCCCGGCAGCGACTTGCGAAAGGACTTGGCCGGGGACACCCCAGAATCCATGTCAGAATTGATGTCCCGGGTGAAGCGCTTCATCGCCCGGGAGGAAGACGAGATCCGAGCTAAGGATCAGGACGGGCATCCGGAGCCCGAACAGAAGAATAGCCAGCCTCGGCAAAGAGGCGGGAGGCCCTCCCAGAAGCAGGAGCCCAAGCGGGACTGGGCCTCCAGTTCGGCGAAGCCTTCGTCGTCCAGGTCTGGGGGCAATTGGAAGCCCAGACCTCCCTCCAGCGCCAGTCAGAGCGTCAATGTCGTCTTCAAGGAGCCGATCTACCGCATCCTGGCCAAGATCAAATCCAAGCCGTTCTTCAAGTATCCTCCGCCCATGAAGAATGAACCCACCGAAGGCTCCCGGAGCAAGCTCCACTGCGCCTTCCATAAGGGCAACGGGCACAGGACTGACGAATGCAGGACTTTGCAGTGGTATCTGGAAAAGCTGGCCAAAGAGGGCCACATCCCAGAGTTCATCAAGGAAGGTGATGCCGGCGGCAGCGAGGGCCGGGTCCACCAGAGCACGGCCCAGGCTCCAGACAGCGAGGACTCAGAAAAGATCATCAACGTGATCCATCTGGCGTCCTCAGCTCCCGCTTCCTCATCCCGGGGAAGCTCTCAAACCCGTGCCGAAGCCAGGCGGGCTTCGCACGAGAAAGAAGTAATGAAAGCCGAACTCGCTCCGGCAACCAAGAAAGCCCGCCGCGACAGGCCAGCCATCTCGTTCTCGGATCGAGATCTAGAGGGAGTCCAGGTCCCTCACAACGACCCCCTGCTCCTCACCATGAAGCTGAGAGACTTCACCGTAAAGAGGATCCTCGTCGACTCCGGCAGCTCCTCCGAGGTCCTCTACTACGACTGCTTCAAAAGGATGAAACTCTCCGAAGCAGACCTCACGGAGAATCACCTTGGAAACCCAAGTTGGCGGAGCCTCCGTGTCAGCCGACTTTCTGGTTGTGGACGCCCATTCTCCCTACAATGTCATTCTGGGCAGAACGTGGCTCCACAAGCTAGAGGCAGTTCCATCTTCCCTCCACCAAAAGCTGAAGTTCGTCCATGAGAACGAGGAAGGCAAGATGGAAGTAGTCACAGTGAAGGGAGACCAGCAGCAGGCCAGGCAGTGCATGCTGGCCGCAGTCCCAGCCGTGAAGGAGCCAGAGCGCGTCAACCTGGCCGAGTTCGAGAAAGGCCTCGATGAGATCGGCCGGGACCCTGAGAAGAAGAGCATCGAGGACCTGGCCGAGGTCAGGCTAGACCCGGCAGACCCAGACAGGTTCTTCCTGATTGGCACCCAGCTGTCGGACGATGAAAGGGCCGAACTCTCTCGGTTCTTGATGCAGAATGTGGACGTCTTCGCTTGGAACCCAAGTGAAATGCCCGGGGTCGACCCTGAGGTCATGTGCCACAAGCTCAACGTCGACCCCGACCACAAGCCGGTAGTGCAGAAGGCCCGCAGGACCGGGCTGCAGCAGACAGATGCGGTCGTCGAAGAGGTCGACAACCTGCTAAAAGCAGGGGCCATCCGGGAAGTCCAGTACCCGGTATGGCTGGCCAACACGGTGGTGGTCAAGAAGAAAACTGGGAAGTGGAGGGTGTGCGTGGACTTCACTGACCTGAACAGGGCTTGCCCTAAGGACAGTTTTCCCCTCCCGAAGATTGACCAACTGATTGATGCCACCGCTGGTCACGACCGAATGAGCTTCCTTGACGCCTACCGAGGCTATCATCAGATCCCGCTCTACGAGCCCGACGAGGAGAAAACATCGTTCATCACCCCCCGCGGCACTTACTGCTATAAGGTGATGCCCTTCGGGCTGAAGAACGCGGGGGCGACCTATCAGCGCCTCGTCACGAAGATGTTCCAGGCCTAGCTCGGCCGAACGGTAGAGGTGTATATCGACGACATGGTCGTCAAATCTGTGCGCTCCAGCGACCATCTGGCGGATCTCGGCCAAGTCTTCGGCATCCTTCGCGCCTACAAGCTCAAGCTCAACGCTTCCAAGTGCGCCTTCGGCGTAGCCTCCGGCAAGTTCCTCGGCAGCTTGGTGACGCGAAGGGGGATAGAGGCCAATCCGGAGCAGATCACTGCCATCCAGGGCATCCAGAGTCCCTCTACCACAAAGGAAGTTCAGAGGCTTACAGGAATGGCCGCCGCACTCAATCGCTTCATCAGCCGCTCATCAGATAAGTGCAGGCCTTTCTTCCAGCTTTTAAGAAAAAATCTGAAGTTCCAATGGACCCCTGAGTGCGACCAGGCATTGGCCGCACTCAAAACTTATTTGATGTCACCACCATTACTCTCCACCCCAACTCGGGGGGAGATCCTGTATTTATACCTTGCGGTCTCGGATCATGCAGTGAGCTCCGTCCTCATCAGGGAGGACGAGGGAGTTCAAAAGCCGATCTATTACACGAGCAAGACCCTGCTCGATGCCGAGACCAGGTACCTCTTGTTGGAGAAGCTTGCGTTGGCTCTTGTCACCGCCTCCCGCAAGCTCTCCCATTATTTTCAATCCCACACTATTGTGGTGATCACGGAGCACCCACTCCGTTCATTGTTCAAAAAAGCTGACTTTTCAGGGCGCATATCAAAGTGGGCAGTCGAACTGGGGCAGTATGACATACAGTACCGTCCCCGAACTGCGATCAAAGCCCAGATCCTGGCCGACTTCATTGTCGAATTCGCCTCCCCCAACCCGGCTCCGACCCAGCTCGGCACGGCACTGGGGGGCACAGGGCAAGAGCCAGTAGAGGCAGAAGTCCAGCAGTCTCCCACCTCGGCATGGAAGATCTTTGTCGACGGGTCGTCCACCTCCAAGAGAGCTGGCCTCGGCATAGTTCTCCAATCGCCAGAGGGACTGGTCATAGAGCAAGCCTTCACCTTGGACTTCAAAGCGACGAACAATGAGGCAGAGTACGAAGCAATGATTGCAGGGTTGAACAGCGCCCGAATCCTCGGAGCCCAGCATCTGGAGATCTTCAGCGATTCTCAACTGGTAACTAGCCAGCTCGCTGGGGACTACCAGGCTAGGGACGACAGGATGGCGGCCTACTTAGCCCTGGCGAAAAAGCTACTCTCCCAATTCCAGAAAGCCGAGGTCAGGCAAATATCCCGAGATACCAACACGCATGCAGATGCGCTTGCAAACCTGGCCTCCGCCGTCGAAGCAGGAAAGAAGAGGACCATCGAGGTCGGGTCAGTATCAAGGTCAAGTCTAGAGCTCCACTCATCTCGGCTTGTCCTCTGTGCTGACCTCGGCCCCAGCTGGATGGATCCAATCGTCGCCTACTTGAAGGACGACCAGCTCCCTGAGGACAAGACGGAAGCCCACAAGATCAGGCTCAAGGCAGTTCGGTTTTGGCTCTCTCCAGAAGGCAAACTCTACAGGAAGTCCTTCACAGGTCCATACCTCCAATGCGTCCATCCGGCCAAGGTGGACGACTTCCTGTACGAGATCCATGAAGGAATCTGCGGCAGCCATATAGGAGGTCGGTCATTGGCCTACAGAGCAATCAGCCAGGGTTACTGGTGGCCCTACATGCAGAAGGACGCCCAGGTCTACGCCAGAAAATGCGAGAAATGCCAGAAGTTCTCCCACTCCCTCCATCAGCCAGCGCAGGATCTGAGTCCCCTCTCCAGTCCATGGCCCTTCGCTCAATGGGGCCTGGACATTGTGGGGCCTCTTCACCGAGCTCCAGGGAACAAAAGATGGCTGATAGTGGCTACGGACTACTTCACGAAGTGGATAGAGGCTGAACCGTTGTCTTCCATCACGGACAGAGACTCCAGGAACTTCGTTTGGAAAAACATCCTTACGAGGTTCGGCATCCCCCGGACCCTAATCTCGGACAACGGGACTCAGTTCGATTCCAAATCCTTCAGAGACTTCTGCCAAGAGCACGGCATCAGAAACCATTACTCCACCCCGGCATATCCACAGAGTAATGGCCAGGCAGAAATCTCCAACAAAGTGATCCTGGACGGCCTGAAGAAGCGACTAGACAAGGCAAAGGGCAGATGGACAGAAGAGCTTCCGAGCGTGCTGTGGGCATACAGAACAACTCCAAGGAGGTCCACCTCGGCAACACCTTTCTCTCTGGCCTACGGGATGGAGGCGGTCATTCCCTTGGAAATCGGCCTCCCTACCCTGAGGACGGAGCTGGTCGACCAAGGCCGAAACGAGACGAACCTGGCGATGGAGCTGGAGCTTGCAGACGAGCGACGAGAAGCAGCAGCCCTGAGACTAACCGATTATCAGCAGCGGTTAGCCAGGGCATACAATCAAAATGTCAAGGAAAGAAGGTTCACCACGGGAGAGCTCGTTCTAAAGAAGACCCTGCCAGGTGACAGAGAACCAAACGAGGGGAAGCTTGCCCCTAACTGGCATGGCCCGTTCAGAGTAGTCTCACTGGCAGGAAAGTCAGCCTACAAGCTCGAAGACTTGGATGGCAAGCCGCTGCCAAGACCGTGGAATGCATCCCACCTGAAGAAATTTTATTTCTAAAGATGTAATGAACTTCAGAATCAATAAAAGCAGCTCTTGCCTTGTCATCAATGTGTCTCTCTCTGGTCGACTCCGGCAACACATGCTCTACGCCCTGGAAATGGCTTCGAGTTCCTACACTCAGCCTTGCCTAAAGCCCCGTGTCTTGGACACACGGGCCCACCGCCCTGGAAATGGCCTCGAGTCCAGACTCGGTCGTCTCCTAAAGCTCCTGGCCTTGGGCCATGGAGAGGCTTCGAGTTCACACTCAGCCGAGATCGGGCCCACCGCCCTGGAAATGGCCTCGAGTCCAGACTCGGTCGTTTCCTAAAGCTCCTGGCCTTGGGCCATGGAGAGGCTTCGAGTTCACACTCAGCCGAGATCGGGCCCACCGCCCTGGAAATGGCCTCGAGCCCAGACTCGGTCGTTTCCTAAAGCTCCTGGCCTTGGGCCATGGAGAGGCTTCGAGTTCACACTCAGCCGAGATCGGGCCCACCGCCCTGGAAATGGCCTCGAGTCCAGACTCGGTCGTTTCCTAAAGCTCCTGGCCTTGGGCCATGGAGAGGCTTCGAGTTCACACTCAGCCGAGATCGGGCCCACCGCCCTGGAAATGGCCTCGAGCCCAGACTCGGTCGTTTCCTAAAGCTCCTGGCCTTGGGCCATGGAGAGGCTTCGAGTTCACACTCAGCCGAGATCGGGCCCACCGCCCTGGAAATGGCCTCGAGTCCAGACTCGGTCATTTCCTAAAGCTCCTGGCCTTGGGCCATGGAGAGGCTTCGAGTTCACACTCAGCCGGGATTGGGCCCACCGCCCTGGAAAAGACCTCGAGTCCAGACTCGGTCGTTTCCTAAAGCTCCTGGCCTTGGGCCCTGGAGAAGGCCTCGAGTTCGGACACTCGGCCGGATTCCAAAGATCAGGGTTTTTACACCCCTCAAAAATCATTGCCGAGCTCATGCTCACGCGGCCGAGACCAACGGAATGGGTCCACTTCGGCACAATGCAGCTCGTCTTGGCCAAAGCAAGCCTTTCGGCCGAGGTCAGTGCCAGCATTCAAATAAAAATCCAAGCATTCTGGAACAGCGCAAAGAAATGAGAAAAAGAACTCAAAAGCACTGTACACAGTTTGGGTAATCAGAGAATTCCTTTTTATCCGTTGCAAACTACTTCATTACAAGAAATACAGAATAGAAAGCAAAGTACAGAAAGGAGGATCACAGTCCTCTAAAAACAGAAAATGGATAAAGGCTAGGAGACTCTGATCTTCACCAACTCTTCAGGCAGAAGGCTCGAGGACGCCGGGTCGCCGCCTGGAGGTTCTGAGCGACCCTGGACCCCGCTGGGCCCTGCAACACCCTCGGCGGCCAGTGGGACCAGCCAAACTTGAAGAAACCTCCCGGACCAGCGAGGCCTCATCCCGCCTTCCGTACGACGGGCGCACAGGACCGCGTCGGACGAGAATGCGCCACCGTCCCCCTGCAGCACATCCTCATTCTGTCTGGCCAGGGGCGGATGGCCATGGACCCGCGTTCAGAGAGCGCGTGGCTCACGGGGAGTTCCTTCAGAGAGCGCGCAGACCACGACAGCCTTCCCCCCTCGGGGATAGCCGTCCAACGGCGCAGGGTTCCCCCCCGGATCAAGCAATTTCAGACACCTCCTGGACATGGCTCCTACAACTATGTTCTTTCCTTCTTCCATGGCGAGCCTGCTCCCCCTACTTATAGGGTGGAGGAAGGCTCAGTCTCCGAAAGGAGTTATGAGGGCGAAGTCTCCCACGCGTTACTGGGGATGCACGACTGTTGACCAGCGATCCCTATGGCGCCACGTGGAGACATCCGTCCGATTCCCTCGTCAGCCGCGCCATCATGTCTATCGCTATTCAAGATCGCCCAAGATACGGAAGATCAGCGCAAATACCAATGAAGATCACCTAAAATACGGAGGATCAGCGCGAATACCAAAGAAAATCACCTAAGGTATAGAGTATCGACACTAGCGCCCAAGACGACTACTCGACACTCAGTTCTAACATTCCATCACAAGGAGCACTCTGCCGAACTCAAGCGTTAAAGTACCAGGCTTAAAAGAGACAGAAGCGCGAGTATTTGAAGAAACCTTCAATTGTATTAAAGTCTCATTCATTACAGTGTTCAGCAAATACAAATTGAAGGAGATTACAAAGCATAAAGCAAGAAAGAAAATATCCCGAGGTCCCGAGGTCATGGCCGGTCAGTTGCACGGGCTGCGGCGTCAGAGGCTTCGCCGGATGGACGGGCAGAGGTCGGCACCGGAAGCGGGTACGGAGGCGGCTCCCGAAAGGAGGGGTGGCCCTCCGAGACCCCGACCTCCTTCAGGCCGGCAAGCCACCCTTTCGCCCAGGCCTTATCCCTCACAACAAGAACCCTTTCCTTGTAGTGGGCGGTGACCTGCACTTTGGCATCCTCGAATGCAGCATCGCACTCGGACTCGAGCTTCGCCTCGGCTTCATCCGCCCTCTTGGACTCGGATTCAAGCTTCGCCTCTGCCTCATCCGCCCTCTTGGACTCGGCTTGAAGCAGGGCCGCGTAATCGTCTCCCATCTTCGAGATAGAGACCTCGAGCTCGGCCACTCTAGTCCTCTCCGCCTTGGCTTCTTCCCTCACCTGCTCGAGCTTCGCCGCGTACTCCTCCTCCACCCTGGCTAACTTCTGACTAACAGCATCCAGGGATTCCTGCAAGCCGTTCTTCTCCACGGACAGCTCGGCAACGTCCGCGCTGTACCTGCGGATCCTTTCAGCAACGGCCATGGACTTCTGTGCCGCCTGTCAAAGAAACGAGATGTACGTGTTAGATCCAAAGTGCGCCAGACGCTAAATCGCTGATTTGACGAAGGGAAATGAAGATTTACCACGAAGTTGGACTGCAGCATCGACAGGATCAGCTTCTGATCGCTGTACTTGTCCAGCCGCTCCATGTCCCGGGGAAGGGCGCAGGCTCGCCCTAGGGCCTCGAGGACCGGGAGATCGATCTTGTGAAGAATGCAATCCTCCATCGTCATCGGCCTCCCCGGCCCAAGCATGAAGCTCGGCTCCCATAACGGCGGCCCCTGCGGCAATGAGGCAGCAGCCGAGCTAGGGCCCGCGTCAATCCTCGGCATCTTCAGCGGCCGAGGTTCCTCCTGCTCAACCTCAGCCGGGGGCAGGCGTACCCCTGGATCAACAGGGCTAGGGGGCGCGGGAACCTCCGCCACCTCTGCACTAGAAACCACCCGGGCCCTCGGAGACGGATGCCTCGGAGAATTTACCGGCTCCTGGGGGGCTCGGACGTCCTCCGCTCCAAGCGCCAAAGCCTCAAGGTCCTCGAAGGACAAGCGCCTGGTGCGCCTCATCTCGGAGTCAGGCGAGGGAGATCAGGCAGGCTGACTCGATTCCCTTCCTGAGACCTGGGGAAGTCTCGATCCCGATGTGGAAGCTAGGGTTCCAGACGTGGCCCTAACGTCAGAAGACGCCCGCGAGGGCTCTGCGACCTCCGGAACGGCCTGCTCCTGACCGACCTCAGATCCGGCACCCCCACTCTGGATCGGCTCTACAGTGCCCCTCAAATACCCGCGGTACTTCGGCCGATACCCTAGCAGCGACCAAGCCGCCCTGCCGTCATGACCGCTGTATCGGTTCACCAGACGGAGCCAGGCATCGTTCCTCTTCCAAATGTACCTGGCAGCCCGTTTCCTCTCCTTCAAAGCTGCAACAATCAGAAGCATAAGCGCGGCAGAACAAAGAGAAACTCATGAAAAAAGAAAAGAAACGAAGGATGTTTACTTGGAATGGTACCGAAGTGGCGAGGGACCTGGTAGCCTCTATCGGTGTCGGCCTCCCCAAACTCCCAGTTCCCCGAGACGTACAGAAGATCGTCTCCGGCATACTTGCTCGAATCCTCCAAGTATCGGACGAAGCCGTCCCGGCCTGGCTTAGCCCGGAGATAATAAGAGTCCCCGGACTTGCATATGTCGTAGACATCCTCAAGGTCGAAGACGCCGAAATCGGTGCCCAGGACCTCATTCAACTTGACCGTGCCCATCACGATCTTGAAGGCATTCGGCAGGGGCAGAGACGCCACTGACTAAGGCACCTCCTGAGAAGTGGGTGAAGGGGGAATCGGACCCCGCCTTCTATCACGGCCACTAGCGGAAAAGGCATCCAGCCTCCCGAAAAGTCGCGAGGGTTGTAGCCATGGGGTTCACCACCCCTGACTTGGACATCAGCAGGGATCCTAAAGGCGGACCTGAAACCCTCGATCGCTGCCTCGCCCTCTAACCAGTGGCTGTAAATCCCCATTCCTATCCCAGCCTAAGAACAGAGAAACTCGCAGAAGAAGCAAGGCAGAAGGAACTTACGGAAGCAGAACGAAGATGCTGGACAGCAAAGAGATTCAACTTCAGCAGCGCACCACTCCTCAGATGAAGCTCCCTCACAGTAGCTTGCCTACCTCTGACGCTCGCCTCTGATTCAGAATAGCCAACGAAGGGTAAAGCGGACCTCAACTGCCCTATATATAGCAGAGAGGCCCCCCTCTCCAGAAACCCCAGTTGGGCGCGCCAAGGGGCGCCCCCTGGGATTTCGCGCGAATCATTTCAAAAATTGATCACGCCCCTGACGAAACGGCGCGCAAATCATTTCAAAAATTGATTGCGCCCCTGATGAGACGGCGCGTACGACCTCGAGGAGACAAGACAACTAGCCAAAATCTCATAAACAAATCTGAGTTCCACCGTTCTAATAATAATAAAAAAAACACGATTTTAAAGCAACTCAAGAAAATGCACTACATACATAAACTATAAGAGAGCTCGAATGATGATGATGGCTGTGTGGGGAGATTTCCAGAGCGACAAGATTAAGCTAATCACAGCCATCAGATGGGACTAAGCATGCTCACGTGCCATCCGCGTGCCATCTACGTGGCACCGATCTCATCCCGGCTACCAGGGCAGAGGCCTTGGCCGACATCAAGTATCTCCAGGCCACAAGCGCCGAACTGGACCACCTCGGGTATCATCTCGGCAAGGAGTCCACCTCGGCAGGGCCACCCCGGATGCCATCTCCACAGAGAACTCTACCTCGGCTGAAGAAGCCAGGACAGTAACCGAAGCAAGAAAGAACCTCCACTTGCGCCCCTCATCCCCCACGTCATCAGGCACGTGGAGGGATAGGGTCGCGAGCTAGTGGGACAGACACGACATCCAGCCGCCCGCTATCTTCACCAGATCGCTGACATGGCAGCATCCAGCGGCTGAGGCCACATCAGGGCAAGGCCCGAGGGCAGATCCGCTGGTACTCCAACCGCCAAAGGTGCCCAACACAATCTGGCCCAACAAGACACGCATTTAATGCAATGTGGGCTGACCCGACTAGCATTAAATGCTGAGTGGGCCGGATTAGACTGCATTTATTACTTTGTGGGCTAATCATGACTTCCCAGTCGAATCATGGGTCCCACACCAAGATATCTTCTGAAAGATACGATCCAAACCTCTATAAATAGAACTCCATGCACCATGCAAGGTACGCACAATCTCATTCACAGAGCCCTTACTCTGCCTCTCTTCTCCCTCTCCTTCCATTGTTCCAGTTCCCATACTGACTTTGGCATCGGAGAGCCTTGCGCCGCCCAGGCCAGGGTCCTCTGACCGTTTGCTATTCCCTTTCAGGCTTCCGGACGGCATCCAGACATTCCAGACACCATCATCTTCTCGGATAAGTCCTATATGGCACCCTCTTATTGTGGGTCATAATTTTCTGCACCTACAATGGCAACCACTGCTACTACGTTCAAGCCCCTGCAAACGATCCAACGCAACTGAAGATTGAAGGAATTGGGGAGAGGGTCGCCGACGGAGAAGAAGGAGAGTTGGTTGTGTCTGTTCTATAGCAGAGGAGAACCGCTCACTGCCCTGGATCGGATTTGTTTGCAGGAGAAAAGAAAGAAAGAGAGAGAGAGTAGCAATACCGTTGTCTGTTCCATAGCAAGGAGAACCGGATCTGTTTGTAGGAGAAAAGAAAGAAAGAGAGAGAGCAGCGCAGTGTTCAGCTGCTAAGGCACGGGCAATCTCGTTGCTATAAGTTTGCATGCACATCAAAGGGCGTGGGCGTGGGCGTGATCGAGATAAAAGGAAAAATCTCCAAATCCAACAAATTAAAACGGAGGAGAGAAAGGGTTAGGGTTTCCTTTTTGTTAACATAACTTAAGAAATATTTCATTTAGCCCCTTATTTTTTTTCCTTTATTTTTATAATGGTATCTGTTGACAAAAAAAAAGAGAGTCACTTTGCCTCCTTAACATCAATAAAGCTACATGAAGCTGCAGCCTACCACAAATGGGCAATGCTACTTCTCAAAAAATCAAATCTTGTCAGAATCAAATAAAAACTACAATATCCTTCAAGACAGCCAAAAGAGTAGTACAGAAGAAGTTTCAGGCTATTTCAAAATCATTAAACCTAACTTCGCTTCTCTAATAGTTGAACAGGAGCTCTCAGCGGCGGCAGCATCGGAGACACTAAATCTTAGATCAGAGCCCATGGATAGTCTCAAAATACATCCAACACACGTCAAGTTTCGAGTCAAACCGACAACGTTTGACCCTTCATCAACCCTCAAATAGCTAAATCAAGCCTCTCGGCGGTGAGAACCACCGAGGCCATCACTCATCAAAAAGAGCACATGGACGGCTTCAAGATACTTGCAAAGGGCTACACGTCAAGTTTCAGGTCATTTCGACAACATTTGACCATACTTTGACGCTCGGAAGCCAAATCAGGCCCTTCGGCGGTGAAGCTTCCCGGGACTATGGTTTTGAAGACAGAGCCTATGGCTAATCTCAAAATGACTCCAATAGGTTCCCTGTCAAACTTCAGGTCAATCGGACATCGGTTGACCGCACATCAACGCGCGACATCGTCCTCGCGATAAAATCAAGTCTACTGGCGAAAGGACCCCATACGGCTTCAAAACTCAAAGAAAAGCCTATGGTTGGTCTTATTTTTTGCTCAGGAGGCTTCACCTCAAATTTCTGGTCATTCCAACATCGTTTGACCCAATTTCAGCTTCTGACGAAAAATCGGCAGCTCTACGCTACAAAGTCTTTGACTTAAACGAAAAATTGGAAACTTTGCACTCCGAAATGCAAGGATACTCATCAAGTTTTCTACAGGGAAATCAGGCCAACAAATGTGCAAAAATGTCAACAAAGATACAGAATAAAACAGAATTAGAAAAGACCTCAAAACGGCCGCAAAATAGGACCAAAAGGGGATAATTCCTCCCATCTCGCGACCCTGGCCCAGGGTCGCCGGCGACCCTATGCATGGTTGCCGACGACCATGGAGCTCCAGGTTTCCGGATTTCCACCAGAGAGGCCCGTTTTCCGTCTTTTTTTTTTCGTTTCGAAGCGTCCAACTCCTACGATTTTCCAAAATCCATACTTTTGATGCACTCAATCCTTAGGCATCCGTCAAAATCACGGGTTCGTCTTTAAGAGTATCAAAATCAACACTGATCGTCAACCGGTCAACCAAAAAGTGTGCTTTCTACCCGATCGATCGAGAAATCGACAGGATAGATGACACCGACCCGCTTATGGCTATCAATGCCTGAAGTTACATGGTCATTCGATGTCGATCTACATGAAGATGCATTAATGATCATCGCCAGAAGAATCCCAAAAGACGCGGCACGGCCCGCGACTCTTCAACAGCTCGGTGAGCACTTAATACAATTAATTAACTAGCTTTATTCCAATCATTAATTCATTTATTTGGACAGCTCAATCAGAAGCAAGCATCCCGGAGTTACAAGTCAATTGATTCATGTCATTTAACCTATAAAACTCCTCCCATCATGGTGATTAAAGGCGACTAAATACCCTCAACCTCCATCCGCCAATCAGAAGCCAAGGTCCATGAGTTAAGAAATAAAGGAATTAAATCTTGTAACTCCTCCCATTATGTGGCTTTGAAGCCCATAAACTCTCCTAAATAGCTACCAAAGGCCTATAAATAGGAGAGTATTTCAAAGAATTTCATATCAGAAAAATCAACACAGATCCCAGATCAGAAAAAAGCACAGAAAATCAAGAGAAAGAAAGAGAGAAAAAATCTGCTGAAATTATGCACTGACCACCACTACAAGGTGACAAAAGTCCTTTGGGGGGCACCCCTCAAGGTCCTTGCCTTATCCTTCTGTATCCAATTGCTTACACATGGCATTTCAGCCCGTCTACTTAGCTTTTCATTGGACATAGGACCTCCTATTGGTCTTTGTTCTCTAAAAACCTGAGGTTATAGCCAAGTCAAGCGGATCAAGAGTATCCTCTGTTCTCATCTGCATGGATGATGGCGAAGTACACACATGGCTTGCGACCGTCAATCTGAACGAGTCCCCCACAATCTCTTGAGAAGTTAGATCCTCATTTTCTTGCTTTTCATTGTATTTTGTATTTTTCTAAAATAGACAAAAACCACAATGCTTGTCTTTCATTATTGATAAGAATTGTAAATCGGCTATAAATGCCAAAATCACAACTCTTGTATTTCATTATTGATAAGAATTGTAAATCGACTTTAAATGCCAAGATCGGCTGTAAACACCAAAAATTGGCTATAAATGCCAAAAAACCGCCTTTCACAGCAAATCAAGAAAATGTCTCTTTTCTTAAATATATGTACAATGGAAAACTTGAAAGAAGTTGATTTCTTTTTTACTTGCGAATGTCGTTCTCCGTATCACCATTTGCAATTCCAAGTAAAATATAAAATTTGGCACACCCTGACAATCCGCTGCATTGATTTAAATTAATAGACTAGCATTCATTCTAGTGGGTCCTAAAAAAAAACCTTCACTGATGCTCTGAGTCATCACTTACCTCCGGATCCCAATCCCCTCCCCCACATTTTGGCCATATGATGGGCAATTTGGAGGCTGAGAAATGAAATTATTCCAAACCCCTTATGTGTCTTACCTTTGGCTGGTAAAAGGATAATTCATTCCAATATTATCGTGGCTCGGCCCAAACATCGTGACCCCCCTCAATATCCATGGGATGGTGACAAGGATCTTGAACACACAGCTCTACGTACAATTTAGTGATGCAGCATGTAAAGCCTCTTCTTGCTAGTCGGCTTCTGGTTTTGCCAGATTTTTAATGGTATCTTTTGTGTCTGCAGGAACCAGAAAAGGACCAGAAACTTTCTCCGTTAAAGGGGCGGAAACAAGGTTGACCCTCCATACTTTGAACTCTCTCATAGCGGTCAGTATTTAGTAGTTTTTTGTTTAGACGGCTTAGAGGTTGTTAACGCAATCAAAGGAGGATCTAATTGGCTCATTGATCCTATAATTAATGATATTCAGGGAAGAGAAAGATGTTTTGAATCTTTTGAAGCCGTCTACCAGTAACCTTTTGAAAAGTGTCAAGTACAAAAAGGGGAGTGTCAAGTGCATAAGACTCCCCTATTTGTACTTGACACATCCCAAAAGAGGAGTGTCCCTCACCAAAATGGTGAGGGATGGATGCACTTGAATACTCCCATATATATATATATGAAAAATATTCAAGTGCATCTATCCCTCGCCATAGGGTGAGGGATAGATGTATAGTAATACTCCTTTATATATAATATTTATGTGCATCTATCCCTCACTACATTATGGTGAGGGACAACATAGTGGGGCCACTTTTTGATCCATCCGAATCATCCACATACATAGAACCCCCTAAACTACAATGAATCAAGGGGATTTTACCGGTAAAATCTCGAAATATGGCCATATATCCCAATAGATCCTTGCAATTTATACAGCACCAATTGGGTCAGTCAGCACTATTTGTTTTTTTTTTTTTTAAGTATGGGATAAGTGACGCTAGCGTCACTGAGTTTCTGACGACAGTGACGCTAGCGTCACGGGTTTCGTCTTCTTCATCACTTCCTTCCTTCCACTTCTTCATCTCTTCCTTCCTTCCTCTTTCAACTGCTCCAAGAGCTGCTGCAAATTTTCTTTAATGAGTTTCATGAGAATGGTGTAGTTCCAATGTCCCAACTACGAAAGGGTTTTTTTTTCTTTCCCCACCTGACCCATCGCCGACCACCACCTCCATCACTGACACCAATCACACCCTTCCCGACCCCTCTCATCGAGACCCCTCGATCCTAAAGAAGTCACAAAATATATATATCTTGATTTGCTTGATTTGGGCTATCGGTTGAGACCAGAACAAATTCCATTGTTTGGCGCCTGATGGATGAATAAGGATCTGATCTCCACCAGAATAGAGATTGGGTGGGGCGGCGGTGGAAGGGGGGTGGTTCACAGATCGGGTTATGGTTAGGGTTCATCGGAGGAAAGCAAGGTGGGGTGCTTTTTTTTGCACCCAAGTTCAAAAATCCCTTAATCATGCTCCTTTTCACATCTTAATAGCTACAAAAACTACTATAAATGGCAATCCAACCCATCATCGATCTTCCAAAGAAAGGGAAGGGAGAACCTCTGGCGCCGAAACAAGGCCGAATCCAAGCCAGCACGGCTGAGGGACTCGAATAAAGAGGAGCTTTTGGACGTCCATGTTGTTCTCCGCCAAAATCAGGCCTGGAGGAGGAGACTTTGTGTGATATCTTATGAGATCTTTAGTTGGGAGGATTTTTCCGGGAGGGGAGCTGCTTCTGAGACCGAACAACATGTTTCTCATAATGGAAAACTACCATTCCAAGGGCTTCCACAATCAACAATTGTCGTGCAGCCATCGTCAATGACTTCCATGGGTGCGAAGGAGGGGAGGTTTTAGTGACGATCGCGTCACTCAATATTTCTTTGCGTGACGCTATCGTCAGTAGGAATAAAAAAAATATTAGAAATGTGGCGGGAAGACTCAATCGGTGCCCACATTTTTGCTGGGACCTATCAGGATAAATGCCTATATTTTGAGATTTTTTCAGTAAAATCCTCATGAATCAATTGAGTTTTCATTAATCCGATTGGATTGGACCGTTGGATTTAGGGTCAAAATGTTCCTTTAATATAAAGTCATTAATTTTTTTGGTCACGGATGAAGGGGTTGGAGACTTGGGATTGACCTCAAACTTCATGCATGGTTTCATCTTACATGACTCTTTCCATCCCCCCAAGTCCCATGAGTGGGCCCCATTGAGTTTGTTCCTCACCATATGGTGAGGGAATGATGCACATGAACATTTCTCATGACAACTTCCATATATAGTATCACAAGGTTTAGCTATAATTTTGTTAACTTGTTCGTACTCATACACCACACACAATTGCTATCATTTGATTGAAGAACCATTTGCTATAGTTTCATAGTTTGTTTACTTGTTGGGCTTTAAGCTCTTATGCATTCTATTCTATCTCTTATTTTTAGATTTCGATGTTGACCCCGATAAAGAGGAATCATAGCTTGTTTGTGTGGACGATCGAGACTTGAGCAGCGAATCACTATTTAGTATTCTAGTTAGCATTTCAACATAGATAATGTGGTGGGATTATTTCATAGTTCTTTGGATAATTTTGAGGATACTAATTTTTCATAGTGTTAATCCTCCTGTTAGTGGTAGTTATTTAATGATGAATAAATTAATTGGTTGACTATGTTTTTTCCATATTAATCTTAAAGGTTCCATCAAAGGGTTTGACTGACTCCTCTTGAGTAAAATGGCACCGTTGTGCCACAAAATCGGAAGTTCCCATGGATCTCGAAATTCATGGCATGACAAATCATGAGAGAAAATACTCTCAACTTATCCATGTAATAATTAACAAGATTATTCAAAATCCGAACTCAAACGTAAAATCTCTAACTAATCTCATCAAAACTAACCTAATCCTATCTTTTCTTTTAAGAAATTAGTCTCTCAACCAAGAAGAGTTTGAAGATGTTAGTAGCAAATGGAACTTCCAAGCAGAGGTGTAACAGTTCGATTAACCAGTTATTTTGGGAAAACTGTTAACCGAACAGTAACCGTAGTTTTTTTATTTCATTAACCGTATCCGTAACTGTGAAGATAAAAATCGTAGAAAACAGCGGTAGAAAACCGTACCGCGGTTAACCGTATTAGACGGATAGGTTACGGTTAATAACCGTAGAAAAATCCGATCATGCTTAACCAATAGATTAACCCTTTCTACTTGAGAAAATAACCGTATTATGAACCTTATCCATCCAAAAATTCTCCTTTGATGCCAAAGGACTTCTCACAGCATTTGATCAACTTTGACAGAAAAAAAAAAGATTCCACTAAAGCCCTCGAAATCCAAAATCTCATAAACAAATCTGAGTTCCACCGTTCTAATAATAAAAAAAAACACGATTTTAAAGCAACTCAAGAAAATGCACTACATACATAACTATAAGAGAGCTCGAATGATGATGATGGCAACCACTGCTACTACGTTCAAGCCCCTGCAAACGATCCAACGCATCTGAAGACTGAAGGAATTGGGGAGAGTGCCGCCGACGGAGAAGAAGGAGAGTTGGTGGTGTCTGTTCTATAGCAGAGGAGAACCGCTCACTGCCCTGGATCGGATTTGTTTGCAGGAGAAAAGAAAGAAAGAGAGAGAGCAGCAATACCGTTGTCTGTTCCATAGCAAGGAGAACCGGATCTGTTTGTAGGAGAAAAGAAAGAAAGAGAGAGAGCAGCGCAGTGTTCTGCTGCTAAGGCTCTAGCAATCTCGTTGCTGTAAGTTCGCAGGCACATCGAAGGGCGTGGGCGTGGGCGTGGGCGTGATCGAGATAAAAGGGAGAATCTCCAAATCCAACAAATTGAAACGGAGGAGAGAAAGAGTTAGGGTTTCCTTTTTGTTAACATAACTTAAGAAATATTTCATTTAGCCCCTTGTTTTTTTTCATTTATTTATTTAATGGTACGTGTTGACAAAAAAAAAGAGTCACTTTGCCTCCTGAACATCAATAAAGCTACATGAAGCTGCAACCTACCACAAATGGGCAATACTATTTCTCAAAAAATCAAATCTTGTTAGAATCAAACAAAAACTGCAATATCCTTCAAGACAGCCAAAATTGGAGTACATAAGAAGTTTCAGGCCATTTCAAAATCACTTGACCTAACTTCGCTTCTCTAATAGCTGAAGAGGAGCTCTCAGCAGCGACAGCATCGGAGACACCAAATTTTCGATCAGAGCCTATGGATAGTCTCAAAATACATCCAAAACGTTTCGCGTCAAGTTTCGAGTCAAACCGACAACGTTTGACCCTTCATCAACCCTCAAACAGCTAAATCAAGCCTCTCGGCGGTGAGAACTACTGAGGCCATCACTCTTCAAAAAGTGCACATGGACGGCGTCAAGATACTTGCAAAGGGCTACACGTCAAGTTTCAGGTCATTTCGACAACATTTGACCATACTTTGACTCTCGGAAGCTAAATCAGGCCTCTCGGTGGAGAAGCTCCCTGGAACCATGGTTTCCAAGACAGAACTTGTGGATAATCTCAAAAGGACTCCAATAGGTTCCCTGTCAAATTTCAAGTCAATCGGACATCGGTTGACCGCACATCAACGCGCGACATTGTCCTCGCGATAAAATCAAGTTTACTGGCGACAGGACCCCATACGGCTTCAAAACTCAAAGAAAAGGCTATGGTTCGTCTTATTTATTGCTCAGGAGGCTTCACCTCAAATTTTTGGTCATTCCAACATCGTTTGACCTAATTTCAGCTTCTGACAGAAAATTGGCAGCTCTACTCTACAAAGTCTTTGACTTAACCGGAAAATTGAAAACTTTGCACTCCAAAATGCAAGGATTCTCGTCATGTTTTCTACAGAAAAATCAGGCCAACAAATGTGTAAAAATGTCAAGAAAGATACAGAAGAAAAAAGAATTGGAAAAGACCTCAAAATGGCCGCGAAACATGACCAAAAGGGGATAATTCCCCCCATTCCGTCTTCAAGAGTATCAAAATCAACACTGATCGTCAACTGGTCAACCAAAAAGTGTGCTTTCTACCCGATCGATCGAGAAATCGACAGGACAGATGACACCGACCCGCTTATGGCTATCAATGCCTGAAGTTACATGGTCATTCGATGTTGATCTACATGAAGATACATCAATGATCATTGCCAGAAGAATCCCAAAAGACGCGGCACGTCCCGCGACTCTTCAACTGCTCGGCGACCACTTAATACAATTAATTGGCTAGCTTTATTCCAGTCATTAATTCATTTATTTGGACGGCTCAATCAGAAGCAAGCATCCAGGAGTTACAAGTCAATTGATTCATGTCATTTAATCTATAAAACTCCTCCTATCATGGTGATTAAAGGCGACTAAATGCCGTCAACCTCCATCCGCCAATCAGAAGCCAAGGTCCATGAGTTACGAAATAAAGGAATTAAATCTTGTAACTCCTCCCATCATGTGGCTTTGAAGCTCATAAACTCTCATAAATAGCTACCAAAGGCCTATAAATAGGAGAGTATTTCAAAGAATTCTATATAAGAAAAATCAACACAGATCCCAGATTAGAAAAGAGCACAGAAAATCAAGAGAAAGAAAGAGAGAAAAAATCTGCTAAAGTTCTGCACCGACCACCACTACAAGGTATTAAAAGTCCCTTGGGGGGCACCCCCCAAGGTCCTTGCCTTATCCTTCTGCATCAAATGGCTTAGACATGGCTTTTCAGCCGATCTGCTTAGCTTTTCATTGGACATAGGATCTCCTATTGGTCTTTGTTCTCTAAAAATATGAGGTTATAGCCAAGCCAAGCGGATCAAGAGTATCCTTTGTTCTCATCTGCATGGATGATAGTGAAGTCCACACATGGCTTGCGACCGTCAATCTGAACGAGTCCCCCACAATCTCCTAAGAAGTTAGATCCTCCTTTTCTTGCTTTTCAAAATATTTTGTATTTTTCTAAAAGAGACAAAAATCTCAACTCCTGTCTTTCATTATTGATAAAAATTGTAAATCGGCTATAAACGCCAAAATCGGTTATAAATGCCAAAAAACCGCCTTTCACGGTAAATCAAGAAAATGTCTCTTTCTTAAATATATGTGCAATGGAAAACTTGAAAGAAGTTGATTTCCTTTTTACTTGCGAAGGTCGATCTCCGGATCACCATTTGCAATTCCAAATAAAATAGAAAATTTAGCACGCCCACACAATCCGCTGCTTTGATTTGATTAAATAGACTAGCATTCATTCTATTGGGTCCTAAAAAATACCTTCACTGATGCTCTGAGTCATCACTTGCCTCCATATCCCAATCCCTTTTCCCATATTTTGGCCATATGGTGGGCAATTTGGAGGGTGAGAAATGAAACTATTCCAAACCCCTTAATTATGTGTCTTATCTTTGGCTAGTAAAAGGATAATTCATTCCAATATTATCGTGGCTCGGCCCAAACACCATGACCCCCCTCAATATCCATGGGATGGGGACAAGGATCTTGAACACACAGCTCTACGTACAATTTAGTGATGCACAGTGTAGGTGCAGAAAATATTGACCCACAATAAGAGGGTGCCTTACAGGACTTATCCGAGAAGATGGTGATGACTGGGAATGACTGGATGCCGTCCGGAAGCCTGAAAGGGAAGAACACACGGTCAGAGGACCCTGGCCTGGGCGGCGCAAGGCTCTCCGATGCCAAAGTCAGTGAATGAACTGGAACAATGGAAGGAGAGGAAGAAGAGAGACAGAGTAACGGCTCTGTGTATGAAAAATGGCGTACCTTGGATGGTGGCTTGAGCCTCTATTTATAGAGTGTGGAACGTATCTTTGGGAGATATTCTGGTGTGGGTCCCGTGATTCGACTGGGAAGTCACGATCAGCCCACATTGCATTAATTGTGGTCCAATCCAGCCCACTTTGCATTAAATGCCCGTCGGGTCAGCCCACATCGCATTTAATGCACATCTTGTTGGGCCAGATCCTGTTGGGCGCCTTTGGCGGTAGGGGTGTTAGGATTTTGTTTATTGCAATTTGATGGATGCATTAGCATTTTATTCATCTCATGAATTTTCACACATGTATTGATTTAGAAAATCTTGAAATCTTGATTTACTCATGCATTGTTTTAAATTTTGTAAATCTCTTGTTACATGCATGTTTTGGTTTTAAACTTGGATGCATTTAATTTGAAAAAGAATTTTCATATATCAAGCAAGCCTATGGTTTTAAAACTTTCTAATCATTTTAGGCTTTTTATATTTCATGATTTTAAACCTCTTAGAATGATTTAAAATCATGTTTCCATGCTTGATTTAATGGCCCAAAAGAATCCCCTCAAGAATCACTTTAAAGTATGAGAAAAAATGGGAATTCTGGTCCCAGGGTCGACCTGCAGTGTACCAGGTTGACCTGCCCATGGACCAGGTCGACCTGGCACACTGCAGGTCGACCGGGCAGAGGGCCGTTGGCTCTCCAACGGTCATATTTGTGACCGTTTGTATTCGGTCGACCGGGGATGGTATGGGGTCGACCGAAGACACGCTGATACTCACTTTTTGAGTATAAATATGAGTTCATTCCCATTGAAAGGTGGTTGATCAAAGTGGAACTCTTAAGCCTTCTTGAGGTGTTTGGAGACAAAGAAAAAGGGATGAACTAAGAGAGACCAAAGGGTCTATAGGAAAGCTAAAGCTTGGAAATTATGAAGTTAAATCTCTAAGTAAGTTTTAGTTTTCTTAATCATATGTTTCATGCTTTACTTAAATTATTGGTAAATGATTTTTAGCATGTTAACTATGATGTATTGAATTCATTACCTTCATTCTATCTTTGATTTATGTTGTGATGAATTCTTTACTTTGATTCAATCCAAGTTTGTTTTAAAACTTTATTAATCATGCTTTCTCAAAATCTTTGATTTCCTTTTTAGCATGATTCCTTCTCTTGATTGAATCTATCATTGTTGTTTTCAACCACTTTAGAACTTTAGTAAACCTTGCTTTTGAAAACAACATTGTATGTGCATCACATGTTTAGACATAATTAATTTCATACAACTTGTGTCATCTTGATTTTCATAAATCATTTACAAGTTAGTATTTGTGTACATGTGATTTGCATAACACTTCAATCAAATCTTTTTATGAGCATTAAACTTTTGAATTGCTTTAAGCATAAAATAGATTGAGCTTAATTTTAATCTTGATTGAAGTTTTCACACACACACCTCATTAGCATTCATCTTTGTAATTCTTAGTGTGTTTGTGTGAGTTGTTATTCACTTTCATATCCGCCTATCTTAGAGGCAAATTTATTAGAGCTTAAATTGTAATCTCATAAGAGTGTTTTGTGAAGACACTTTCTTTGAGAGAAATCTTTTATGTATTAAGGTTATTGCTTAGCCTAAGAAAAGCATTGTGTAAAGGTTATTGCTTAGCCTATAAAAGCACATTGTAAGGTTATTGCTTAGCCTAGAAAAGCATATTTGTAGAGGTTATTGCTTAGCCTTTTGAAAAGCATAATAGTGGAAATCCGGTGGGGTGTGAGGAACACAAGCCGGTAGTGGATGTAGGCATTGAGGCCGAACCACTATAAATCTTTGTGTAGTGGTGATTGCTTTTGTGGTGATTGTTTTGTTTAGCTTCCGCATTATGTATGTTAATCATCCCATGTGACTAGTTTGTTTTAAAGAAATTAAAATTGGTCATAATTAGTCATAAAGTGTAGCTCACCCTATTCACCCCCCCTCTAGGGTTAGGATCCCAGGACTTTCAAGGGGGTACCAGCGGATCTGCCCTCGGGCCTTGCCCTGATGTGGCCTCAGCCGCTGGATGCCGTTCTGTCAGAGATCTGGCGAAGATCGTGGGCGGCTGGATGTCACGTCTGTCCCACTAGCTCGTGCCCCTATCCCTCCACGTGCCTGATGACGTGGGGGATGAGGGGCGCAAGTGAAGGTTCTCTCTTGCTTCGGCTTCTGTCCCGGCTTCTTCAGCCGAGGTGGAGCTTTCTGTCGAGATGAAACCCGGGGTGGCTCAGCCGAGGTGGAGCTCCCTGCCGAGGTGACGCCCGAGGTGGGCCAGTTCGGCGCTAAGGGCCCGGAGCTGCCTGACTTCGGCCGGACCTCCTGTCCTGGTAGCCGGGGTGAGCTTGGTGCCACGTGGATGGCACGCGGATGGCACGTGAGAGTGCTTAGTCTCATCTGATGGCTGTGATTAGCTTAATCCTGTGGTTCTGGAAATCTCCCCACACACAGCATGTGAAGCCTCTTCTGGCTAGTCGGCTTCTGGTTTTGCCAGATTTTTAACGGTATCTTTTGTGTCTGCAGGTACCAGCAAAGGTCCAGAAACTTTCTCGGTTAAAGGGGCGGAAACAAGGTCGACCCTCCATACTTTGAACTCTCTCATAGCGGTCAGTCTTCAGTAGTTTTTTGTTTAGACGGCTTAGAGGTTGTTAACGCAATCAAAGGCGGATCTGATTGGCCCATTGATCCTATAATTAACGATATTCAGGGAAGAGGAAGATGTTTTGAATCTTTTTGAAGCCGTCTACCAGGAAGCTTAATTAAGAAGGTGGCTCGCGGTCTAGCAAAATGGGGTCAAGCTCGGTTGAACTTTCTGTGGACATTGGACAATTTGATTTGTGTTTCCTTATTTCATTGCCTTGGGTTGTTGGGGTTGTACGTGGATCTCTTTGCTATTGTGATGTGTTGTTTGGTGCCTATATTGTGTAGATGTTTCACTTTTTTTAATGAAACCTCTTGCCTCAACCAAAAAAAAAAAAAAACTGAACTGAGTCTTGTTGAGAATCCAACCATTAGTCAAGATAGTTAACCATTATAATAGCACATATGATTGCATAAGTAAAAGGAAAACTAAAAGTGATAGTTTAAAAAAAAAAAGTGATGGTTTGTATAGCGAGTCTCGGGCTGCCCCTGTGTTGTGCATAGGACACTGCTCCCATAGCTCCATACATCCCTGAATAGGCAGGTTTCATTTTTATCTCTTGGCCACTAAGCCAACCTCACGGTAAAATAAAATAAATGGTATAACCCCAATGGTTGTGTGAGTTGAGTCTTTTATTGCCGGAAAATAATAAACTAAAAAAAAAAAAGAAAAAAACAAAGGGTAAAAAGTGATTGTTAGAAAATAGGAAAAGTAGGTGGTGGTTATAAGCCTCCGCTGGAGATTAGTAAGTGGATATGGATGTCTCTATAAGAGTTTACTTTCTCGCCTTTCAGAATTCCAGTTGGTTGGGAACCCCGCCTTTCACCGAGATGACATGTATCAATCCACCGGTCGTGAGTCTCTTATCCTTGTATGTGCGAGTCTTTCCTCCCCATGTGTGCACAATGGCGGATGCAAGATTTTCATTTAGGTGGGGCAGACAATTTTCCCAGCATAGGTTAAAGGACATGATTTTCAACATTTTTTTTCTTTTTTATAAGGAATCCTACTACTAACGCCTAATTCATAAATAAGCTTCTAAACCAAACACCCAAATCCCAACTCCTCATAAATTAGCACATCAATTTGCAACCGTTCCACAACAATAATAAAGAAACGCTAAAAAAACTCCAGAGAAGTAATAATTAAGCTCCTCAAGGTTTTTCTATCATATAAATCCAAATGAGAGCACTTTTACTTATAAATGAATATTGTCATCATAATCATAAACATCATATTATAGTCCAATAATTTTTTTTCAAAAGAATAAGAAATAAGTAGTTTAGCTCATTCTTATAATTTTTCACTATCTACTTTTGTTTGTAAGAATAAAATGAAGTCTTGTAATTTATTGGAGTATGATTACCGATTCCATGGAGGCATTATACGGTCACACGATCAAGAAATGCAAAGGGATGTGGTCAAAATGAAACATTACTATATACATGTGGCCCTTTATGGTGATGATGATGAACGATGACGAAGATTGGTCGACCATGTCTTGGTGTTCCACTTCCAACACCGATGGGCTTGGCTTTACGTATGAGGAACAATGCCCATTTCATATGAGAATATCCAGAAACATGCACCAATCAATATTTGGCCAACTAATGGATGGTTATAAGAAAATGGTAGCAGTCCGAACACAATGAATGAATTTAGCCAATAAGGATCGCCGGCAGAAAGAGTGTTTTTGGGCGTGGGGCGGTACTTTTGAGATAAGTAGGGCATGGGCCAGGGCCCATTACATGTTGTTGAGAATTTCTAAATTTCACCCGGGGCGACCGCCCATAACGACAATGTGGGTCCACCCCTGGGCCAAGCCCCATTTTATATTTTTAAGAATTTCTTAATTTCACCTAGGGCGGCCGCCTCATATGGTGACTACATGGGTCCACGTACACGTACGTGTGCAGGTGTCTTCCCCTCACTTGTATGAGATTCTCTCGCCGATGTGGAGGTGCTCTCATTGGTCCCACGCTCACAGCCCTCTTGGCTGGGGTGCCAAAAATAATACTAAGGCTCCCTTCCATAGCATAAAAAGAAATGGTTAGTGGTAAAACTTAAACTTCCCTCATCGAAATAATAAACTTTTAAAATACAAATGGGTCACCGAGGACCCCCACATTTTTTGATCAGTTACTGAGGACCCCACAAAGAAGTACAAAATGAAAACATCGGGGTGCGTTAAATAATTGGACTCTTCTAAATTTGGGTCCTAGTTGGATCCACTATATACATTGACCCAGATAAAGTATCATGCCCTAGGAGCAAAAATTCAGATTTCATAATATAGGGTTTATTCCGGCCCGCACACCTTGATGGTGAGCACTCTTCACCTCCCTGTGGAGCCCACCTAGAGAAGGGAGTGGAGAATGGAAAGCTCATGATGGCCTCTACCTCTATAGAATATTTCAGTTCCATCAAATCATCTAAACCCCTTCTTCTATAGCATACAAATTCAACGGCTTTATATTAAAAAGATTTCATTTGATCCAATGGTACAGTGCATTTGAATCAATGCAAACCCATGAGATTCAGTTATTCCCTTGCATCCGGTGTGCACAGTCTTGCCATATGCACCACATAGTGGGGCCCACTTTTTCACTTATCTGAGTGGACCGCAGACACAAACCTTAATAATCACCATATCTCATGGGATTGCACAGATCCAAATAGACTAGACTGTTGGGTCGAGGGTCACTTTTGCCCTTTTAATATAAAAGTATTAGACCTATGAACTATGGATCAAGGGATTAGAAACATTGTTTTGACTTCAAGCTTCATATCCGTGATGGTCCAACCTCCCTCGTCCCATGATCTGTGGGGCCTCAGGGGTCGCAATATCCTGTAGAGATGCCAGTTTTTTTCGAGGGGGCAAGCAATAGTCAACCTATAATAATTCATATTTATTTTTATTATTAATTATATAAAATATAATTTATTTTTATAGCTTTTTTAGATTATATTAAAAGAACAATCTTAAATTTGAAAATATCTCAACATTTTTTAGGGATGTCACAAAACTTTGTGAAGGGACTTAAAATATGAAAACTAATTACCCACAATAAAGAGACAAGAAAATTCTATTTGCACCCACCGTCTTTGCTGAGTATATCCACATGCTGAGTTCACCCTCTACAAAAATATAAAGTCTCCTTTTCTACCAAGGTTTAAACTCTCGGTTTCGGTCGCGGTATCGGCCGGGCCAAAAAATCGATATGATATCGGTATCGGTCGCGGATATCGGTCCGTCGCGATCGTCGCGGTGTGAAAATTTTTTTTTATCCAAAAAAATTCACAAAAATATCCAAAAAATTCAGAATATTAGAAAATGCTGAAAAATAATATTTTTTTCCATTAGTAACAACAATAAATCAAAATCTCGGTCACCTTAATTTATGACATCCTGTGTCGCTGTCTAATCATTAATTATTTATTACATGTCAAATTTTAATGTATAGTCTATGTGTCCATTCTTATAATTTTTTAAATCCATTAATGTAGCCATATCTAAAATTAAAAATAACTCACCTCTTGTAGTAGCTTTGTTAAAATTTTACTCGAATCATAGTTGGGCCTCAAATTTTGAATTGGTCATGCTACATGATTTAAATCATTACTCTAGATGTTTTATAAGTGACTAATTCAGTGGGCCTAACTCCTATTTGAGTTAAAAATCTTACAGGCCTACACAAAATGGGGCATTTATCTTTGAGTGATTTAGATTTAAAATAATTGAGCCCTTTTAATAAGGTGTAATTAAAAAATAGTGAGGTTAATTTGGAAGTCTTGTAGGCTTTATGGTGGACCCTACTATAAAAATCAAATCCACTCAAACTAGTTGCCCTTCTCTTATATTGGCCCTCATCTGAATTTCATTTTATTAGGAGATGTGTTGTTATTAGGTTGATTTTTTCTTTAAATGATTGATTGATTAATCTGACGGAAGGATAATTACCAATTACAGTGAAACTTTTTCAGGACATAATAGAAAGAGGGAGAATCATTTTGAACGGTTTAGATTTTTATGCAGGTGGGTGCCATTGTGGGATTATAACGTGGCAATTTGTCAGAGTTACATACATCACAAAATTGCCAGAACCCTAAAAAAGGGCATTTTCATCGTTTGGCCCCTTCCCATCTTTCACTGTGCGTCTGTGCTTGTTGAGTTGCCCCAGCCCAGCCCCCAAGCCTCAACGCAGAAATAGAAGAGGGGAAAACAAAGGGAAAAAAGAAGAGGGAGGAAAATAAGAGGAGAGGAAAGAGAGGGGGGGAGGAGCAGAAGAGGAAGAGGAGCAGGAGAAGTACAGAAGAAGATGGTGGGCCTGAGGCAGCGGTGCGGCGGTGCGGCCGGCTAGTACTCGCGACGGAGCCCAGGTTGGTTTCTCCTCATCGTCCTCTCCAATCTCTTTTCCTGCTTACTGCAAGTGGAGCGTTTTTTTTTTTTTTCCATTTAAGCTTGCAACTGGGAAGAGAAGAAGATGAGATAACGCATTCCTCAGCCGATATTTTGAATATATCGGCCGATATATTGGTTCGACTGATATATTCAAAATATCGGCCGATATATTCCTATATATTGACGATATTTTGATGGGAGAGTTTCCCTTCAAAATATCGTACCGGTATAGGCCGATACCGATTCATATCGTTCGTATTGGCCGAGATTTTCGACCATGTTTTCTACTGAGCCCACCCACCGAAGATTACGAACATGCCCTTCTTCTTCCTTCTCCTTCTTCCGTTCTTCCTCATTTTCATCAACATTGAGAGCCGATGTCATTTCCGAGCCTTAGGTGAGTGAAACCTTTGAAGGCAGATCATCTTCTCTTCTTCGTGAGCAAAGACAGATCATCTTCATCTCCCCTATGTACCTCTTCATCTTCAACTTCTTTCATTTTTATTTTCCTCATTGTTAATCTTTTTCCCCACTAAATAAACATGTGATGCAAATGGATTAAGTGCATGCAAATGGAATGGAGTGTGTAGGTTGCAATTGGAATTGAATGGAAGGGATGGGAGAGGGGAGGAGGGAAATCAGTGACGGTTGACATGCAAAATGAAAAACATGATTCACGTTCTGCACGGAAACGCAGATCAATGTGCACAGAAACGTAGATCCGTGCACATTCAATGTACATGGAGATTAAAACTCGTGCGTTGTACACGGAAATCTGAAGCCATGCAATACACTTATGCACGGAAATACAGAGCCGTACAATATACTTATGCACGGCTTCATATTGTCGATCATTACATGTGATGCGGGGCTCTACAAATCCGTGCAAGACCCGAATGGAAAAAAAAATTAAAGCATGTGTCGAAAAAACGATACCTTCTCTTCATATATGGTCATTTGTTTGTCCATATTGGAGATGGCTTCTCTAAAACACAATGTGGTGCCTAGGATTGGAGATGTGATAGCTTATATAAGGAAACGGAGAGATGGATTGGGAGATGAGTTCTTCCAAAGTGGGACCTTTATGATGATGAGAAGAAGTATATGCTGTTGAAGGGAAATAAGTGCAGAAGAAGTGAAGATGAAATCCTGAAGAGTGGAAGAAGATGAAGTGAAGTAGAAGAAAAAATCAACTCAGAAAGAAGCAGATGGCTTGAAAAGAAGAGGAAGATGAAGGCAAGGGTAATTAGGAAAATTCACAGATGGATATTTTTGGAATTAAAAAAAACTTTAAAATGTGGGTGGGCTCAGCAAAGTGGGTGGGTGCAAATAGAATTTCCCAAAGAGACATTCAAACCAGTAAAAATATCCATTTTCTCTTTGTTTTATTATTCATTGTTGTACTTCATTCCGATTACAAAAGGACTCATGTCTTATTCACCAAATGTAAACCAATCAGCCCACAATTAAATAATTAAATTAATTATTTGGTTAGTTTTTATCATCTAATAGGCCATGATGGCTACAGTAGGCATGTATGGTTGAGAGGACAAATTAAAGGACAAAGTTTGTGACCCATTCGTAGGTTGGGCCTATGAAAGCTTACCAACCATGAACATTAGTACTGGGTTTTCCTTCTCTTAAACAGAGTCAGAGGTGCCTCATGTAATAAACCATATATACCAACTCAAATGTTTAAGCTGATAGGCAAAGGCCCAAACAGGTATATGAAACCTTGAGATGTGGGACTTTACTTTACCAACACCTCAAACGGCATTGACAAGATTTAGGTTAATGGCTCAGATGTGGAAGACCCGAACATCATCAACCAACATCCAGTAGCCCACTTTTCCAATCTTTTTCAGCCTATTCAATCCTCCCCTGGACCTGAGTTTTTAAATATCCAGGGCCCAAAAGTCACAGCTGAACAGAACTCTATTTTAGAGGCAATTCCTAATGAAGCAGAGATCAAGGAAGCCGTGTTTTCTCCGAAGAAAGAGCAGTTCTCTAGACCCAAATGGGTTCACAGGTGCTTTCTTTTTTGCTACTTGGCACATTATTGTTAATTCTGTTATGCATTATGTTTAACACTTTCTTAGAACTGGTAGGCTTCTCGTGTCTGCAAACGCTTACTTCCCTCTCATTTCCAAAACAAAAATCCCAAACACATTTGCAGACTTCAGTCCTATCATTTTGTTGAACTTCTCCTACAAGATTCTAGCTAGGAGACTCTCTTCAATCTTCCCATCTATCATCTTTGATCATCAAGCTACATTTGTCAAGGGGAGATCAATTCATTAGCACACTGACTTGGCCCATGATCTCTTTCAGAAACTAAATTCAAACATGAGAGGAGTAGCCTTTTGTTTAAAATTGGGCATCACAAAAGCTTTTGATAAACTGAATTGGGACTTCTTGTTTAGCTCCCTGGTGTTTTCAAATTTGGTGAGAAATGGATTGCTCTAATAAAAAAGTGTGTTTGTACTTCTATTGGATTTGTCGCCCCAGTTTTTTTTTTTTTTTCACTCCGGGTGTGGAGTTAGGCAGGCGACCCACTGTCCCCTTACCTCTTCATTCTTGGTGAAGAAGTTCTCATCTTGCGCCTACTCGAACACCTTCAAATTAAATTCTGGTACCTTCCAGCCAATCTCAATTGTGGACTCTACCCCAGTACCCCTTGCCCTTGCCACCACTCATGTGCAGACGATATTCTCCTTTTTTGCGAGAGCTAGCTACCACTAAAGGTTTGCGAGCAAATTCTAACAAGATCTCATGTTAACTCAGGCCATGTCTTCAAATTCTGGAAAAGCCAACTTCTGATTGGCAAGTGCAGCCCAAGGATCAAAAATAAAATTGTCAAATGCCTTGGAAGTTCCATTTGCTGCTATAACATCTCCAAGTACTTAATTGGGTGTTCCACTTTTTCTTGGCAGTCTAAAAAATTCTCATTTTCAAACTCTTCTTGGTTTTAGAGACTAATTTCTTTAGAAGATAAGATAGGATTATGTTAGTTTTGATGAGAGTTAGAGATTTTACGTTTGAGTTGAATTGTGAATAATCTCATTATTACATGTATAAATTGAGAGGATTTCCTCTCATGACATGTCATGCTATGAATTTCGAGATCCTTGGGACCCTCTGTGTTTTCGGCACAACGGTCCCATTTTTCTCAAGAGGAGTCAAATCCTTTGATGGAACCTTTAGGGCCTGTTTGGATAGCCCAGTAATGAAATGAAGTGAAGTTAAGTGAGCTATAACGGTATAAAATTTCAACTTATAAGTGTTTGGATCGGCCCGGCCCGACAGATGAAGTAGACTTGTCGGCCCACGTGGCTCCCATTTCACTTCATCGCAAAACACTTCGGTTTCCCAGCGTAAAAATCGATTCTGCTCCTTAACTCCTCAGCTCTCCTCTCCTCTCCTCTCGATTTACTCCTGCAACGTTCTCCTCTCCTGCAACATTTTCATCTCAATCTCGATCTAGGGTTTGCCGATCGATTTACTCCTGCAACGTTCTCCTCTCCTGCAACATTTTAATCTCGATCTTGATCTAGGGTTTGCCGATTCATCTCAATCCACAACTTCAGCTTCAGGTGAGTTTGTCTTTTGGAATGCATCTCCATCTCTCTCTCCTCATGTGAATTTGTCTTTTGGAATGCATCAATTCTCATTGCCAGATACTATCTATAATCTATGCTATTGCCTTTCTCTCCAATCTAATCTCATCTCCATCCTTTCCATTTTTTCTTCAAAAAGATGATGTTTTTCCATGGAATCCTCAAGTGGGTAAATGTTGGGTTTCTTTTTTTCTAGTCAGAAATCCTCTTGATTGTGCTTTTCTTGGAAAACCCAGAAAAATTGGGGTCTTTTGAATCGTTTGGGTGGGTTTCAATCTGGGTTTTGTTTTTGGGGGAGAATATTTTCCTCACTTTGTTTGGGGGGCTTTTGTCGACTGGGTTTCCAGTTTGGGGTGTTTGGTTTTTCAGAACATTGCTTCTCCCAATCACGAAAAATCGAGAATTCTTGGGGCTTTTAGTGGGTTTTTCAATCTCATTATTGTGGGGGGTTTCAATTTAGGGTTTTCTGGATTAATGGTATTTTCCATGATGGCATCTGTGATAGGAAACAAAACAATTATTCCGAATTCAATAAAAAAAGCGATAGAAACACTATACATTAATGATCCATTCCATGTTTGAGTGCAAGTTCAGACTGCACAAACCCCGCAATATTGAAGTATCCAACATCAAGCAGAATAATTTAGTATCACATATTTGGTAAAATCATATCCTGCAGCTTGCAAATACTCTGGATTTTACATCTAGATTGTCACCCACATGACATTATTGATACATTTTTTTATCGAGAATTTGCAATAGCAGGTTGCACCCCAAAAGAAAATAATAATAGTAATAATCACAGTTCTAGACAAGATTTTAGTTCATGGGGACATAGATATGGGGATATTTTCTTTGATCCAACTCAATAAAAAAACACATTTCCATTAGATTAAAAAGAAAGATGAAAACCAACAGTTTCATGATGATGTAATGAAATTAGAAACTACAAATGCTGGAATCCTAGAATGATTTACTAGAACTTGTCTAAATTTTGGTCTAAGGAAGCTTTAGCTACAATGATACAATCTTGTCTCTTATGATCTTTAGAATGTCTTATATTTCCTTGAGAAGTTTCAAAATTTTTGCTCTTGTAGTTGTTCAGGATATTCTTCTTGTCTTGTATGGCTTCTTTTAATGAAATTTAAGTTACCTTTATAAAAACAAAGTTAGATTGCTTTAGAAGATGGTCTTTTATTTTCCCTTTTTGTGCAAAGTTCGCTGAGAGAGGAATAAGAAACTCTTTGAAGGAAAAGAAGTCCCTACGGTTGTATGAGATTTGTTTTGTGTTAGCATTGGATATGGAGCATTTATGTTCTTAGATTTGTTTTGGTCATCTGTCCTCAAATTATCTTAGATAAACTGCATCAGGGTCATGAAAAAAAGGGAGGAGCCATTGACATTGGACAGCCATGCCATGCGGCCTTCTAATCTATTCTTATCAAACCGTCTCACAAAAGGAACCCTTACCAAACAGACCTGCAGAGTGCAAGCTATATATCCACCAACTCTGTCGGCTCACTTCATTTGTTCAATTTGTTAAACTTGGCTAAGGTGTACTTCTGCTTGGCTCACTTGTCTCTTTTAGCATTTGATTATTTAATCTAGGTTTTTCATCCATATTTATAGGTGATTAAATGTTTCCTTATCCAATCCTAACTGACTGACTGATTCTCTACATCCTCATGGGATTAGACTCTTAAATCATCTCAAACACGAGGGTGGGATTGTGATTTTATGAGTTTTAGTGGCATGCACAACTGCACAAGCCACATGTCTAACATAGACCCATGTGTTAGATTTTCCATCAAGGAAAACTTTGTGCATCTAAAACTGGTCGATCTGTCCAAATCATGGACCTCATTCATTGAGTAGATAAAAAATTTATCTCTATTTTTTATATCAAATTAATTACAAAATGGTGGGAAGTAGGAAGAGATCAAATCTTGCTTGTAGTGTGGTCCTACAAGTAGATAACATTGCCAAATACCATTGCAGGAAAGAATGACAGAGAAGAGGGCTGAAGTTGTTCCACCGACACACTTTAATTCGTAATGGCAAATGCATCATGGCTCTACTACAATGCCACTGTTCTCTTCTGCAGCATCCTCACGATTCTCAACCACAACTTCAACATCAGCTGCTATTACAGGAGCTGAATTTTATTTTTATTATTCTTGTGTTTTTTTTTTTGGGTCAAAACAGGAGCCAAAAACTCAGTTTCTTAGACATGCATACATAAAGTGAGCATACTTGGATTTATATTTCTAAGCACATACTCTATTAAATCACATTTATATGTGAATATGTGTGTATGTAATAATGTCTACACATCGACTCTCTTGGTAGGGATGTACAAAAGTGTTTTTGGATGGGATGATATTTCAGGTTTGCTTGTGGGAAGGAACATGTGCTCTCTGAAGAGCTTTCATGTGAACCTGTATATACCTCGGCCCTGCTTTAGCTATTTACCATGTTATGGCTTATGGGTGTGAAATCAAAGAGGCATAAAAGCTGATTATACTACCTTGCTCTTTCAGAGAAAAAGGCCACCGAGGCTTTGGAAGTGCACATAGGCCATTATAAATTATGTCTCATCTCCCTGAGCCATTTTTACTTTTCTATAGGCTTCCAGCTGGGACTGGTCACTATCCAACTTTTGTTCTTTTGGGGCTTTCATTGGCCAAGTCACTAACCTCTCCCAAAGAAATGATTGAATTATCTTCTGTGGGACCCATGATCATTCTAACATGGCCATGGCCTAATTAGACTTGTGTGAGCACCCTTAGATCAGATCATGCTTATTGACACTATTAGTTGCTTTTGCTTGCCTTTTAATATTAGATGGATGGGTCAACTTCGAATCGTGGAGAGGAGGAAGAAGAGGAAGAGGAACTTAGCCATAGAAATGTTGCCATCCTTGGGGCAGCAACTGCTGCTGTGGAAAAATGGCGGAACCAGATGACAACAGCAGTTGCATACTATGCAATGCTTCGAAACCCAATAGAAAGACAAGATAGAGAAAGAGATCGAGAACTTTATATATCTACCTTGACGAGAGGCCAAGAAGCCCACTGCATAAGCCAGTTGAGAATGAAACAAGGTTTGTTTTGATCTACTATGCGGTCATTTGAGAAATAGAGGGCTTTTGCAAGACACTCGTGGAGTGAAAGTGGAGGAGCAAGTTGTTTTGTTCTTGCACACTGTTGCACACAATTAATTTAAACATCGAGTTATCATGTTTTGATTTTGACGTGATATGATAAAGCATATATGCAATATTTGTCTGTTTGCATTTTCAATCTTTCACTAAGAAAACTGCAATTTCTGGATTCTGCCACCTTTCTGGATCACAATGACATTTTTCACGAATCCAAAGGTTTTGAAAATCAGGTTGCAGCAGCTGCTTATTTGACACCCATTTGGACTTTTCAATATAATTTATATGAGACGCATCTCAAAAGAAGTGTCTATTCTACCTTATTTTTCCATCTCTACTTTCTAGTATCTACCAGTTGAATGGTGCAGAAATCTAACTGGAACAGCCGAGGCTTTCATTGGTAATTTTGCATGGGTTTCATTTTCTGTGCATTATAAGAAGGGTCCATTTGGTTCAGAAATCTATACGAATATTTAGAAGAAAATTGTCCTATGTGGTGATAAATTTGGGCTGTGCGCTTTTGTGCCTATGTGGTGATAAATTTGGGCTGTGTGCTTTTGTGAATGCTTCCATCTTATACTTCTGTGCTTGGTCGAGAGAAAGTAATTCAGAATAAAAGGCCTTTGTTACTCTTTTTTTTACCTCATTTGTAGAATCAGTTTGATGTTGAAAAAAGTTAGATGTTACAATCATAGAATAGGATCCAAGAAAAAATTTCAACGTCTTGCCACATGGAAAAATTCTATTCCATTTCACTAACAAAAACCTAATTCCTCAATCAAACAACCCAAAGAAAACTTTAACTTCAAAAATAAGCATCCAAATGGAGTGAAGTGAAGTATTATATTTTAACTTCAACCTACTTTTCTTCACTCCACTCCACATGTAAAACCCACGTCATTTCACTCCACTCCTCATTTATCCAAACAGGCCCTTAAGATTAATATGGAAAAATCAGAGTCAACCAATTAATTTATTCATCATTAAATAACTACCACTAACGGGAGGATTAATTAACACTATGAAAAATCAGTATCCTCAAAATTATCCAAAGAAATATATATGAAATAATCGCACCACATTATCTATGTTGAAATGCTAATTAACTAGAATACTAAATAGTGATTCGTTGCTCGATCAAGTCTCGATCGTCCATGCAAGCAAGCTATGATTCTTCGTTATCGGGGTCAACCTCGAAATCTAAAAAAAGAAAGAAAGAGAGAGAGATAGAATAGAATGCATATGAGCTTAAAGCCCAGCAAGTAAACAGACTATGAAACTATAGCAAAATGGTTCTTCAATCAAACGATAGCAATTGTGTGTGGTGTATGATCATTGATTAGTACGAACAATTTAAGAAAATTATAGCTAAACCTTGTGATACTATGGAAGTTGTCATGAGAACCGGAACAATAGTAACAAAATCATTTTTTTGCGGTGACTAATGAGTATTGCCACAGATTATATATCAATGTTCTGAGCTAAGAAATAGGCATATCCTCGGTAAGAATACACAAAACGTGGTCGCCAAAATTAGGTCTTGACCAAGGACGAGTACCCGCTAGAATTAGGCCTTGCCAGGTACAAAATTAATTATTTTAGCATCATGATCACATGTAACTAGCATAAAGCCAGCATTACCTAATGGAATTACGCCGATCCCTGTAACTTAAATCAAATTTATCCAAGGCGTTTGATAAAATCCTGGGGAATTTCCTATTCAGAGCTTTAAAGTTTTTCAATTTCTCTACAACTTGGATCAATCTCATCAGGGAGATGATTTGTACTAGCAAAGGTTCGGTCCTAATTAATAACAGTCCTTCTGGGTTCTTCTCCTCCACCTATGGGTTGCGCCAAGGAGATCCACTGTCGCCCTACCTATTTATCTTGGCAGAGGAGGTCCTAAGTCTTCACATTGAGTAACTCAGATTCTCCCAGAAAATTAAACCTATCTCTCCAGTTCCTTCCACTCCCTGTCATCTGCTCTATGCAGATGATATCTTGCTCTTCCTTAAAGCTTACAAGCCTGGGTTGAGACACTTACAAGCGCTGCTCCATAAATATCAAGCCTCCTCTGGCCAGAGTTTCAACCTCCTCAAGAGTAGTCTGTATATAGGCAAATGTTCTGCCAGAAAGGCCCAAATGATCTCAGAAATTCTTCCTATCACCAGGGCCAATCTCCCTGCTGTTTACCTTGGAGTCCCCATCTTCTTTGGTGCCTCAAGACATTACCACTTCAATCATCTTCTCGATTCTATTAGAGGCAGGCTAGATGGATGGAGGGCAAACTGCCTCTCTTTTGCTGGTAGGCTTATTATGGTGAAGCATGTGCTATCTTCTCTCCCTCTTTATATCTCCCTAGTCTTGCCTATTCCCACCAAAACTTGTCTTCAGATTGAAAGGTTCTTGCGTAATTTCTTGTGGTCTTCTAGCTCCGACCAAAAGGAGAGAAATATGGTGTCGTGGGATAAGGTTTGTTTGCCAAAAGCTGAAGGAGGCCTTGGAATTCGTCGTATGAAGGAGTTCAACAATGCTTCTATGCTTAGACTGGGATGGTCAGTGTTCGGACCCCAAGTGTAGGATGCGATTGTAGTAATAAAACTGGCGAGACCAGGTCGATCCACAGGGAGCTTTTAAAAATAAGGCTTTCCAACGTTTTCACCTGCCCTAAATTAAAAATCTAAATCTTAGCCTAAATTTTAGAAAAGTACATTCATCATTCCTACTTTAAATTAAAATTAAATACATTTCCAAAAATTAAAATTCCTAAATCTAAAATGAATCACAAGTTGCTACAAAAGAATACACAAATTAGAACATCAAATTAGAAACAAGCCAAAAACTTACCAAAAATAAAGCTAAGAAGCTAAATTAGAAATAAAATAAACCTAAGTTAGAGACCAAATTAATCAAAACATGCTCAATCAAAGATTAGTGACAAATCAAATCAATCAAAACAAGAAAACAACCTACTTTCTAAAATTAGCATGAAAACATAAATTAGAAACTAGGTTAGGCAATTAGGGTTAGTATATTTCCTAAGTTAGTGAACTGAATTAATCAACTCCCTAAAGTTAAGTACTTTCCAAATAAATAAAAATTTTCAAATCATAACAATTTTAGAAAGCATTAAGTCAATCATACCTTACATTAGAATTTCCAAATATTAAGAAGCTTCCTAAGTTAAAATGTTCAATTAAAAAAAATCAGAAAGATCTTTTATTTCTGGAAATTATCTAAATAATCAAAAAACACAAAATTAGAAACTAATCCTAAAGTTAGAAAGTTAGTAATGCAATGTATGCCATGAGATGTTAGAAAATTCTAAGGCTAGAAAACTAGTATGCAGGGCTGTTTTTATGCATGATTTTTTCCTAATCTAATGCAACCTAAAACTGAGTTTAATGGCTGAATTTTGAACTACAATGATGCATGAATCAAATAAAAAAAACAGAATTGGAAAACGATTTAAAACAAATGAGATATGAGTGCATGAACATGACCTAAAAAAAATCTGTGTAGAAATTCTGCACATAGGTGTGTCCGACTAGCCATGTTTGAGCCACTGGTTCACCATCTTTCCAAATTTATTTTTGCATGAAATTCTAGGATTTAAAAGTACACTGATCAAACTTTAATTTGTCCAAGTTTCATCGTAAAATAATGTGTTTTGATCAGGTTGCACACAAAATCTGTCCTAAAATTCCTGCAACAATGTGTTGAATTGTGCACTTTATATTGGGATCCAAATTTCCAAAAAAAAAATATATGGCCGAAATTATTGACTCAAATCTCTGTTTTTTCTTGCTTATTCAATTTAAAACTCTAATTCCAGCAACTTAAATATATCTTAACTCCACCAATATGAAAATGCATGCAATGCTAACTAATTCCAACCATAAACTATGCATAAAAATTCACATAAACAAATAAGAAGCATAAGAAGAAAAGAAAAACAAAAAGGACTTGAATTTAAATGTGTAGTGCAAAAACCAATAAATGTGTGGATTGCATAAAATTAAATGTGTGGAATTAACAATAAATTAAATGTGTGGATTTTGCAATAAATGTAAATGTGTGGGAATTGCAATAAAAATAAATGTGTGATAAGTGTGCTCTTTTTTTTAATTCTCAAATCGAGTTCATAATTACTTATTTCATGCCCTTAGGATCTTGGGTTGTCAATCCAAGAACAAGGACAAAGGAACCACAATTCAAGCATTAATCACATAAGGAAAAGAATAAAAAAATCACACATTTACTAATATGCAATATTTTTACATAAAAGATGGAGAATTAAAATTTCAAAAACAATTACATATTAGGATGAAAGGAACCTCTCTAGTTGAAGCATCAAGTTGGGACAAGCCTTCTTGAAAAGAGATGGGCTATGGTAGAGAAAGGAGATGGATAGAATGGTGGAGGAATTACACTAGCGGGGCTTTTTTCTTCATGAAAGGAGTGGACGTCCAAGGGCCTCTTTAAATAGGGTATGGGCTGCCCTATTCTTTCTCCCTAGTCCCTTCTTTGTTGCAAGAATCTTCTTCACTTAGTAAGTCTTGTCCTTTCTTTTCTCCATTCTATCTTCATGCAAATGTCATATTTCCTACTTTAGCAAATCTTCCTTAGATTCTTTCCACTTTTATCTCTTTGGTAATCTTCTTTCTTGATTTGACCCTTCATGGATTTTCTTTCATTATCTTGAATTATCTTCAAAATTAACTTGGGATTTTGTGCAAAGAAAGTGGACCCCCCTCTTGGACGCCCTACATGTGTGACCTACACATGAGCATGTGTGAGACCCTTTTTTTTCTCATTTCCTAAAAGCAAAAAAAAAAAAAAATTCATGTGAAAAGACAAATTTGTTAAATCACAATTGCATGGCTGCGGGCCCATCTCTCATGAAATGATGAATGAATACACCTGATGATTAATTAATTTCATGAGAAAAACACGTTTGAAAAAATCTTTCAAAAAATAAAATTAAAAATGGCAGGTTTCATGATTTGATGCAAAAATGATGGTTTTTGAGCAAATTATGCATGAATGTACTACAATGGATAAAAAATGCATAAAATCATGATATGACACAAAATGAGGCTCTCTTGTCTTGATAAGTCCTTAAACTTACCAAAAATAACCATGAAAACGTGCATTTTTAAGGACTTATCACACCCCCCAACCAACGTTTTGCTAGTCTCTAGCAAAAACTGTGAATAAAATGAGGAATCCACAATGATGTAATCTATCCTAAAACTAATGAAATGCAATGAAAATTGAAATGAATTCAACGCCACTTTCACTGGCACTCTCGACTGCATTTAGCGTATGCAGTAAGCCCTTAAACCCCTAGGTTCCCCCTAGTGGACGAGTTGTGCCTCGTGAGGGTTTGCAGTGAATTTACCCACAAAATTCTCTCTTTGTTTTTTTTTTAATATCAATAAAGAATCCTAGTAGAAACCTAACAAAAACAAAGGAACTTGTTCAAAAGAAGATTTACAAACACCGGATATTCTCGATTCTCAAAATTTTCAAAACAAAGGCAAATTTGAAACTTGGTTCACAAATCCCATCTTTTGGTCCGAAATTCTCGAATTCATGCTAAATTGATCGTGCATGGTGAAATAGTGCGTATACGTAAAAACAAATAAGCTTCAAATGATCCGCCAAGATTCCCGTGAAAACAATTTTCAATCCAAAATTCTGGGCTACCTACCCTTAGCAAAGAAAAACAATGTTCTTTTCATGGCAACCATGACGGCTTTCGCACTATTTTTTTTTTTACACACATGTGACTGTGCAATGCCTAGGTCGCTTAAGCTTTCTAATTAACCCATGTAACGAGCTTTAGGCCAATGACTCCCAAAACAAATGTCTTTAGAGCACTAGGTATGTAAATACCCCTACGGGCTTACTGGCTCGGGTTAAAAAGGCTCTAAACCCAAACTAGTCATACAACTTTTTATTCTTTTCAAGACTAAACACTTTTTTTTTCTTTTTTTCTTTTTTTTTTGTCCCCAACAATAGGCAGCCCTTTTCATGTGCCCGAATTAATTCACTAGCTCTGTGGCCAACAAAACCAGATGAACCAGGAAACTGTGAAACTAAGGGTCAGTTGACCATCATATTTTCAATCCAATCGTCAAAGAAAAGCGGAAATCATGGCTTGGCATTCAAAAACTTTGAAAATATATACAGACTGTGTGAAAGTGAGGGATCAAAATTCAGCACTTTTCAAAAAATCATTTCCATAAATAAAATAGCAAACCATTGATCTCTTTTGTTTTGCCCAAAGCACCAAAAATTCCAAAGTTCAAGGTATCTTTGTTTCATAAAATTTCTCTCGAAATTTTCCCTTTTATTTTATTTCAAAACATTAAAAATAAAAAAGCATTGTTTTTTTTTTTTTGTGAGAATCAACCAAAAATAATGTAAAACTTTTGTCTAAAGATGAACAAGTGTGCTTGTTCCCACCCCCCAACCTAGCATGAACATCGTCCTCGATGTGTGAATGAAATGGACCATGCCCAATTTTCCCATTATATGGACAAGGAAAATAAATGGTCAATGAAGGCCCGATCTGATTGCTCAGATATCTAAACACAGAGAATGCATCGCAAAGGAATATTCTTTTGAACGTTGGATTGCAAAAGGTGCTGCTCATCTTTTAGCAAATGAGCATGAGAAATATCTTTTTATCCTATAAGAATGAAAATGTTGAAGCAATAAATAAGAGGATGGCAAAAAAGTTTGTCATATCAGTAGCAGTTAAATAGAACTTCTGAAGTCAGACGTTGGGAAATGGGAACACCAAAACAATCAAAATATATCTACTGCAAATGCATGGCATGAGTATTGGTACCTGCAACAATGCCCATCCTGTCGGTAGAAAGGCCAGAATGCTGAGAAAAATGTCAGAGACTTGAAGATTGAGAAATGCAAACAGAATGCCGAGAATTCCCAGGCATGCAATAAACAGGAGAAGCTTGAGTAATCTGAACATCAGCTGAGATTCTGCACCAAACTTGTTTCTACCCATGGACACTACCTGCAGTAATATCCGTTGGTTTGAGTTATGCAATGAAGTTCATGGAAACAATTAAATGCAAGTTTATTAGTTTAGAATTTAACAGACCTTCAAGATCACCATCACAGCAACAATGACGATCCAGGACAAAGCATAAACCTGTTCATAAAAGAAAATTAAATTAGGCTGATGAGCGTCACCATGTTTTGGTTATTTCTTGTTTAGTTTTCTCCCCTTTTTTCGTATTTATCACCAATGCAATTACGTTTTCTTTAGATCAATTCGCCAGGTGAGACGCTTCTAGCCATGTCTATTTAAACAAATACTCTGTCTCAGTTCGTAAACTTTATTGAGCTCAGCCAAGGAGGAAAAATGATCGCAAATTTGTTTCTTTTGACTTCATTACCATGGCGTCCATACTTCTTAACAATCACATAATTAAGGCAAAAGGGTGCTTCTGCATGCACAATTATATCGTCCAGAAAGCTGCTCCAAATTTCACATCATTCCAAACACGTAACTAAAGAGATGATAATCCATTCTACTAAATATTCAAATTACTTGCAATTTGGGTTCATCCAAATGTGCTGTAAAGAAGGAAGTTTATCATAATCATAGCTGTTGAAAAGAGAAAAGGATGGCTGGTTACCATGATGCTTTTATTGCCATTTGCCACATGTAGATGATACACAATCCCATACTGGTAGAGGAAGAACCGAATAGATAGAACCACCTCCCAGAACCGTCCAGAGAAACCAGAATGTTGCAAGTGCTCCTGTTCCTCTTCCCACCATGACTCCCAGCTTTTGGTTGCTGGAACACCAATACCACCATGTTTAATTTTAAAAAAGAACACAGAGACATACATATTCAGCAAAAAAGAGAAAGAAAAAAGAACTGTTCATATATACACAAACACAATCACCACCGAATATGGACAACTAGTTCTTACCCGACATGTTTTGTGAACCTCTGCAATTTCACCAACCGAGGATGGGCTGCTGTTTTTATTCATATTATGGAAATGACAACTCAGGAAACTGTTGCTTATTTGAGACTTGGGACTTAAAGTTCCTCTATACATGAAGAAAGAAAGCTCAAAGTTCTTTAATGAGGTGATCATTTAAGCCTGATAACTCAAGCATCAATACAGTATAAACCCAACTCACATGTTTATGAAGGAACAGTTTTGGCATCAGACTGAAAGCTAGCAATAAAAACATGAAAACTAATTTCAGTCTATTTGAGACAGAAGTGGCACCTAGCTTACCCTGCATTGCGGGGAAAAGATTCTGGCAAATGATCATGATCCTATCTCTAGTGAAGTGTGAAAGAGAAGGTTTATCATCAAACATACAAGTACAATATGTTGAAAGAATGTGTTAGTATAACCAGATAAATATATATTTTTGTGGCTAAAGGACCAGATAAAGATTTGTTTACATATACATTGCCTCACTGGTTGAAACTTCTACATGAACAAACAGAGTGAAATGGCAGGTGGATTGGAAACTCTCTATGTGGAGTTTTGTTGTTCTCTTCCCACGGATGTCCAAATGTGTCACTGTGTGGAGTTTTGTTGTTCTCTTCCCACGGATGTCAATAGATTCATTTCCCAAAACTTAGGGACTATAATCAGTAAGCAAAACCCAAAAGGAAGAATTGCTAATATATTGTAGTATCTCATAAGACTAGTCACTGAATAAAAGGGAGAGCAACAAGAAAAAAAAGTTAAATATTTCGATTGAGCTATAGAGGAAGAATTACTAATAAGAAAAATAACACACTATAAGATAGACTCATATCAAAAAGGGATATTTGAAACACAAAAACAGTTTTTTGCAAGCATATTATACCAGAGAAGAAGAATCTTCTAAAAGAAACTATAAAAATGAGCTCTAAATTCAATATCACTAACAAACCCAAAATGGAGTGAAATACCTCCAAGCCCTGTTTTAAGATCCAAAACAATGGTGTAACTTGATGGCTGTTTGAAGAGAGTACCGAGTCACTCTACTCATTCAAGGTTTACCAAGTCACTCTAGTCTTTAGAGGAATCCTCCCAACAACCTTTCAAGATGCATTTTGGTGCACCTCAAACATTAATTAGAAAAATCAATATTCCTTCCTAGGATACCATACCTTTAGTTTTCAGAGCTCGGACCGATATCCAATATGTTTCAGATTCACGCTGATGCAAGAAGCACCCAACCTGACCAAGTATGGACATAATAGCAGGAGTTTAACTACTTTGCTAATCCACTTGACAGAACCCAATGTGGAGGAATGCAGTTGATCAATCATCCAGTGTAACTGGATTACTCAAAATCCATCACTGATTTGAGACAATCTCACCATCAATCTTAAAATGTTGGCTGTTCGCTAAATTTCAAACAATTAATTAGAGAATGCCCAAATGTTTGATTAAATTTGGATACTTTCCAAATGTTTCACACACACTCTCATCAGTACAACTCCCAACACTCCCATCAATACCCCACTCTAAAAAACCCAAAACAACATTAAACCCAACAACAATCAGTACTACAACACACAAAATCCCTACTAAGAATCAGTAACCACAAGATGGTTCAGGAATTTTAAAAGAAAAGGAAACCACTCAAAAGAGAAACAAAATAACATCAGTGTATCCCTTCAAAAGTTTACAATGTATGTCTCTATATAAAAATAATAATCATCTGTCAAGAACCACTACTTCATTTGGCACCCCACTCTCTGTCCTCCCAAATTAGAAAAAAAAACCCTCCGTTCTGAACAAGAGTAGGTTTCAGCTCTCTGTAGCCATATTTTTTTTTTGAAAAACTTGACTCGCATAAGACACCTTTCACTAATAATTCCACAAGATTACAAGGGACCTATGATGCCTGCATGGGCTTGCTATAGTGGGAAACATCAAATTCATGGTTTGTATCACCAATCATGAGGCCCAAGTGTTCAACTCAGAGTGTTTAGAAACTATGCATATCCTCAGATTGAGAATCATATTATGTTTCATAAAATTTGGTCACATGCGTGAAATGTAAATCAGGCTGCCAGTGTTATAAATCGAGGAAAATATTGGATCGTCAATGGTCTCCGTAGAAACACACACCCATTAGTATTTTTCTTTTTTTATCATTAATTAATATTCACCAACCACATCACCATGAAACAGCTGAAAACACCAAAAATCAGTTGCATTTACAGTAACAAGCGTCAAACACCAACACAATCAAACCCTCAGCTGAAAACAAAAAAAATACATACCGTGTAGTGAGAGATGCAGAGAGTGGACTATTCGAATCGAAGGGCTAGAGCGAAACAGAGCAGATCCTAGAGGATCTCAAAACGGAAACCTTAGAAACCACCAATCTGAGCTCTAGTAGCAAAAAAGACATCATTTTTCCCATTCGGGGGGTTTAGGGAGAGAGAAAAGGAGGGGCTTTTTTTGTTGGAGGAGGAAATGGGACGGGGGGGTTTTGTGATTTAGTGGTGTGTTTGAAGAGGAGGAGGAGATGGCAACGACGAACCCGGCAGCGCTGTGTGATAGCAAGTAAAATAAAAACAAGTAAAAGAAGTGTTTGTATAAATATTTCCATCTAGTGCAGAGGAAATGCACTTTTCCAACACTAATTTTTCATGAAAGCATACCTCATTTCCATGCAATGAAAACCCAATCATCCAAACACAGCTAAAACAAAAAACACCCAAACCATATACCTATATCTGCTTGCCCAAAGAAGCATCAATAAATAAAAACAAAAACCATCATCACACTAACACCACCACCACCACCATATACCATCATATACATACCTGAGAAGTAAACCCAGAAGCAGAAGTAGCAACCCATTTCACCCCATCCCAGTCCTGATGAAGCCGCAACTACGACCGCTCAAATTCGATCTCCTCGTCCGAATCTTGGAAAAACACCACATATATTGTAGATGCTTCGACATTGCTCTTCTTGACAATGTAACCCACCCACCAACCATCCAAATGAAATGCATCCACTATCTGCTTCAGTTCCAGTATTACAAGTTCCTCGACAGTGGGAGGGTGTGGCCTTACTGTAACGCCCCAATCCCGGATACCGAGAAAATCGTCAAAGTACCGAAATTGGGGCGCTACTTCCCGGAAAATCCGAGAACTTCCAAGATCGTAGGTCCGCAGTGAGGTCCAATTTAAAACTTTTTGAACGAATATGTAACAACAGTTATTATTGCGGAAGCGTATTATAAGCGGAAGCCATACAGAGATAGCGGAAGCACAAGGTATCATCGTATATATGTCAAATGTAGATGGGCTGATGTCCAGCCTAAATGTATAGAGATAACAAATCAAAGTTTAATTACATATTTTTCATTACTACCCAACTCACAACAAATGTCTCTCAAAACCCAAACAAAAGAACACTCAGACCCCTGCAGCTAGTGTCGGCTCTCCACCTTCCGGCTCGACCTCATGGTCGGCCGGCCCCCATCCGTAGTCGCCTACTACGGGCACCTCAACGAGTGCGAACGCATCGCCCTCGAACTCGGGGTCAAGACCTAAGCACCAAGAGTGGGTCAGATCTAAAGATCTGGCAAGTCACAATATGCAGATAATATAGAATGTATGCATCAAAATGAGTAAAGACATGTATAAAGTTAAGAGAGTAACAAAGGTACATATGCTATGCGGTCGTGCAAGATAACAATGTAGAATCATAATAAGCATAACAGTAATAAACCTACACAATATGGCACATCCACATAAGCTGGTCACCGCGGGATATTATGCTGCGGCCCTCCCATACTGAACACAGTCGCGGTAGGGATCCTAAGCTAATGATAGGGATTACTAACCCTGCAAAATATCACCAACATCATCCATAATGACCAGAACCGGCATCACACCGTCCGTCCCAACAGTGCTCATCATGATAGCCACACAACAAATCTCAATAGCTCCTACCAGTGATGATCAGTCCAACTGGCTGAGCTTAAATCAACTCAGTGAATGTCTATGCCGACTCGGAAACAATAAAGGTCTGTGTCTGTCTAGGCTTTACCTTGCGTGAACAAGGTCCTAACAAAAGTCCCTAAGAGGTCCAAGTACTCAATATAAACTGTGGATCATAGTCCAAGTCCAATTCCATCATTGGATCCATACCAAGGCCCACCAAATACATGGCCTGATCTATAACAGTCCATATGAGATACAAGTCCATATTCACTGACATATGATCCATTTACAACCTTACTGGTCACAAGCCCATACAATCTAACCTCTCCATTCTAGGGTAATTCACCTCCAACTTAGGCCATAAAAAGGGCCCGCCTAGCCACAGACACGGGTCAATGATCCACCAAGTCAAGTTACCGGGTCACCTCTACGTATTCCTAGGTTTAGGTCCTCCATTTTCCATTTAATTAACAGGTATAAGCAATAATAAGGACAATAGAGTGATAGTCATAGTATGAGGGAGATGAATCTCCAAGTATACGAATCATAGGGAGATAGCAACAGTCCAACCTAGGTAAATGGTCCACTTTCGGATACAGGTCCATCTCAGGTAATTCGATCTTTAAGTGAAACCATAGATGCTAAGGAATATTGTGTTTGGTGCTTAGAAGTTGTGTGCATCATTTGGTAACGTATAAAGGTCGAATCATCTTAGATTACATAACCTGGACTTTAGTTAGTGGGCCCCACGAGTCAAGGTTGAGCCGTACCATTGACTCGTGGCTGGCACAGTGATGGAAGTCTATTTGAATGGTTAATGGGCCCTACATATGATTGCAACAATAGAAATTAGAATCTGGGGATCGTCACTGTACACAGTGTGCTCAGCCGACCTCCTGGCCTGGGCGGTCAGCTCGGCACACTGGGACCAGAGAAGGAAAAACACCCTACAGGCAAAGCCTGTTTGTCCAGAACTTCCTGTGAGTTCGGCTAACTCCCTGGCCTGGGTAGTTGGCCGTGCACACTAAGAATCCTGGCTCAAGGGAATGTCCCAGGTTCTAGTCTCCTTTGTTGAAATCCCGCCTTTTTGGAAATCCATCTCGGAGTTCGGCTAAGCAATGGAGCTCAATTGATACTCAGTTCGGCCACCCAGCTCAGCTCGGCAAAGGGCCTAGCTCAGTTCGGCCACCCAACTGAGTTCAGAAAATGCATTGAGTTCGGCTAGGCATTGAGATTGGTTTAGCTCTCAGCTCGGTTAAGCACTGAGTTCGGCGAAGCTCGAAGTCCGGTCTGGCACGGGACCCGGTCTGGCGCTGAGCTCAGTAAAACACTGAGTTCGGCCATAACACTGAGTTCGGCCGTAACACTGAACTCGGCCTTGAGCACTGAGCTCGGCCTAGACACTTAGCTCGGCTAAACGCGGATCTCATCGACCATTATGCTCGGCAGAACTCTGAGTTCAGCTAGTGTTGAATCCAGCCATCGCTGAGTCCGGCCAATACTGAGCTCGGCAGTTGCTGAGCTGCGCTAACGCTGAGCTCGGCAACCGCTGGGCTCTGCAAGTGCTGAGTTCGGCAGTTGCTGAGCTGCACTAATGCTGAGCTCGGCAACCGCTGGGCTCTGCAGGTGCGGAGCTCGGCCATCGCTGGACTCTGTCCATCTCTCCTATCAGTGTTGTGTTCTGTTACAGAACCCAGTTCTGCGACAGGACACAACTTCTCTTCATTAAGCACAGGAATGGTGGTCCACCTCTGATCAGAATCCAGATCAAGTAGCACCCCATGGTCGCACAGGGCCCCTCACATAGACGTAGGGTCCTGATCTACCAAGGGTGGTCCTACTTCGATTCCGATCACAACACAACGAGGTGGGTTCTCGTCATTCCATCTCCGGAAACTCATTCCCGTGACCCAATTCTTCTGGGATTCTCCATAGACCATTACAGAAACAAAACAAATCATTCCTACATCATCCACCCATCATCAACCGGCCATTGATCATCCAAATGAGGTAATCCCATCCATCAATGGCCAAAGGAACCAAACAAACATGCTCAAGGATCGATCTAAACATATATATTACAAATTGAAATTCTATTGCCAATCAAAGGAAGGAAACATGCAGTCTAAACTACCAGCACAGTGCACTTGCCTTGATCGATTGAAGGTAGAAGGAAAAGAAAGAAAACCACAGGGAAACCAAAAGGTAGGGTCTCGGCAGGCCTTCTGTCGAGGATTTCTGGGGCGAGAGGAGAAGAAGAGAGTGATCGGAGGAGAGATGATGGTTCGTTGGAGGGAATTGGGGAAGAAGAAGAAGAAGAAGAAGAGAGGAGAGAAAGGAAAAAGGAGATGAACAGTAGTTGTTAGGGCAGGGGGAGGGTTTTGTTTATATAGGTTGGGTTTTTGGGTTAGGGACAAAATTGCCCTTGGGGTTAGAATAGGATTAGGGTTAGGGTAGAGGGTATTTAGGTCTTTAGGTGGGCTTCTAGAAGATTCTTTGGTGCAAACCCCCTATAGTAAATACAAAACTCTAGCTAGGGCCTCTAACAAACTAACTAACTCTAAGAATAACAAAAGACACCCTATTGACTCTGCTAATTACACTACTAGACTAACCCTAGGAAAATACATAACTACCCTCACTAAGTCCCATAATTAGTATAATTAAAATACTTAAGCTAATATATAGTATTCAAATTCACATTGAGGGCCCACTAGGGGTGGGGTCTCACACTTACCAATGAACAGTCGATGACCTCTCGCAAGGGCGCCGTCTCGCTCTCCTCACGGATCAGGTGTCGGTATTGAATCGTTACTTTGTTCCTCTTTCGAAGGTACAGGATTATGGTGCCCTCGTACCACGAACCCGTGAGGCCGGCCTCGTCGCTGCCTACTTCCACTTCCATGTACTGCTTATAGGGAAAGGAAATGAAAGAGAAAGGGGGGTTTTGTGGGATCTTGAAGTGCTGTGTGTTTGGACGGCCGAGCTGTAATAGCTTGAAACAGCAGCAAAGTCCCTTCTTCACTTCTCTCTCGTGCGTAGGCAACAACAATGAAAACCCCTACCTCTCTCTCTCGCTCTTTCTTGTGAGAGAAAAAGAAAGCAGAGGGCGGGAGGGAAAAAGAGCGAAGATGGCGGGAGGGAAAAAGAGAGCAGCGGGCGGGAGGGAAAAAGGCGAAAAGAATATTAAGAATAACAATCCCGGCACGAATTATGCGCCGGCAAAAATAATTTCCAAAATATATTAGAAAATAAATTTGTAGAATTGATTTATCAATTCTTTGCCGGCAAAAATAAAAATACGCCGGGAAAAAATAGAACCTTTGCTGGCGAAAATAAAAATATGCCGGGAAAAATGTGCACCTTTGCCGGCGAAAAAAAAATACGCCGGGAAAAAGGTACCTTTGCCGGCGAAAACAAAAATACGCCGGGAAAAATGTGGACTTTTGCCGGCGAAGGATTGTCGCCGGGAAAACTATACTTTTACCGGCGAAATAAACTTTTGCACCGGCAAAAGCTATATTTTTCCCGGAGTTTATTTATTATGTCGGAAAAAAACGTCGGGAAAAGTGCAAATTCTTGTAGTGAGAATTTAGCATAGGTGGGGACCTGTTTAATGGCATCCAGCAGAGGAATATTGATCCTGACTTCTTTGAAAACATCCAAAATCTCTTGGTTTGGGATCTTTTGTCTGGGATGGGTTAACCTTAGAGTGAAAGGGGCAACGGGTTTGATAGTCATGGGGTCAGGACCTTTTTCAATGTCAACAACAGTCTTTGCATTAGTGCTATCCTTTTCTTTTTCAATTTTCTCTTTCGAATCCAAGGAGACATGTTGTTTATGTTTTTTTGGAATATCTTGAAGTTCTTTGCCACTTCATAGAGTGACAGCCTGAACATGCTCCTGATAATTAGGGTTAGTCACTTCGGACACTTCAAACTGGCCTTTAGGGTTTGGCAAGGGTTGGGCCGGAAAGGTTCCTTTCCCCTGACCTTGAAGGCTACGTTTGATTTGCTCGACAGATGTTTCTAAACTTTGAATAGCCTGTTGAATGTTTTGAATAGCCTGCTGGTTATTCTGAATAATCTGTTGATTATTATGCAGGCTCTGCATAAACTGCTGCTGAGATTGTATCAGTGTATTGAGTGATTCCCCCAATGATCTATTCTGGGCCTGTGGTGCATAAGATGTATTATGCTGTGGATTCACATATGCACCAGAATTTGATGGTCTTTGGGGATTATACTCAGGAGTAGCATTTGGTCCATTCCTCCAGCTGAAATTTGGGTGGTTCCGCCACGAAGTATTGTACGTGTTCCCCATGGTATTTGTATTGAATGGCTTTTGAAAAGAATTCAAAGCGTTAGCATGTTCCTGAATTGCTTCCTGTAAGGCAGGCCCAGTTGGACAATCTACCGACATATGATTTTCGGAAGCACAAATACCACAAACCATGACTGCATCCTTGTTCTTTCCAAGTTTCAGGGTTTCAACTTCTCTCGTGAGTGCCGTAAGTTTGGCTTGAATGTCTATCTGATTATTCACGTGATATAGACCTCCACTCTTAGACTGATTCAATCCCCTAGAATGATCTACCCCTTCAGAGGAGGCCCATTTTTGTGCATTTTCTGCCATTAATTCCAAAAATGCCCACGCTTCATCTGGTGTTTTTTGGTCGAATTGACCATTGCACATCATCTCAATGAATTGACGTGTCTCAAGAGTGAGGTTTTCAATGAAGATCTCAATGAGACGGTGTGTTTCATACCCATGATGTGGACATGCAAGGATCAACTCGTTGAACCGTTCCCAACACTTAAAGTAGGGCTCTTTCTGATTTTGCCTGAACATTATGATTTCCCTCTTTAAGGTGTTGGTTTTGTGCTGTGGGAAGAACTTTTTCAGGAATTTGGTGACACAGGCATTCCAGGTATTAATTGAATTAGGCCTAAGTGTGTGGAGCCAAGCCTTAGCCTTTTCCTTTAAAGAAAAAGAAAATAATTTGAGTTTGAGCACATCTGGCACCACGTTTTGCAGTTGAAGTGTAGCACATACTTCATCGAATTCCCTCAAATGTAAGTATGCACTTTCAGATTCTAGCCCGTGAAACTTGGGCAGAAGTTGGATCATACCAGGCTTGATTTCATATTGACCCGCAATGGCGGGTAACACAATGCACGATGGTGTGGTGTGTCGTGTTGGATTCAAAAGATCACATAATTTCCTTGGTGGCTGGTTCACCTCCACCCCGTTGCGGTCCCCATTTGGATTTGTGGCAGGCCTGCCATTGTTGGGGTTGCTACCGAACCCACTCGACATGTTAGATAACCTTGATGGACTAAGAGATTGAGGAGAGTCGTAGATTCTTATAAGTTCTTTGATTAGGGACTCTCTTCTTTGTAACCGATGCGCTGAGTCTCTTTGCCAACTAGACTTCTTGCTCATGCACAAATGGTGTGAGCAAGTTGGAGAGGGCTAGTACTTTCTTTTTGGGTTTTTTTTTTCTTTTTTTTTTGTGAAAAATAAATGAGAAAAACCTAGCCTACACAAGAAACAACTAAGTTAATATCCTCTGGTTGAAAAGTTTCCCTAGGTTCACCAATCTGTCCCTATGAAACCAACTCGGCCAGTTCAGCCCCCAGGTAAGGGTAGGATCACGAATGGACCCGTTTGAAGGACCCTTGCCTAGAACAGTCTAACTGTCTCCACACTCTGGATAAGGCTTTGCTTCGGCACCGAGATGATCAAGGACAACGATTAGGTCACTTTCAGTTTACTTTCTTCCAAAAGGACTTAAAACAAGTTGGAAAATAAAGTAACTTTGCCAATTCTTAGAAAGTTTCTAAAAATTCAATGATGTGTATTTTCTAATTAGCAATCCATGCACTTTCTTAATCCAATTTAGGGCGATTTAACATTCCATGCAAGCACCTCCTATATCTAGAAAGATGCCAAAAATAGCACATCCATAAAGCAATGTAAATAAGGAAAGTTAGAAGAGTTACCTTATATGGCGCTCCCCGGCAACGTCGCCAAAAACTTGTTCGGACCCCAAGTGTAGGATGCGATTGTAGTAATAAAACTGGTGAGACCAGGTCGATCCACAGGGAGCTTTTAAAAATAAGGCTTTCCAACGTTTTCACCTGTCCTAAATTAAAAATCTAAATCTTAGCCTAAATTTTAGAAAAGTACATTCATCATTCCTACTTTAAATTAAAATTAAATACATTTCCAAAAATAAAAATTTCTAAATCTAAAATGAATCACAAGTTGCTACAAAAGAATACACAAATTAGAACATCAAATTAGAAACAAGCTAAAAACTTACCAAAAATAAAACTAAGAAGCTAAATTAGAAATAAAATAAACCTAAGTTAGAGACCAAATTAATCAAAACATGCTCACTCAAAGATTAGTGACAAATCAAATCAATCAAAAAAAGAAAACAACCTACTTTCTAAAATTAGCATGAAAACATTACTAAATTAGTTTTCTAAATTAGAAACTAGGTTAGGCAATTAGGGTTAGTATATTTCCTATGTTAGTGAACTGAATTAATCAACTCCCTAAAGTTAAGGACTTTCCAAATAAATAAAGATTTTCAAATCATAACAATTTTAGAAAGCATTAAGTCAATCATGCCTTACATTAGAATTTTCAAATATTAAGAAGCTTCCTAAGTTAAAATGTTCAATTAAATAAAATCAGAAAGATCTTTTATTTCTGGAAATTATCTAAATAATCAAAAAACACAAAATTAGAAACTAATCCTAAAGTTAGAAAGTTAGTAATGCAATGTATGCCATGAGATGTTAGAAAATTCTAAGGCTAGAAAACTAGTATGCAGGGCTGTTTTTATGCATGATTTTTTCCTAATCTAATGCAACCTAAAACTGAGTTTAATGGCTGAATTTTGAACTACATTGATGCATGAATCAAATAAAAAAAAATGGAAGTGGAAAACGATTTAAAACGAATGAGATATGAGTGCATGAACATGACCTAAAAAAAAATCTGTGCAGAAATTCTACACATGGGTGGGTCCGACTAGCCATGTTTGAGCCACTGGTTCACCATCTTTCCAAATTTATTTTTGCATGAAATTCTAGAATTTGAAAGTACACTGATCAAACTTTAATTTCTCCAAGTTTCATCGAAAAATAATGTGTTTTGATCAGGTTTCTAATTGCAAACTTTTCATACAAAATCTGTCCTAAAATTCCTGCAATAATGTGTTGAATTGTGCACTTTATATTGGGATCCAAATTTCCATAAAAAAATATATGGCCGAAATTATTGACTCAAATCTCTGGTTTTTCTTGCTTATTCAATTTAAAACTCTAATTCCAGCAACTTAAATATATCTAAACTCCACCAATATGAAAATGCATGCAATGCTAACTAATTCCAACCATAAACTATGCATAAAAATTCACATAAACAAATAAGAAGCATAAGAAGAAAAGAAAAATGAAAAAGACTTGAATTTTAATGTGTAGTGCAAAAAATAATAAATGTGTGGATTGCATAAAATTAAATATGTGGAATTAACAATAAATTAGATGTGTGGATTTTGATATAAATGTAAATGTGTGGGAATTGCAATAAAAATAATGTGTGATAAGTGTGCTCTTTTTTTTTTATTCTCAATCGAGTTCATAATTACTTATTTCATGCCCTTAGGATTTTGGGTTGTCAATCCAAGAACAACAACAAAGGAACCACAATTCAAGCATTAATCACATAAGAAAAAGAATAAAAAAATCACACATTTACTAATATGCAATGTTTTTACATAAAAGATGGAGAATTAAAATTTCAAAAATAATTACATATTAGGATGAAAGGAACCTCTCTAGTTGAAGCACATCAAGTTGGGACAAGCCTTCTTGAAAAGAGATGGGCTATGGTAGAGAAAGGAGATGGGTAGAATAGTTGAGGAATTACACTAGTGAGGGGGGCTTTTTCCTTCATGAAAGGAGTGGATGTCCAAGGGCCTCTTTAAATAGGGTATGGGCTGCCCTATTCTTTCTCCCTAGGCCCTTCTTTGTTGCAAGAATCTTCTTCACTTAGTAAGTCTTGTCCTTTCTTTTCTCCATTCTATCTTCATGCAAATGTCATATTTCCTTTTTCAACAAATCTTCCTTAGACTTGACATTTATGAGAGATACATGAGGTGCCAAGCTCTAAGTTGGAATCAAGAGAAAATTGAATGCCCAATATGTGTAGATTCTTTCCACTTTTATCTCTTTGGTAATCTTCTTTCTTGATTTGACCCTTCATGGATTTTCTTTCATTATCTTGAATTATCTTCAAAATTAACTTGGGATTTTGTGCAAAGAAAGTGGACCCCCCTCTTGGACGCCCTACATGTGTGACGTACACATGAGCATGTGTGAGACCCTTTTTTTTCTCATTTCCTGGAAGCCAAAAAAAAAATAAAAAAAATAAATTTCATGTGAGAAGACAAATTTGTTAAATCACAATTACATGGTTGCGGGCCCATCTCTCATGAAATGATGAATGAATGCACCTGATGATTAATTAATTTCATGAGAAAAGCACGTTTGAAAAAATCTTTCCAATAATAAAATTAAAAATGGCAGGTTTCATGATTTGATGAAAAAATGATGGTTTTTGAGCAAATTATGCATGAATGTACTACAATGGATAAAAAATGAATAAAATCATGATATGACACAAAATGAGGCTCTCTTGTCTTGATAAGTCCTTAATACCCTCTGGGCCTCTTGGTTTCGAGGGAGAACTTCAGGCATTATCCTATCTGGTTTTTAGGTAACACTAGGGCAGGTTCGTGTATCTGGAAAATAGTTAGATCCCTAGCTAATCTCCTTCAGCAAGGCAGCCGCTGGGTACTGGGCAATGCCTTTACCATGCAGCTGTGGTATGATAAATGGATTGACAATGAATCAATTGCCCAAAGATTTCCTCTCCTTCATTTTTCTGTCAAAGATAAGGTGGCAGACCTCATTCAAGGAAATTCCTGGATCATCCCAGCCTCAGTTCCAGATGAGGTCCGTAGCTACCTTTTTCTAAAGACCAACCTAATCCCTCTCACAGGTCAGTCTGGCCCTGATAAACTTTCTTGGCAAGATTCAGCTTCAGGGGCTCTGTCTCTAAAATCTGCTTGGAATTCTCTAAGGTCAAGAGGTGATGTAGTGGATTGGAGTGGTCTAGTGTGGAACTCTTTCATCCATCCTAGGCTTTCCTGTTTCAGCTGGCGCCTGCTCCTTAGGAAAACGCCCACAGACTCTTGGGCAATGCAAGTGGGGAGCTCCATGGCTTCCAGATGTTATTCATGCCTAAGAGAAAGGGAATCAGACTTTCATCTTTTCCTTTCCTGCCCCCTGGCTCTTCAGCTTTGGTCCTGGCTTCTTAGTCTTCAAGGATCTCCCCTCGTTCCCCCTCTCTCCGCTTGTTCGGTATGGACAGCTCTTAGCCAGGGTGTAGATGTCAAAGGAAGATCATCTGCAGCAGCAATCTTCTTCCAAGCCATCTATATTCTATGGTTCCTTCGTAATGAAGCCAAGCATCGTAATAAAAGGCCAAACCTGAAGAAGGCGCATCAGCTCTTCTTTGAAAAATGCTCTGGATTCTTTTCTTCGTCTTCAGGCAAGTCTCTTCCTCCTCATCCTATCTTTAGGTCCTTTGGGTGGGGAGACTAGCTGGGCAGTTACTTTCTTTTCTCTTGGTTTCTCCCCAATCTCCTTGGGAGTATTTCTTGCCCAGTTCCTGGTTGTTAGCAGGGTGGCTCTTTCTGGTCCGGCATAGTTGCTGGCCTTCTCTTCTTCTGGCCTTGAAGCAGCTTTGGGAGGCTCAGGAGAACGCTGTCAGGGGAGCTCTTTGCTGTGGAGATGCTGCTTACATTCGGTTGTCTTTCTCTGTTTTGCTGATCCTTACTTGGGTACTGCTGCAATCTTCTCCTTGTCTCCATGTTGCTGGTCGGTTTCGCAGTGCATCGCTTCTCAGGGGAGCTTTCTTTGTTCAGCTGTTGGTAGCCTCTTTGTCTTATAGAGTAGAGGCTCTGTAGTATCTTGTGCTGATGGTAGGTTTGGCTCTATGCTCTATTATTGTAGTAGCTCATTCTGTTGGTGGAGCTCGCTTGACCATATTTTCAGCAGTTCTTTTGTGTTGAGGAGCTGTGCTTCATTTGATTCTCCTTGCTGGTTAGCCTTTTCTTTTTCCTGCGTCTTAGGCTACTCTTGTTTTGTCCAGTGCCCTCCTATTATTGGGTGCCTTTTGTTTTCTTTCTTTTGGATGTAATTTTTCTTCTCCTCTTCTTGGGGCCTTGCCCTTTTCTTTCTTTAATACAATATATTTACCAAATTGCAAAAAAAAAAATCAAATTTACACTAAAGAGACTAGTTGCAATCTGGTTATAACGCACAAATTAAGGGATTTTAATCCCCAATGTCATACCCAAAACGGGGGCTAGAGTCTGTGTGTGAGTGACGAGCGTTCCCACGTTGCATTCCCTATGTGTCAGATAATGATTCAAAGGTTTATGGTCAACTAGCATAAAGCCCCTGTGCATCGCACATGTTAAGTCCGGAATAATATATTAAAACTAATATCCCATTCTTATAAATCTATTTATAACAAAGTAACTAAGAAATTTAAAGCAACAAAAAAAATTATGAAAACCAAACCTTTCATCGCTTAATCCACGACAGCATACACAAAATAAAATATTCATATGCATATATGTTCATTTTGAATACTAATAAAAACTTTAAAAATAACCTCAATTTATAGAGTTGGAAGGCATCCCTTTGAATTGGGTTACATTCACACAAATGGGTCCAAGAGATATTTTATTGAAAAGGCACATATTTAGCCCATGAAACATCGATCTTTTATTGAAAAGGCTCATATTATGTATTTTTGAAAGGACACATCCACAAATGGGCCCCAATAAGCTGATGTGACTTTTCCTAATGCCAGAATTGAGGGGTTTTTTTTTTTTTTCAACAGGCATTCAGCTTTAAAGAAATAGAATAGGGTACGCAAAATCTACACCGAAGTTCCAACCCTTAAGTAGAACATGTAAGAGTAGTTTTCAGCAATGGTTCAAATCAAACAAATCAATATCTCATGCTGTCATCCAATTTATCATAGATATAAATTTTGTACATAAGATTGTGTCATTAATGGGTGCATGTGCATTCATATATTCACATGATACAATCATATCGATAAAAGAAAGGCCCTAAATTAGCTAAGACACTAGGATCGGGCCCTTCTTGTCCGCATCCTCGCATGGAATAAAAAGGAAATACACATCAATCTTTAAATCAAGCATATTTGGAGGCAATAATTAGATAACTCTAAATACTAGAGGATCTAATTACTTGGCACGTACGAGCAATGGTGGATGATGGTGATTCACTTGATCCACCCTGGCCTAAGCTCTTTGGTGATGTGGCATGAGCCCCTGTTATTGATGGTTTTCTTTTCCTTTTTTTTTTTTTTTACTGAATTGTAAATTGAATTAGAAGCAAATTAAAGGAAAACAACAGCCAAAGGAGGCAACACAAGGACAAGAAAAGACAACAAAGAAAGAGAAAAACAAAGCTCTATCTTAAATTAGGATAGAGCTGATTACAGAGAATGAAGGAGTCTAAAGAAACACTGGAAAAAGAAGAATTCATTCTGCTTAGAGAGAGAGAAGCATCCTCCAAAAAGAACTTGATAGCTGAGTCCAGAGAGGGGATTTTATTGTTGAAGATAGCCTGATTTCTAACCTTCCAAATGCTCAAGATGGCAATGATGAAGAGGGCACCCAAACCCTTCTTTACTCTTGAGCAGGAGTTGGCAGAGAAGGAGTTCCATTTGGAGGAGACAGAGCTAGAGGGGAGAAACCGGAACTTCCCTTTAACCTCAAGCCAGGCCCAGAAGGAGGAGGCGAAGGGGCAGAGGAAGAACATGTAGTATGCTGATTCTTGGTGAGTGCCACAGAGATAGTAAGAAGAAGCCAAATGAACTCAAATAGATTGGATGTTATTGATGGCTTTCAAGTGGCCAGAAAATGGATTAAGTATGTGGGCACAGGCATGAGCCATTGGGATTGGGCAAAAAAATAAAATTTGTTTTTCTTGACAGATGGGTTGGCATGGTTTTGGGTTGAGTCCAAATTATTAAAATTTTCAAGTATGTTAATAGGTGGGTGCAGGGGCAGAACCAAGAATTTTTTGGTGGGTAGGTCAAAGTACCAAAATTTTTACTACTCTATAGGCTCCATGGGAGCACCGATCAGATGCATCTAGATTGTCTTCAAATACAGGACCTTCCTCTCAAATTTCGTGGGTCCCGCAGTGACGATGGCATCAGTCCAATAAAGAACACAGTGTTGGAGTATAGGTGTAAGTCTTCTACTCAAGTAAGATAAACTTAAACAAAATTGAAAGTTTTAGTGGCGAAATACACCAAAAAATCCTTGAAATTGTGGCTACAGTCCTTATAAGAAAATAGCAAAAAGTTTAAACTTAGAAAACTTTCTTAAAAAAATTAATAAGAATAATAATAATTGTAATAAATGAAAACTCATTTGTCACCCTAGAAGTTCAAGTCCCTAAGTAGCGTATCAATTAATTCAAAGCTCGGAAAAAATAACTTATTCACAAACAGTTTTATAAGATAATTTAAGGCTTGGACTCATGAGAAATTCATGTGGGTTTTTAATATGGTCACTTATGAAAAAAATTAGGACCTCTCAAAATAGCCCATATCCTTCCAAGATTTCATTCACACTACTAGAACTATTACCTTTGGCGCATGAGGAAGCGGGCGGCCGCTTGGGGCGGTCGCAAGTTGTACTATTAGCGACCGCCAAATTGACCATTAGCGACCGCTTATGGTGGTCGCTAAAGGCGTACCTATTAAACCCTCGCGCCATCGCTCTTTTCCCCTCCCTCTTGTTTTTCCCCCTTTTCCCCTCCCGCGCTCTGCTCCCGCGATCTGCCCTACCTCCGCGATTTCGCCTGAGCCGCCTGCGCCGGAGCCCGCCTTCGCCGGAGTCGCCTCCCTCCCTCCCTCCCTCTATTTCCCTCAGTCCCTCTCCCCTCTCTCTCTGTTTCGGTCTCCCTTCCTCCCTCTCCCTCTCCCCTCTCTCTTTATCTATCTCTTTCTCTCCCTTCCTCCGTCCCTCCCTCTTCTCCCTCTCCCTCCCTCCCTCCCTCTATTTCCCTCAGCCCTCTCCCATCGCTCTGCCTCTCCCCTCTCTCTCTGTTCTGTCTCTCTCTCTCTCTCTCCTTTCTCCCCCTCCCTCTCCCCTCTCCTTTATCCTCTCTCTCTCTCTCCCTTCCTCCGTTCCCTCCCTCCTTCTCCCTCTCCCTCCCTCCCTCTCCTCTCTTTCTCCTCTATTTCCCTCAGTCCCTCTCCCTGTTCGCTTCTCCCTCTTTCCCTCCCTGTCCCGCGCGCCGGAGCCACCACCGGAAATCTCTCTCTTGGTCCCTGTTCCGGAGCCGCCCACTGTCTCTCTCTCCCCATCCCTCCCTCTCTCTATTTCTCTCTCTCTCCCTCACTCCCTATCGCTCTGCCTCTCTCCCTCTCTCTCTGTTTCTCTCTCTCTCTCTCTCTCCCTTCCTCCCTCTCCCTCTCCCTCTCTCTTTATCTATCTCTCTCTCTCCCTTCCTCCGTCCCTCCCTCCTTCTCCCTCTCCCTCTCGGACTGCACTGTGCTGTGCTGCCTCCATTTCTAAACAGGTAAATTTTTTTTTACTGTTATTTTCAATGAGTGGATAGTGGAGAGTATGATGCAGATCGTGATACCCATTCATGTAAAAATATTTTCCTAGTGGTTTTGATCCTGTTCATTTTTTAGCTATCTCAAAGTTTTATTGTGATTATGCAAAATTAATTCTGAGATTTTGCATAAAACTGTTTTGTAAAAAATTTTAAAAGTATTTTTTTAATATAATTTGATAAAACTTATGATATAGTAGAAATAAAGTAGCATATAGAAAACCTCCAGGGCAATATCTTGATGCTGGTGATCAGACGTAGAAAAACGATGATGTTAACGATGATTGTACACGAAAAAAATCCCCATTTTGAGAAAGATATAAATTTATGGGTCATGAGTCATGACAGTAAAGAGAAGAAATCCAAACATCTCTTGAACAAGTATCCCCACTTGCAAACCGGACCCAAATTGAGATAATTGTTTCGGATTCTATTCGGGTTTGGCGTGGATGAGATTTGGGTTTCAAGCTTTGAGAAACCAAATGCTAACACTCTAACTAGTTGCGTCTTCAAGTCAAGTAATGTTTTATTTATTGATTGATTGGTAAAAGTCAAGTAATGAGTTGAGTGACTTTATGAATGATTACATACTAAGTCAAACCCGCCTGAGTTACTCGGCTAGATGAGTCCACATCCTACATCGCCTTAGTCCTGAATTATACATGGCTTAATATGCTCGTTTGAGCCTTCCACCTAACATCTTAAGCTTTTAGACTGCACATGATTTCTTATATAGTATCGAAGCGAGTTTAGATCCCATCATAGGATGGAAAATGAACCTGACTCAATTTTCTTAAGAAAATATTATTTGATGCTTATTTTTTAAAAATATTTTTTTATCTTAAATTTTAACTACTAATGATATAAATTCTAAGTATTCAAATCATGTGTGAAAATAAAAAGGGCCTTAACATTTGATTTTAGTAAGAACCAACCCGTGGACTTGGCTAAGTGGAAACTAGTACTAGTCTAAGACAATTTTGGTATTGGGCCAAATAAACAAGCCTGGATTTAGCCCATTTAGATACATCTTGTGGGTGCTTAATTTATTAGACTCACTAGCCTAACTAGACTCGGCCTGTAAAGTTTCCAAGTTCAGTCGGGCTGAATTAGAGCTAGTCACTTGACGTCCTTCCAAATCATTTGAGTTTAAAAGTACTAATAAATCATATCCATGATAAAACATGGGGCTTCAAAGCTCAGAGTGCAAATCCAGCTTAAATTGGATTGGTTTGGCCTACATACCTACCATTGATATATATCAAAGAGACTGAATCCAATTGAGAAATCGGCCTATTTCAATCCAATTTCTCTTGACAGACTAATTTGTTTTGGCCCCTCTAAGATGGGTTTTTAACTTTCCTCTCTACATTCCAACTATATCTTCCTTATGTAACTCCTCGGAACAATTTTGACAATACATTTTGAGCATAAGGGCCTGCTTGAAAAATCATGTTGGGAAAAATTACAAATTCCCCAAATGTCTTCCCTATCAAGTTTCTCAATTGATCAAAAACAACACAGCATCTAGAAGATAGGAGTTGGAGAACTGCAAAGGCTAAAGATGACACATCAGAGAGCTAGACTTTTTGGAATTGATGAAACGAGACAGGGAGGACTTTGATACGTGGTCAGACTTCTTTGCTAAGAAACTCATGTTTACCGATTTTTCTAACAGTTTCCTATAAGGGATAAGATCCGATGTGATAATCCTCAGTTACTAGGGATCACTATCTCATCCACATTACAGATCAAATCTCATTTGATTTATAGCATGCATGTAGCAACCTAATGAGATCTGAATCGTTCATTCGTTCAAAAATGACATTTAACCAAGGTTGATCAATGGTATGGAGTGCATGTCGCCCTGCTTGAATCATGATTCTGCCGGCACTTCTTAACCTCTGTTTTCATCATTTTATATTGAAGCTCAGGTAGCAGTTGTTAAGTCCTTATCACACACTGACTAGTAAATCATTTTAAAATATTATTCAACGCTTAACATAGGATGATAAAAACATAAATAGAAATTCGGTTGTGGGGATCAATGTTTAGAATTGACCTAAACTGGAGTGCAGTGCAGTGTTCATTGAGAAGAACGGAGACTTTCCTCGATGCGGGTCAGGACTCGAAAACTGAACTTTTAGGAAAGATCTTCATGTCTTAACTTGATCGCAAGTGTGTTCATTCAACTTTTGCCTAATGGTTTCCCGGCTATTGCCAAGTTATAGGGTGTTATATAGTTTTTCATATCTTTTTTAAATGGAGTTTTCATTATATTTTAGTCATTTCTCTGGATTTTTAGCCTATTTTGAAAAGCTGTCTCACGAGTCACGAGCAATAAAAGATTGATGAGCTGCGTAATATAGTTTGTGTGTCTTGTGTGAAAGAAATGGTTGGTTGTTTTACCTATTTCCTTTCAAAAGAGAATTTCACATACTGTCTTTTTTCTTTGACAAATATGTTATTAGTTTACATATATTTGTGGTCTACACCATGCTTCTTTCTTATTCTTCTTTTATGATGGTATCAATGAAATTGGAAAATTTTATTCATTTGCATGCATTATTGAAACGTAGACCCGTTCGAGAGTTGTGTACGACATCTGTTCGGTAATCCTTGACGCGACGGATTTGGTCTTTGACTGGATTCGTTGTTCTTGTGATTTACATTCGAACTTTGTCGTATGCGAATCTTGAATTGTCCAGTTCGGACAGTTTGGGAATGCAATTATCCATTTTATACTCAATAGCTCATGCAAGTCCGATGTTAGATAGAGTTTCGGTTGATGTCCCATTGTTCTCTGGGTACATACATAGGTACAACTGGTGTTGTATCTGTGTCGTGTACTTGGAGAACCACGCGGACATGCTGCCGAAATTTCGTCTGACTAGGGGACGAAGCATTCGAGTTATTGAGTGCAAGTTGGATCGTGCATTCTCGAATGGGATAGGACCATCCACCCTTTAGTAAGTTGTTTGCAGTTTATGAATAAGTGACCTGCATGATGCACGATACCTAGAGCTAATTGTGCTTGCTCATTTTAGATTTCCACAGAAATAGTTACCGAGATGGACAAGAGATGGATTGATTTACCGAATAGGATGTCAAGGGAATATATGGAGGGGATTAACCAGTTCATGGAATTTACCAATGGGTTTGACAATGAGTTCATCAGTTGTCCATGTAGAAAATGTGCGAATCGGTATTATTACAAAAGAGAGTTTGTACGAGAGCATCTGTTTCTGAACGGATTCTTGAAGGAATACAAGAATTGGATAAGACATGGAGAAGAGTATGTTTCCTGTCGCATAGAGGAAAGAGATGAGATACAGGTGGATGATATGGCAGAGACTGATCCGATGATCGCGATGCTAAATGATATTGCGTGCGGTTTGGCACCCGAATACACAAGCTATGAGACTGAGGGGGCGAGAGGGAGTAATCCTCGCTCCGGTGCCGATGAAGAAGCGCAGAGATATTTTGAAATTCTAGACGATGCACAGACAGAATTGTATCCTGGATGCAAGGATTTTAGTAAATTGTCCTTTATTGTTGAGTTGTTACATTTGAAGGCATTGAATCAGTGGTCTGACAAGTCCTTCGATATGCTCGTCCAGTTGTTGCATCGAGTGCTCCCATCTGGTGCAAAACTTGCCGAGTCTTACTATCAGGCTCGCAAGTTAACTGAAAATTTAGGCTTCACATATGAGACTCTGGATGCATGTCCAAACAATTGTATGTTGTTTAGGAAAGAGAATGCCCATCTTGATACGTGCATTGTGTGTCAGACTTCGAGATGGAAGGATGACGGGGTTGGTTACAATCGTCAGAATGATTCTACAACTGTTACAAATCGTGGCAAACTCGTGGCAGCAAAGCAAGCGAGATATTTCCCACTTAAGCCAAGGCTGAAGAGGTTTTTTTTTGTCATCAAATATTTCAAAACTGATGAGATGGCATGCCGAGAATAGCAGGGACGATGGTAAGTTAACCCATCCAGCAGATTCTCCGGCGTGGAAAGACTTTGATCGGATGAATCCAGACTTTGCCTGCGATTGTCGCAATGTTCGGCTTGGTTTGGCTGCGGATGGTTTTAGTCCATTCAGATCCATGACTGGGGCAAATCATAGTACGTGGCCAGTTGTTTTTGTTACCTTATAATCTCCCGCCGTGGATGTGTATGAAACAACCTTTTCTGATCCTATCCACACTTATTGATGGACCAAGAGGTCCAGGGGACAAGATTGATGTATATATGCAACCTTTGATCGATGAATTGAATGAATTATGGGCTGATGGTCTGATGACATTTGATGCCGAAAGCAATGAAATGTTTAAACTCCGTGCCGCATTATTGTGGACAATCAACGACTTCCCTGCGTACGCTAACTTGTCAGGTTGGAGCACAAAAGGAGAGTTTGCATGTCCTTGCTGCAATAAGGAGAAGAGGTCAACTTGGTTGAAGCACGGCAGAAAATGGGCATACACGGGTCATAGACGTTTTCTACCTCCATTGCATAGGTTCAGGAGGGACAAAGTGTCATTTGATGGCACTCGGGAATATGGTCCAGCACCTCGAACAATGACGGGAGTTGAATTGTTGTCACAGCTCGAGCAAGAGAAAATACGTACTGTTTACGATTTCCAAGACTTACTGGCCCCCCCGCTCCCTTCTATTCCCGGTGCAAATAGAAGGCGAAGTCACAATTGGAAGAAAAAAAGTATTTTCTACGAGCTACCGTACTGGAAAGATAACTTACTGAGGCACAACTTAGATGTCATGCACATCGAGAAGAATGTCTGCGACAATATATTGTGGACCATCCTCGGAGTCCAGGGGAAGTCGAAGGATGGTGTCAATGCACGCCGTGACTTGGAAGAAATTGGCTTGAGAAAACCGTTGCATTTGCAGCTGAGAGAGTCCAACAAGGCATACATGCCTCCTGCACAGTACACGATGAGTAAAGATGAGAAAGATGTCTTCCTCTCCGTTCTGAAGGGTGTCAAGGTTCCTGACGGGTACTGTTCAAATATCGCTAAGCGTGTGAACATGAAAGAAAGAACATTACAGGGTTTGAAGAGTCATGACAATCATATTCTTATTCAGCAGTTATTGCCTATCTCCATACGGAATTGTTTGCCTAAGAATGTTGTAGCGCCGTTGATTGAAGTTAGTAACTTCTTCAGACAACTGACTTCTAGAGTTATACGGATTGATGAATTGAATAGTCTGCAAGAGAGGATTGCTGTGACATTGTGTCATCTAGAAAAGAATTTTCCACCTGCATTTTTCGATGTCATGGTTCACTTGACCATACACTTAACCAGTGAAGCCCTACTTGGAGGCCCTGTCCAATTCAGATGGATGTATCCGATCGAGAGGTACATGAATACATTGAAGAGGTATGTTCGTAATAGAGCTCGTCCAGAGGCATCAATAGCTAAGGGGTATTTGATGGATGAGTGTACCAATTTCTGCGCAACATATCTTAATGATAATATTGAAACAAAGTTAACTAGGCCCTCGCGGATTAATGATGGCCCAGTTGGGGAGGGCACGCCATTTGATCTTAACAATATTGAGTGGATTCAAGCTCACCGGTGGGTGTTGTTCAACATCCCATCTGTTGCTGCTTTGGCTCAGTAAGTTATCACTCATCCGTAATACTAAATTGTCAATTCTATTGTTTAAATTATCATACTCGTCATTAAACACGTGTTATGCATCGCAGGGCACACATCGATGACCTTAAACGGGACATGCCTCGTGCTACAGAGAATCAAATTCATCAGTCCCATTATCGGTCATTTCACGATTGGTTCAAGAACCATGTACGTATTCATTCATTATGAGTAGTGTCACTTGCTACTGTCATATTACTTTCATGTAGTGATATTCTTTGATTACATGCATTGCGTAGGTGTGTAACTTACGAAGAACCAACGATCCTAACTTGACCGATGAAATGAACCAGTTAGCTGATGGTCCCTTTATGACGGCCCGACGTTACACAACTTGTGATGTCAACGGCTTTCGATTTCGCATCAAGGATGTAGATGAGAAACGAGCTACGCAAAATAGTGGGCTCGGTTGTCCATCCGTCGATGCTGGTTACTACTATGGCCGGTTGAAAGATATTGTTGAAGTTGTTTACAATCACGGGTTAAAATTTATATTGTTTAAGTGTGATTGGGTGGATCCCGTCCGAGGAGTGAAACTAGATAATTACCGGTTTACATTGGTAAATTTTAACAATTTGTTACATCGTGATGATCAATTAAGCGCCGAACCCTACATAATGTCTTCAATGGCGGAGCAAGTTTACTATGTCAGAGATCCGAAAGATCCTAACTGGCAGGTGGCAGTTAAAATGTCAAGGAGGGGAGTGTATCAGATTGAATGTGATGAGCCAGATATTGATGCATTCGCCCAACAAGTTCTTGACCAGAATGCAGTCATTCAACGTGATGAAGATGTTAATTGGGTTCGGGATACCATCGACGGAGATACAGTTGACTTACATGATCTTTGAATGGTAGGAAACTAATTCATCAATGTTAAACTTCAGTGTAAATAGTTTTTAAATGTTAATTTCAATTATCACGTTAACTATATGTTAATTTCATTTGACTTACCTGATCTTTGAATGGTTAAAAACATTTGAACAGATATGTCAGGAAGAAAGAGGAGAGATCGTCCGCGGACGATTGACGAGCTACTGCGCCAGGCCCAGGCCAGTACGTCATCGGGGGACCCTAGACCTACATCGGGTTCTGCCCAGTCCAGTTCGATGGCCCCATCGAGTATGCCATCGAGCTCTCATCCGGTGCTAGCTACTGCGCCAGCTTCTACATCCCGGACTGCAGAGGCCGATACACATATTGGTATAAGTTTGTTTAATTAAAATATTTTATTTCTAACAAATTATATTATTTCAATTTAATTATATTATCTGTAATTTAAACAGATTCTGTGAGCACGGGCCCATCTACCAGCAGGGGTAGAGGCCCTGCTAGAGGGATCCGGGCTTGGAATTCCGGTCATCCCATTGACGTGTCCTTCGATGAGACGTACCACCCAGTGGGTCCGCATGCTCGGCAGCTTATCAGCCAGCTGGGACATATGGTCCGGGATCCACATGCATTTCCTTTGACCACACTTGATTGGGATGCATTCCCTGTGGAGGCACTGGATCGTATCTGGAGTCAGGTCAAGGTAATAATTTAACATTTCTCCGCATATATGAGGCAATTTAAGCCATAACTAAATGAAGCATTACTTGTCCTTTGCAGGACAATTTGAGGGCTTGTCCTGAGCTCTTCCGGCCAGTTTGCATGTCGAAGTGCCGGAAGATGTGGAAAGATCACAAAATAAGATGAAAATGCAACATTGGAAGCCACACCAGGATGCCCCTGACATACTTGATCGAGTTCCGAGGGGCATTCTCCCGGATCAGTGGACTCAGCTCGTCCGGTACTGGACGAGCGAGGAGGCTCAGGTGATAAAGTTGTATATATATATATTTTCTAACGTGCATTTTATCGATTTATTATTGACTATCGTAACTAACAAAAATTAACTGATAAATATTGAAAACAGAGAGTGGCGGATACAAATGCGCGGAACCGCGCAATGCAGGGTCCCGCACACAGGTTGGGGACTCGACACATCACGCAAGTCCGCCACGAGGTGAAAAAGTTAGATCGTATATGTAATTTATAATTTTGTCATTTTGTATGCTATTATACTAATAAACTAACTCTCAATGAAACAGCTGCGTTCGAAGGGCGATCCGAGCGACAGGATGTCCGTTTGGATGCATTCTCGAGATCCTCGTCATCCAGAGGTTGCAGCCATCCTCGTAAGTTTTTATATTAAACCACATAAATTATTCGTTTATTACTATGTCCTGTTATGCATGATAATATATTAAATGAATTAACTACGCAGGCCCAGTATCAGTCACGCCTGGAGGAGTTGCCCGAGGAGGAGCGTAGTTTGCCATCACGGAGGGATGAGATATTCCAGTCCGTCGTTGGCCGGGACGGGCACGGATACACGCTCACGTATGGGTCGGGCATTCCACGCTCGCACATCGCACGGGCGGAGTCATCCGGTGCTAGCTCCTCCCAGGGACTTCGCCTCCGTACAGATGAGGAGGTTGAGGAGATGATGCAGTCCATGAAGGCAGCAATCAGGGCAGAGATGAGGGAGGAGATGAGGGCGGAGTTGGCAGCGCTGGAGGCTCGTCTATCACAGAGTCGCGGCCCGCCCACTTCAGACCCATCACCCACTACTCAGGTTAGTAACAAATAAATTTGTACATTTAAATTGTTAATTATGTCATTGATGTATCAAAATATTTATGTTATTTTTTTTTTAAATTGTTTTATTAAACAAGTACAGGCACCAGACGCTGGCAGCGGCTATAGAGCGAGACATGACTCGGTTGGAGAGGGCAGTCATGATCCCGCACGCTAGACTGATCCTGACTCGGTACAATTATTTTTTTTAATTCAAGATTTTAATTAGCCTCTGTATACAATCACTGAGCAAACGGGCTCCGGTGAGAGACATTCATCCGTTAATGATGCATTTGAGCCTAAGATTCATCCTGCACTGTTGAGCTATTCTGGTTGCAATGTTTTCGTACTGTTTCATTGTACTTAGTTTTTTAAATGTTTTTTTATTTTAATCTGACCACTAGTATTATTCATCTGTATTTGATTAGTTGTCAATTGCGTCATCCAAGGTTGTGCAAGTGGATAAGTTGCGTAAGGCTGGACTCATTCAAGGTTGCTCATTGGAAAACGCCATTATTTGCAGGTTAGACAATCCATTTGCCTTTAACTTTATATACTATCTTTGTGAAAAACAATTAGGCTCGAAAACGGCCCGCCGGGGGTCCGGAACGGGATACGGCCCCCGGAATTTTCGAAACCGGCACGAGCACTTCGCTCGAGGGTAGAGTGACCTGTAGGAACTGACGGCTCGCAATAGCGACGCCCGGTTAGAGAATTACGAGCGAAAACATCGGATTTTCCAACACTTAGGCTCGAAAACGGCCCGCCGGGGGTCCGGAACGGGAAACGGCCCCCGGAATATTTCGAAACCGGCACGAGCACTTCGCTCGAGGGTAGAGTGACCTGTAGGAACTGACGGCTCGCAAATAGGACTCCCGGTTAGAGAATTACGAGCGAAAACATCGGATTTTCCAACACTTAGGCTCGAAAACGGCCCGTCGGGGGTCCGGAACGGGATACGGCCCCCGAAAATTTCGAAACCGGCACGAGCACTTCGCTCGAGGGTAGAGTGACCTGTAGGAACTGACGGCTCGCAAATAGGACTCCCGGTTAGAGAATTACGAGCGAAAACATCGGATTTTCCAACACTTAGGCTCGAAAACGGCCCGCCGGGGGTCCGGAACGGGATAACGGCCCCCGGAATATTTCGAAACCGGCACGAGCACTTCGCTCGAGGGTAGAGTGACCTGTAGGAACTGACGGCTCGCAAATAGGACTCCCGGTTAGAGAATTACGAGCGAAAACATCGGATTTTCCAACACTTAGGCTCGAAAACGGCCCGTCGGGGGTCCGGAACGGGATACGGCCCCCGGAAAATTCCGAAACCGGCACGAGCACTTCGCTCGAGGGTAGAGTGACCTGTAGGAACTGACGGCTCGCAAATAGGACTCCCGGTTAGAGAATTACGAGCGAAAACATCGGATTTTCCAACACTTAGGCTCGAAAACGGCCCGTCGGGGGTCCGGAACGGGATACGGCCCCCGGAAAATTCCGAAACCAGCACGAGCACTTCGCTCGAGGGTAGAGTGACCTGTAGGAACTGACGGCTCGCAAATAGGACTCCCGGTTAGAGAATTACGAGCGAAAACATCGGATTTTCCAACACTTAGGCTCGAAAACGGCCCGCCGGGGTCCGGAACGGGATACGGCCCCTGAATGTTCCGAAACCGGCACGAGCACTTCGCTCGAGGGTAGAGTGATATGTAGGAACTGACGGCTCGCAAATAGGACTCCCGGTTAGAGAATTACGAGCGAAAACATCGGATTTTCCAACACTTAGGCTCGAAAACGGCCCGCCGGGGGTCCGGAACGGGATACGGCCCCCGGAATGTTCCGAAACCGGCACGAGCACTTCGCTCGAGGGTAGAGTGACCTGTAGGAACTGACGGCTTGCAAATAGGACTCCCGGTTAGAGAATTACGAGCGAAAACATCGGATTTTCCAACACTTAGGCTCGAAAACGGCCCGCCGGGGGTCCGGAACGGGATACGGCCCCCAGAATGTTCAGAAACCGGCACGAGCAGCTTCGCTCGAGGGTAGAGTGACCTGTAGGAACTGACGGCTCGCAAATAGGACTCCCGGTTAGAGAATTACGAGCGAAAACATCGGATTTTCCAACACTTAGGCTCGAAAACGGCCCGCCGGGGGTCCGGAACGGGATACGGCCCCGGAATATTTCGAAACCGGCACGAGCACTTCGCTCGAGGGTAGAGTGACCTGTAGGAACCTACGGCTCGCAAATAGGACTCCCGGTTAGAGAATTACGAGCGAAAACATCGGATTTTCCAACACTTAGGCTCGAAAACGGCCCGCCGGGGGTCCGGAACGGGATACGGCCCCCGGAAAATTCCGAAACCGGCACGAGCACTTCGCTCGAGGGTAGAGTGACCTGTAGGAACTGACGGCTCGCAAATAGGACTCCCGGTTAGAGAATTACGAGCGAAAACATCGGATTTTCCAACACTTAGGCTCGAAAACGGCCCGCCGGGGGTCCGGAACGGGATACGGCCCCCGGACGATGTTCAAACCAGCACGAGCACTTCGCTCGAGGGTAGAGTGACCTGTAGGAACTGACGGCTCGCAAATAGGACTCCCGGTTAGAGAATTACGAGCGAAAACATCGGATTTTCCAACACTTAGGCTCGAAAACGGCCCGCCGGGGGTCCGGAACGGGAAACGGCCCCCGGAATTATTTCGAAACCGGCACGAGCACTTCGCTCGAGGGTAGAGTGACCTGTAGGAACTGACGGCTCGCAAATAGGACTCCCGGTTAGAGAATTACGAGCGAAAACATCGGATTTTCCAACACTTAGGCTCGAAAACGGCCCGTCGGGGGTCCGGAACGGGATACGGCCCCCGGAAAATTCCGAAACCGGCACGAGCACTTCGCTCGAGGGTAGAGTGACCTGTAGGAACTGACGGCTCGCAAATAGGACTCCCGGTTAGAGAATTACGAGCGAAAACATCGGATTTTCCAACACTTAGGCTCGAAAACGGCCCGCCGGGGGTCCGGAACGGGAAACGGCCCCCGGAATATTTCAAAACCGGCACGAGCACTTCGCTCGAGGGTAGAGTGACCTGTAGGAACTGACGGCTCGCAAATAGGACTCCCGGTTAGAGAATTACGAGCGAAAACATCGGATTTTCCAACACTTAGGCTCGAAAACGGCCCGCCGGGGGTCCGGAACGGGATACGGCCCCCGGAATGTTTCGAAACCGGCACGAGCACTTCGCTCGAGGGTAGAGTGACCTGTAGGAACTGACGGCTCGCAAATAGGACTCCCGATTAGAGAATTACGAGCGAAAACATCGGATTTTCCAACACTTAGGCTCGAAAACGGCCCGCCGGGGGTCCGGAACGGGATACGGCCCCCGGAATGTTCCGAAACCGGCACGAGCACTTCGCTCGAGGGTAGAGTGACCTGTAGGAACTGACGGCTCGCAAATAGGACTCCCGGTTAGAGAATTACGAGCGAAAACATCGGATTTTCCAACACTTAGGTTTAACTTTCAAAATTTGCTCTTAATACTTGATTTTATTTATATTTACTATATATTCATAATTTTTATAATTAACTTTTACTATTTGTTTTCCTTTTTTTGTCTTCAGGTTTCAGAGTATCGGATCGATCACGGCACCCTTCCCAGCAAATATATTGTTTTTCCTTTTTTTTTTTAAGTTTATTTGTAACGATTATAATTTGTTTAAACATTTGTAATGTTATAAATGTTTTTAATATAAGACTTTGTTTGTTATTTGTATTTTTAATTGAATGTTATAGTTGTAGATATATAAACTGTTCAGGTACAAATACAGGTACAAAACATAATACAGGTACAAACAGCAGGATAAAAATTGAAAAATATAAAAAATTTTATTTTAAAAAAATTTTTGGCATTAGCGACCGCTAATGGCGGTCGCTAAAAGCCTAATGGGCGGCCGCAAATAATAAAAAAAATGAGGGAAAAAATTTAAAAATATAATCAAAAAGTATTAGCGACCGCTATTTCAACCATTTGCGACCGCCAGCGGCGGTCGTGGCGGTCGCTAAAAGTGATTTTCAGTATTTAGAAAATAAAAAAAATTACATTAGCGACCGCCATTTATACCTTTAGCGACGGCTTATGGCGGCCGCTAAAAGCGGTCGCGCGGTCGCTAATACTTTTTAGCGACGACGTTTCCGCGGCAGTTACTTGGCGGTCGTTACGCGGTCGCTAAAGAGTATTAGCGACTGCCACTTGACTTTTAGCGACGGCTAATGGCGGTCGCTAAAAGCCTGTTTTCTAGTAGTGCATGTACGCCCACCTCAACCTAAGCATGAAACAGGAACATTTGATTCAAGTATAAAGCAACCAATTAAAGTTTTCATAGGCCCCGGTGTTCACCCTTTCAAAACACCCATTTTCAGTTGAATCCATCTGGTGCATGATCACAGGAGAGGGGCGTTAATGAAAACCTTTGGACGTGGATGAGAAGCATACGAAATATCAGGCTGATGTAAGGATCCGGATTTCTTACCAGTTTTCCACGAAATCATGAAAAATCCCATGCTTGGTAATTTTATATCTATAAAGATTTGGGCTAGTGGAACTCTCATTTTTTAGAATTTTCAGGTATGACCCCTACCACCCACAAAAAAATGCTTTGAGAATCCTCATTTTAGTAGCTTCAACCTTTTTCTCCTATACACGTTGATATGCACCAATATTGATTTAAAATCCTCAGCTATATAGATCTGTAGTGAGGAACTCTTGCTCTAAGGGCAGTGATGAAGAATCTTCAAATCTGCATATTCCTCACTCAATAACAGTTGTGCCCTTGGTTTTAAATCTGCATTTTGTATGCTATTATACTAATAAACTAACTCTCAATGAAACAGCTGCGTTCGAAGGGCGATCCGAGCGACAGGATGTCCGTTTGGATGCATTCTCGAGATCCTCGTCATCCAGAGGTTGCAGCCATCCTCGTAAGTTCTTATATTAAACCACATAAATTATTCGTTTATTACTATGTCCTGTTATGCATGATGATATATTAAATGAATTAACTACGCAGGCCCAGTATCAGTCACGCCTGGAGGAGTTGCCCGAGGAGGAGCGTAGTTTGCCATCACGGAGGGATGAGATATTCCAGTCCGTCGTTGGCCGGGACGGGCACGGATACACGCTCACGTATGGGTCGGGCATTCCACGATCGCACATCGCACGGGCGGAGTCATCCGGTGCTAGCTCCTCCCAGGGACTTCGCCTCCGTACAGATGAGGAGGTTGAGGAGATGATGCAGTCCATGAAGGCAGCAATCAGGGCAGAGATGAGGGAGGAGATGAGGGCGGAGTTGGCAGCGCTGGAGGCTCGTCTATCACAGAGTCGCGGCCCGCCCACTTCAGACCCATCACCCACTACTCAGGTTAGTAACAAATAAATTTGTACATTTAAATTGTTAATTATGTCATTGATGTATCAAAATATTATGTTATTTTTTTTTTAAATTGTTTTTAAACAAGTACAGGCACCAGACGCTGGCAGCGGCTATAGAGCGAGACATGACTCGGTTGGAGAGGGCAGTCATGATCCCGCACGCTAGACTGATCCTGACTCGGTACAATTATTTTTTTTTAATTCAAGATTTTAATTAGCCTCTGTATACAATCACTGAGCAAACGGGCTCCGGTGAGAGACATTCATCCGTTAATGATGCATTTGAGCCTAAGATTCATCCTGCACTGTTGAGCTATTCTGGTTGCAATGTTTTCGTACTGTTTCATTGTACTTAGTTTTTTAAATGTTTTTTTATTTTAATCTGACCACTAGTATTATTCATCTGTATTTGATTAGTTGTCAATTGCGTCATCCAAGGTTGTGCAAGTGGATAAGTTGCGTAAGGCTGGACTCATTCAAGGTTGCTCATTGGAAAACGCCATTATTTGCAGGTTAGACAATCCATTTGCCTTTAACTTTATATACTATCTTTGTGAAAACAATTAGGCTCGAAAACGGCCCGCCGGGGGTCCGGAACGGGATACGGCCCCCGGAATGTTCCGAAACCGGCACGAGCACTTCGCTCGAGGGTAGAGTGACCTGTAGGAACTGACGGCTCGCAAATAGGACTCCCGGTTAGAGAATTACGAGCGAAAACATCGGATTTTCCAACACTTAGGCTCGAAAACGGCCCGCCGGGGGTCCGGAACGGGAAACGGCCCCCGGAATATTTCGAAACCGGCACGAGCACTTCGCTCGAGGGTAGAGTGACCTGTAGGAACTGACGGCTCGCAAATAGGACTCCCGGTTAGAGAATTACGAGCGAAAACATCGGATTTTCCAACACTTAGGCTCGAAAACGGCCCGCCGGGGGTCCGGAACGGATACGGCCCCCGGAATGTTCCGAAACCGGCACGAGCACTTCGCTCGAGGGTAGAGTGACCTGTAGGAACTGACGGCTCGCAAATAGGACTCCCGGTTAGAGAATTACGAGCGAAAACATCGGATTTTCCAACACTTAGGCTCGAAAACGGCCCGCCGGGGGTCCGGAACGGGAAACGGCCCCCGGAATATTTCGAAACCGGCACGAGCACTTCGCTCGAGGGTAGAGTGACCTGTAGGAACTGACGGCTCGCAAATAGGACTCCCGGTTAGAGAATTACGAGCGAAAACATCGGATTTTCCAACACTTAGGCTCGAAAACGGCCCTTCGGGGGTCCGGAACGGGATACGGCCCCCAGAAAATTCCGAAACCGGCACGAGCACTTCGCTCGAGGGTAGAGTGACCTGTAGGAACTGACGGCTCGCAAATAGGACTCCCGGTTAGAGAATTACGAGCGAAAACATCGGATTTTCCAACACTTAGGCTCGAAAACGGCCCGTCGGGGGTCCGGAACGGGATACGGCCCCCGGAAAATTCCGAAACCAGCACGAGCACTTCGCTCGAGGGTAGAGTGACCTGTAGGAACTGACGGCTCGCAAATAGGACTCCCGGTTAGAGAATTACGAGCGAAAACATCGGATTTTCCAACACTTAGGCTCGAAAACGGCCCGCCGGGGGTCCGGAACGGGATACGGCCCCTGGAATATTCCGAAACCGGCACGAGCACTTCGCTCGAGGGTAGAGTGATCTGTAGGAACTGACGGCTCGCAAATAGGACTCCCGGTTAGAGAATTACGAGCGAAAACATCGGATTTTCCAACACTTAGGCTCGAAAACGGCCCGCCGGGGGTCCGGAACGGGATACGGCCCCCGGAATATTCCGAAACCGGCACGAGCACTTCGCTCGAGGGTAGAGTGACCTGTAGGAACTGACGGCTTGCAAATAGGACTCCCGGTTAGAGAATTACGAGCGAAAACATCGGATTTTCCAACACTTAGGCTCGAAAACGGCCCGCCGGGGGTCCGGAAGGGGATACGGCCCCCAGAATGTTCCAAAACCGGCACGAGCGCTTCGCTCGAGGGTAGAGTGACCTGTAGGAACTGACGGCTCGCAAATAGGACTCCCGGTTAGAGAATTACGAGCGAAAACATCGGATTTTCCAACACTTAGGCTCGAAAACGGCCCGCCGGGGGTCCGGAACGGGAAACGGCCCCCGGAATATTTCGAAACCGGCACGAGCACTTCGCTCGAGGGTAGAGTGACCTGTAGGAACTAACGGCTCGCAAATAGGACTCCCGGTTAGAGAATTACGAGCGAAAACATCGGATTTTCCAACACTTAGGCTCGAAAACGGCCCGCCCGGGGTCCGGAACGGGATACGGCCCCCGGAAAATTCCGAAACCGGCACGAGCACTTCGCTCGAGGGTAGAGTGACCTGTAGGAACTGACGGCTCGCAAATAGGACTCCCGGTTAGAGAATTACGAGCGAAAACATCGGATTTTCCAACACTTAGGCTCGAAAACGGCCCGCCGGGGGTCCGGAACGCGATACGGCCCCCGGAAAAATCCAAAACCAGCACGAGCACTTCGCTCGAGGGTAGAGTGACCTGTAGGAACTGACGGCTCGCAAATAGGACTCCCGGTTAGAGAATTACGAGCGAAAACATCGGATTTTCCAACACTTAGGCTCGAAAACGGCCCGCCGGGGGTCCGGAACGGGAAACGGCCCCCGGATTATTTCGAAACCGGCACGAGCACTTCGCTCGAGGGTAGAGTGACCTGTAGGAACTGACGGCTCGCAAATAGGACTCCCGGTTAGAGAATTACGAGCGAAAACATCGGATTTTCCAACACTTAGGCTCGAAAACGGCCCGTCGGGGGTCCGGAACGGGATACGGCCCCCGGAAAATTCCGAAACCGGCACGAGCACTTCGCTCGAGGGTAGAGTGACCTGTAGGAACTGACGGCTCGCAAATAGGACTCCCGGTTAGAGAATTACGAGCGAAAACATCGGATTTTCCAACACTTAGGCTCGGAAAACGGCCCGCCGGGGGTCCGGAACGGGAAACGGCCCCCGGAATATTTCAAAACCGGCACGAGCACTTCGCTCGAGGGTAGAGTGACCTGTAGGAACTGACGGCTCGCAAATAGGACTCCCGGTTAGAGAATTACGAGCGAAAACATCGGATTTTCCAACACTTAGGCTCGAAAACGGCCCGCCGGGGGTCCGGAACGGGATACGGCCCCCGGAATGTTTCGAAACCGGCACGAGCACTTCGCTCGAGGGTAGAGTGACCTGTAGGAACTGACGGCTCGCAAATAGGACTCCCGATTAGAGAATTACGAGCGAAAACATCGGATTTTCCAACACTTAGGCTCGAAAACGGCCCGCCGGGGGTCCGGAACGGGATACGGCCCCCGGAATGTTCCGAAACCGGCACGAGCACTTCGCTCGAGGGTAGAGTGACCTGTAGGAACTGACGGCTCGCAAATAGGACTCCCGGTTAGAGAATTACGAGCGAAAACATCGGATTTTCCAACACTTAGGTTTAACTTTCAAAATTTTGCTCTTAATACTTGATTTTATTTATATTTACTATATATTCATAATTTTTATAATTAACTTTTACTATTTGTTTTCCTTTTTGTCTTCAGGTTTCAGAGTATCGGATCGATCACGGCACCCTTCCCAGCAAATATATTGTTTTTCTTTTTTTTTTAAAGTTTATTTGTAACGATTATAATTTGTTTAAACATTTGTAATGTTATAAATGTTTTTAATATAAGACTTTGTTTTGTTATTTGTATTTTTAATTGAATGTTATAGTTGTAGATATATAAACTGTTCAGGTACAAATACAGGTACAAACATAATACAGGTACAAACAGCAGGATAAAAATTGAAAAATATAAAAAATTTTATTTTAAAAAAATTTTTGGCATTAGCGACCGCTAATGGCGGTCGCTAAAAGCCTAATGGGCGGCCGCAAATAATAAAAAAAATGAGGGAAAAAATTTAAAAATATAATCAAAAAGTATTAGCGACCGCTATTTCAACCATTTGCGACCGCCAGCGGCGGTCGTGGCGGTCGCTAAAAGTGATTTTCAGTATTTAGAAAATAAAAAAAATTACATTAGCGACCGCCATTTATACCTTTAGCGACGGCTTATGGCGGCCGCTAAAAGCGGTCGCGCGGTCGCTAATACTTTTAGCGACGACGTTTCCGCGGCAGTTACTTGGCGGTCGTTACGCGGTCGCTAAAGAGTATTAGCGACTGCCACTTGACTTTTAGCGACGGCTAATGGCGGCCGCTAAAAGCCTGTTTTCTAGTAGTGCATGTACGCCCACCTCAACCTAAGCACGAAACAGGAACATTTGATTCAAGTATAAAGCAACCAATTAAAGTTTTCATAGGCCCCCGGTGTTCACCCTTTCAAAACACCCATTTTCAGTTGAATCCATCTGGTGCATGATCACAGGAGAGGGGCGTTAATGAAAACCTTTGGACGTGGATGAGAAGCATACGAAATATCAGGCTGATGTAAGGATCCGGATTTCTTACCAGTTTTCCACGAAATCATGAAAATCCCATGCTTGGTAATTTTATATCTATAAAGATTTGGGCTAGTGGAACTCTCATTTTTTAGAATTTTCGGGTCTGACCCCTACCACCCACAAAAAAAATGCTTTGAGAATCCTCATTTTAGTAGCTTCAACCTTTTTCTCCTATACACGTTGATATGCACCAATATTGATTTAAAATCCTCAGCTATATAGATCTGTAGTGAGGAATTCTTGCTCTAAGGGCAGTGATGAAGAATCTTCAAATCTGCATATTCCTCACTCAATAACAGTTGTGCCCTTGGTTTTAAATCTGCATTTTGTATGCTATTATACTAATAAACTAACTCTCAATGAAACAGCTGCGTTCGAAGGGCGATCCGAGCGACAGGATGTCCGTTTGGATGCATTCTCGAGATCCTCGTCATCCAGAGGTTGCAGCCATCCTCGTAAGTTCTTATATTAAACCACATAAATTATTCGTTTATTACTATGTCCTGTTATGCATGATGATATATTAAATGAATTAACTACGCAGGCCCAGTATCAGTCACGCCTGGAGGAGTTGCCCGAGGAGGAGCGTAGTTTGCCATCACGGAGGGATGAGATATTCCAGTCCGTCGTTGGCCGGGACGGGCACGGATACACGCTCACGTATGGGTCGGGCATTCCACGATCGCACATCGCACGGGCGGAGTCATCCGGTGCTAGCTCCTCCCAGGGACTTCGCCTCCGTACAGATGAGGAGGTTGAGGAGATGATGCAGTCCATGAAGGCAGCAATCAGGGCAGAGATGAGGGAGGAGATGAGGGCGGAGTTGGCAGCGCTGGAGGCTCGTCTATCACAGAGTCGCGGCCCGCCCACTTCAGACCCATCACCCACTACTCAGGTTAGTAACAAATAAATTTGTACATTTAAATTGTTAATTATGTCATTGATGTATCAAAATATTTATGTTATTTTTTTTTTAAATTGTTTTTAAACAAGTACAGGCACCAGACGCTGGCAGCGGCTATAGAGCGAGACATGACTCGGTTGGAGAGGGCAGTCATGATCCCGCACGCTAGACTGATCCTGACTCGGTACAATTATTTTTTTTTAATTCAAGATTTTAATTAGCCTCTGTATACAATCACTGAGCAAACGGGCTCCGGTGAGAGACATTCATCCGTTAATGATGCATTTGAGCCTAAGATTCATCCTGCACTGTTGAGCTATTCTGGTTGCAATGTTTTCGTACTGTTTCATTGTACTTAGTTTTTTAAATGTTTTTTTATTTTAATCTGACCACTAGTATTATTCATCTGTATTTGATTAGTTGTCAATTGCGTCATCCAAGGTTGTGCAAGTGGATAAGTTGCGTAAGGCTGGACTCATTCAAGGTTGCTCATTGGAAAACGCCATTATTTGCAGGTTAGACAATCCATTTGCCTTTAACTTTATATACTATCTTTGTGAAAACAATTAGGCTCGAAAACGGCCCGCCGGGGGTCCGGAACGGGATACGGCCCCCGGAATGTTCCGAAACCGGCACGAGCACTTCGCTCGAGGGTAGAGTGACCTGTAGGAACTGACGGCTCGCAAATAGGACTCCCGGTTAGAGAATTACGAGCGAAAACATCGGATTTTCCAACACTTAGGCTCGAAAACGGCCCGCCGGGGGTCCGGAACGGGAAACGGCCCCCGGAATATTTCGAAACCGGCACGAGCACTTCGCTCGAGGGTAGAGTGACCTGTAGGAACTGACGGCTCGCAAATAGGACTCCCGGTTAGAGAATTACGAGCGAAAACATCGGATTTTCCAACACTTAGGCTCGAAAACGGCCCGCCGGGGGTCCGGAACGGGATACGGCCCCCGGAATGTTCCGAAACCGGCACGAGCACTTCGCTCGAGGGTAGAGTGACCTGTAGGAACTGACGGCTCGCAAATAGGACTCCCGGTTAGAGAATTACGAGCGAAAACATCGGATTTTCCAACACTTAGGCTCGAAAACGGCCCGCCGGGGGTCCGGAACGGGAAACGGCCCCCGGAATATTTCGAAACCGGCACGAGCACTTCGCTCGAGGGTAGAGTGACCTGTAGGAACTGACGGCTCGCAAATAGGACTCCCGGTTAGAGAATTACGAGCGAAAACATCGGATTTTCCAACACTTAGGCTCGAAAACGGCCCATCGGGGGTCCGGAACGGGATACGGCCCCCAGAAAATTCCGAAACCGGCACGAGCACTTCGCTCGAGGGTAGAGTGACCTGTAGGAACTGACGGCTCGCAAATAGGACTCCCGGTTAGAGAATTACGAGCGAAAACATCGGATTTTCCAACACTTAGGCTCGAAAACGGCCCGTCGGGGGTCCGGAACGGGATACGGCCCCCGGAAAATTCCGAAACCAGCACGAGCACTTCGCTCGAGGGTAGAGTGACCTGTAGGAACTGACGGCTCGCAAATAGGACTCCCGGTTAGAGAATTACGAGCGAAAACATCGGATTTTCCAACACTTAGGCTCGAAAACGGCCCGCCGGGGGTCCGGAACGGGATACGGCCCCTGGAATGTTCCGAAACCGGCACGAGCACTTCGCTCGAGGGTAGAGTGATCTGTAGGAACTGACGGCTCGCAAATAGGACTCCCGGTTAGAGAATTACGAGCGAAAACATCGGATTTTCCAACACTTAGGCTCGAAAACGGCCCGCCGGGGGTCCGGAACGGGATACGGCCCCCGGAATATTCCGAAACCGGCACGAGCACTTCGCTCGAGGGTAGAGTGACCTGTAGGAACTGACGGCTTGCAAATAGGACTCCCGGTTAGAGAATTACGAGCGAAAACATCGGATTTTCCAACACTTAGGCTCGAAAACGGCCCGCCGGGGGTCCGGAAGGGGATACGGCCCCCAGAATGTTCCAAAACCGGCACGAGCGCTTCGCTCGAGGGTAGAGTGACCTGTAGGAATTGACGGCTCGCAAATAGGACTCCCGGTTAGAGAATTACGAGCGAAAACATCGGATTTTCCAACACTGAGGCTCGAAAACGGCCAGCCGGGGGTCCGGAACGGGAAACGGCCCCCCCGAAAATTTCGAAACCGGCACGAACACTTCGCTCGAGGGTAGAGTGACCTGTAGGAACTAACGGCTCGCAAATAGGACTCCCGGTTAGAGAATTATGAGCGAAAACATCGGATTTTCCAACACTTAGGCTCGAAAACGGCCCGCCCGGGGTCCGGAACGGGATACGGCCCCCGGAAAATTCCGAAACCGGCACGAGCACTTCGCTCGAGGGTAGAGTGACCTGTAGGAACTGACGGCTCGCAAATAGGACTCCCGGTTAGAGAATTACGAGCGAAAACATCGGATTTTCCAACACTTAGGCTCGGAAAACGGCCCGCCGGGGGTCCGGAACGGGATACGGCCCCCGGAATGTTCCAAAACCAGCACGAGCACTTCGCTCGAGGGTAGAGTGACCTGTAGGAACTGACGGCTCGCAAATAGGACTCCCGGTTAGAGAATTACGAGCGAAAACATCGGATTTTCCAACACTTAGGCTCGAAAACGGCCCGCCGGGGGTCCGGAACGGGAAACGGCCCCCGGACTATTTCGAAACCGGCACGAGCACTTCGCTCGAGGGTAGAGTGACCTGTAGGAACTGATGGCTCGCAAATAGGACTCCCGGTTAGAGAATTACGAGCGAAAACATCGGATTTTCCAACACTTAGGCTCGAAAACGGCCCGTCGGGGGTCCGGAACGGGATACGGCCCCCGGAAAATTCCGAAAACCGGCACGAGCACTTCGCTCGAGGGTAGAGTGACCTGTAGGAACTGACGGCTCGCAAATAGGACTCCCGGTTAGAGAATTACGAGCGAAAACATCGGATTTTCCAACACTTAGGCTCGAAAACGGCCCGCCGGGGGTCCGGAACGGGAAACGGCCCCCGGAATATTTCAAAACCGGCACGAGCACTTCGCTCGAGGGTAGAGTGACCTGTAGGAACTGACGGCTCGCAAATAGGACTCCCGGTTAGAGAATTACGAGCGAAAACATCGGATTTTCCAACACTTAGGCTCGAAAACGGCCCGCCGGGGGTCCGGAACGGGATACGGCCCCCGGAATGTTTCGAAACCGGCACGAGCACTTCGCTCGAGGGTAGAGTGACCTGTAGGAACTGACGGCTCGCAAATAGGACTCCCGATTAGAGAATTACGAGCGAAAACATCGGATTTTCCAACACTTAGGCTCGAAAACGGCCCGCCGGGGGTCCGGAACGGGATACGGCCCCCGGAATGTTCCGAAACCGGCACGAGCACTTCGCTCGAGGGTAGAGTGACCTGTAGGAACTGACGGCTCGCAAATAGGACTCCCGGTTAGAGAATTACGAGCGAAAACATCGGATTTTCCAACACTTAGGTTTAACTTTCAAAATTTTGCTCTTAATACTTGATTTATTTATATTTACTATATATTCATAATTTTTATAATTAACTTTTACTATTTGTTTTCCTTTTTTGTCTTCAGGTTTCAGAGTATCGGATCGATCACGGCACCCTTCCCAGCAAATATATTGTTTTTCTTTTTTTTTAAAGTTTATTTGTAACGATTATAATTTGTTTAAACATTTGTAATGTTATAAATGTTTTTAATATAAGACTTTGTTTTGTTATTTGTATTTTTAATTGAATGTTATAGTTGTAGATATATAAACTGTTCAGGTACAAATACAGGTACAAACATAATACAGGTACAAACAGCAGGATAAAAATTGAAAAATATAAAAAAAAAATTTTAAAATTTTTTTTTGGCATTAGCGACCGCTAATGGCGGTCGCTAAAAGTCTAATGGGCGGCCGCAAATAATAAAAAAAAGAGGGAAAAATTTAAAAAAATAATTAAAACAGTATTAGCGACCGCTATTTCAACCATTTGCGACCGCCAGCGGCGGTCGTGGCGGTCGCTAAAAGTGATTTTCAGTATTTAGAAATAAAAAAAATTACATTAGCGACCGCCATTTATACCTTAGCGACGGCTTATGGCGGCCGCTAAAAGCGGTCGCGCGGTCGCTAATACTTTTAGCGACGACGTTTCCCGCGGCAGTTACTTGGCGGTCGTTACGCGGTCGCTAAAGAGTATTAGCGACTGCCACTTGACTTTTAGCGACGGCTAATGGCGGTCGCTAAAAAGCCTGTTTTCTAGTAGTGCATGTACGCCCACCTCAACCTAAGCATGAAACAGGAACATTTGATTCAAGTATAAAGCAACCAATTAAAGTTTTCATAGGCCCCGGTGTTCACCCTTTCAAAACACCCATTTTCAGTTGAATCCATCTGGTGCATGATCACAGGAGAGGGGCGTTAATGAAAACCTTTGGACGTGGATGAGAAGCATACGAAATATCAGGCTGATGTAAGGATCCGGATTTCTTACCAGTTTTCCACGAAATCATGAAAATCCCATGCTTGGTAATTTTATATCTATAAAGATTTGGGCTAGTGGAACTCTCATTTTTTAGGATTTTCAGGTATGACCCCTACCACCCACAAAAAAAATGCTTTGAGAATCCTCATTTTAGTAGCTTCAACCTTTTTCTCCTATACACGTTGATATGCACCAATATTGATTTAAAATCCTCAGCTATATAGATCTGTAGTGAGGAACTCTTGCTCTAAGGGCAGTGATGAAGAATCTTCAAATCTGCATATTCCTCACTCAATAACAGTTGTGCCCTTGGTTTTAAGTCTTTTTAGTTTAGTGGCTATTGTCGTAAAATCAAATGGTGAAAATTCTGTCTGGGGGTGAAACCTTGCAAATTATAAAATTACTATAAATTCAAGGGAGCTTAGGGTGTGTGAAGAAATTGGACTAACAAGGGTTGGAGCCCGGAGCCGCTTTTATAAGAAAACTCAAAAGAGGGCTTCATAAAGTTGGATTCGGTGAGATGATCATTGTTAGTTAGTCAATTGAGATATTAAAGAAAATCTGGCCTCTAATCATGAAATATAGTTACATATTAATTAAAGAAAAATATATATAGATTGTCGTTCTCCAACATTTGGGCCACCACACTGAGGGAGGGGACCCTCTTTTGTTGAATGGGACGATCACCCAAAGTTCTTAATTGTAGTTTACCCAATCAAATGGTTAAACCGAGATGAATATTTCAAAAGATGAGATTTTGAATACCTTAATGAATTAGTTTAAGGGAGTAGGCTGGTAAAAAAGTATACAAAGGCTACAAGACAAATGTTAGGTAATCTATCAATTTACTGAGTAAAGGCCTCTTTAAATCGGATCTTAGGTAACCCATTTTTTTTTTTCCTTTTCTTTTCATGATAACTTTTGAGCTCTTGTGATGTCCAAGTGCTTTTTGGTGAGCTCATTTGTCAACTTTCACGACCTACCTTGCTGTATTGATGTGTAATGTCTCTTGGTTTTTTGAACTTCGTGAGAATATAAGCCTTTTGAGGGGTTTTTACTCTTCAATAGCCAGATCTCACTCTCTTGTGTCTTTGACTTTAGGCTTGAGTAGGGCTTATATTCACATTTATTATATAATGTAACAATATTGACTTGCTGGTGAAACCTTGAGAGCATCTTAAGAACATGGTTTTCAGTGACCCATATAGGGAGGGGTAAAAAGATAAAAAGGAAAACAAATAAGTAATATTACAACAATAAGAGAGTAACTTCACATATGCTATGCCAATAGGTAGGGATGTCAAATGGGCCGTGCCGGGCCAGTCCGCCAGTCAACGGACCGTGGCACGGCACAGCCCACTGGATACGGCCCGTGACGCGGGCCGTGCTGGGCCGAGCTTTGTTGGCCCGTTGGCCTGTTTGGCACGGCCCGCCGGACCCGCCTGGCAAATGGGCTAGCCCCTGCGGCTCGCTAGGCCGTCCCAACAGCAAAAAACAGCTATATTTTTATAAAAAAAAACCCTTTCTGTCATTTTTCATTTTACTAAGTGCTTGATTCCACATGGGTATGCCTTTTCTAATGTATCTAACATTTGAAATGTGGCTCTTAAATAAAAGTTATTGGGTCAATTAGAAGTACAGTTCCCAATTCATTGATATTATATGATGGAATATAGTTTGTTGATGAAAATAATTTGATATTGTGGGGGCCCACTAAAGATAGGGACATGAAGTAGTCCACATCGGTTGCTTTAAATGTGCTTGATATGTAGCACGGAAATTATAGAGTGATCAAAAGAAAATATAGGACTGGTGTATTCTTCTAGTTTTATGGAGATTTTTCATGACATCCTTTCTGATGGGATCAATCAGATCAATGTCACAGGTTTTATTGATTTTGGATGTATAGAAAAAATAAATACATACTGGCCATATTGGTGGTATCATGTATCCGTATTACTCTTGTTCAGTATGATAAAAAAAGGGAAAAACAAATTCTAAAGAAATATGTGAAAAGATGATTTTCATTAGTTAGGATCTGTTTATTTAGATAGAATTTGTATCAATCAATTTTAGGAATTCATGATCAAATGAGCCTCACCTAAAGATTATTGAAGAGGTACTGATGGGTGAAGGATATGAAGTAGCGATATAGATGGGACCTTACTTTTCTAGGATTTGAATTATGAGCTAGCATATGTGATGGCTGGATTTTTATTTCTCATCTTCTCTTTATTCAATTTCATTGCAGGAGTCAGGAGACATATACACACCTCTTTGTGACAATTCAAAGTGGCTTGCGTCTTAAAAACAGCCTTACCTTACAGAAAATCAAGAAAATAAAAAACTTATAAAAACAAACCATCGACTGAGACGTCATTATCGTTAGGAAAATCGGACACTAATAATACCCATCAACAGAGATGGCAACATGATTAAGAAAACTAGGAAAATAAAAAACTGGAAAAATCCATCAGCAGAGATATCCTCATCTTTGTGTTCTATCAAATTCTGCTGGAGTTGGAGAGCTGGGATTGAAAGGGGTTGCAAGTTTAAGAATTAGGGTAGATTACAAGTTATGAACTTCTCAATGTGCTCGAGCTCGTCATCTATGGATGCTTTAGGAAGCCTTCTTGATAAAAAAAAGAAAAAAAATATGTTGGCCCGGCCCTGCATGGCCCGCTCCAGCCCGCCCCATTGCGGGCCATGCGTGCCGTGCCATGGTTTTTCCCTGGCGGGCCGTCCCGTGGCACGAACGGGCCAGACTTGGAGCGGCCGACACGGCCCGTTTGACATCCCTACCAATAGGGATGTCAAATGGGCCGGGCCGGCTCTCACGGCACAGCCTAGCCTGCTAGTCAACAGCCCAAGGCACGGGCCGGGCCGGCCTGCGACGGCATAGCCCAGCCTGCTAGTCAACAGCCCAAGGCACAACACGGCCCGTGCCATGGGCTGTGCTTGGCTGAGAACTGTGGCACGGTAGTCCTGTTTCAGCACGACACGACACTAGATGGGCCGACTTGTTTACAATAGTTGGCCCGCCATGCCCACCCAACGAGTAGTTTCATGTTGAATTTTACCCTCAACATCTGACTTTTTACTTTTCATTTATTGTAATTTGTAAATATTACAAGCTTTATATTCTTTTTTATTTTTATTCTCTAAAAAGATTATAATATTTTGAAGGTAATCCTATTTACAAACCTTCAAGAAGTTAAGATCCAAATGTTTCTCTTTTATAGGTCGAGTTTGACCGAACCACTTAAATATCTTTATCATTGTCATACTTATTTTAGTTTTTAGTTTTAATATAAAAAATAAAAAATTAATCAATTTTTTTTTAAAAAAGGTACGCTGAGCATGGAAGGCACGGCACGGCCCAGCCCGACATATGAGGCCCGTTTGACATCCCTATATGCCATGCTATATAGGCCTAATTTATAGTTTAAAGGGGAGAAAAATTTTGGTAAGAAAAACACTAAAAATTTATGTTTCAATCAATGTTAAATAAAATAGATCTTTTTTCTAAAATTCGAGACTTGTGAGATATTTATAAATTGCCAAAAAGATTTGGAGCATATACAAAATCCCTAAATCCCAAATCGCGGGCTCAATGGGTCGGCAATTAAGGGTTTGGGTCCTCTGCGATCTGAAGTCGACCTGTATATGATATTTATGATCAGATATTCGAGATTCAATGAATCCTCTGGGCTTGGGCTCTAAATAGTATGAGTTTTAAATAGTCCTGGTCCTAACAACCTAGAAGTAAACTAGTCGGGTGAACGACCCATATATTGCTATTATATCTGAGGATATCAATGGGTACCCATTTACCCGATTACCTGATGACTCAGCACACAGCATTCTAGGTGTGGGCTTCATTGTGGGCCCTTGTTGCAATCGAGTTTAAATTTAGGTCTATAAGTCTCATTGTATATCCATCTTTAGCTTGAGTTTATTTTGATATGTACGAGCTTACCTCATAAAGTAATTTTCCAAAATGCCCCCTTTTATGCCCTTCTTATTTTTGGTCACGGGGCTTACCTTTAGTTAATACGGTCATTTCACATACAATGCCCCCGTGAATAGTCACAAGTCGAAGTTTGACACTTGTCCAACTTTTCCTCACAGTTGAATTGAAATCATAAGAAAATGATGCCTCCAAAACCACTAAATCTTAGGACCATTGATCAATGAGTTAGGATGGTCTTATGGAATAAGAATTTTGCAGGTAGGTATCAAATACATCTTTCCAGCCAATTGGACTTTTATGATCATCATGCATCTCAGTGAGTCGAATTAAGATGGTTTCTAAAAAATGTTTCGCCGTTTTCTTGGGCTGCTGCCCTATATATATATATTAAAAAATGTTCATGGGCTGTCCAACCCCAGGCCCAATTGCGCCATCGGTGTTCGTACTCTAGCGAGCCCTATAGTTATAGATTAGGTCTATTTAATATTTGGGCATGCATCGATTAAGTGATAGGAAGCCTGATGCTCGGACCAGCCCATACAAGATTTGGGCAAAACTTAGTGCCTATAGCTTAGTGCTTGTAGTTTTGTGAAGCCCGGACTGGGCCACCCAGAATGACTAAAAGAGCAGGCTTGGGCCATGAATTTCCAGGCTGTATCAGGCTTGGGCTGGCTATGGGGCTACATCCCAACTATTTCCCGGGCCTAATAGGCCCCAACCCAGCTTGACCCGGCCCATGAACGTGCTATCCAAATGTGTTTTTCTTTCTCGAAAGAAAAAGGGAAATGGATATAACGGTACAAACCTTAAATACACATTCCTTAAACAAAAAGTCTACTTGGAGGGATTCTTGGGACCGGTCGTTGGACCGATCCCAGGTTGGGATCGGTCCAACGACCGGTCCCAAGAATCCCTCCAAGTAGCAGGGCTCTTCCTTAAAAAGGTTTTCAAAACTCACATTTGGGGTCGGAGACAACTCGCACTACAACAAGTTGCACTTTTAGCCACGTTTTTTAGCCACGTTTTTTTAAAATTCGTCGGTAAAGGGTACGTTTTTGCCGACGTTTTAAAATTCGTCGGTAAAAATTAACCCTTTACCGACATTTTTAAAGAACGTCGGCAAAAGTGTAGGCTTTTACCGACGTTTCGAGAAAAACGTGGCTAAAAGTATATCATTTACCGACGAATTTTTAAAAATGTCGGTAAATGCCTTTAAAAACATTTTAACTTTTACCGACGAAAATAAACGTCGGTAAATACGCTTTCCATTTTGTTTTAATTTTTACCCGACGAAATTAAACGTCGGTAATTATATTTATTATTTATTATTTATTATTATATTAATTTACCGACGAAATAAAATCGTCGGCAAATATATTTTAAAATTTTTAATTTTTAATTTACCGACGAAATAAAACGTCGGTAATTAGATTTATTAATTGTTATTTATTTTTATATTACATTTACCGACGAAAAAATAAAACGTCGGTAAAAATCTTTTTCAATTTAAAATTTGTTAATTTTACCGACGAAATTAAACGTCGGTAATTATATTTATTATTTATTATTTATTATTATATTAATTTTAACCCGACGAAATAAAATCGTCGGCAAATATATTTTTAAAATTTTTAATTTTTAATTTACCGACGAAATAAAACGTCGGTAATTAGATTTATTAATTGTTATTTATTTTATATTACATTTACCGACGAAAAATAAAACGTCGGTAAAAATCTTTTTTAAATTTAAAATTTTTAATTTTACCGACGAAATTAAACGTCGGTAATTATATTTATTAATTTTTATATTAATTTTACCGACGAAAATAAAAACGTCGGCAAATATCATTTTTAATTTTTTAATTTTGACCTTTACCAACGAAATTAAACGTCGGTAAATATGTTTATTAATTTTCATTTATTTTTATATTCATGTTACCGACGAAAATAAACACGTCGGTAAATATATTTTTAAATTTTTATTTTTTACTTTACTGACGAAATTAAACGTCGGTAAATAGTTTTTTAATTTTTATATTCATTTTACCGACGAAAATAAAAACGTCGGTAAATTGTTTTTTTAATTTTAGCGGAGAAATAAAACGCCGGTAAATCTGTTTAATAATTTTTATTTATTTTTATATTCATTTTACCGACGAAAATAAAATAATTATATCCACGGTGAATCAAGCGATGAGATTTGTCCAGATAATCATTGTTGACCTCCTAAAGAGGATTTTAGGTTTTGATCGGGAAAAAGTGGCCCACAAAATTTAAAATTGAACCATTAAACCCTTTGGTCTTTTTTGTCAATATCTCACAATACATGAATGATCAATCGTTGGAATTTGATCCAGTAGACGTCACTTGCCATATAAAGAGGGTCTATGGTCCATATCTTACATTTGTGATCCAGATTGTTCAGAAATGTAGAAAAAACGGACTGCATGTCTTAACTCGTGAATGCACTGTAGTAACCGTGTATTAATCCAAGGATTGATATTTATTTCAAATATATTTCATTATCCATATTGAATCAACATTTGGGGTTGGGACCGATAACTATAAATGACCTTTTAAAGAGGACTAAAAATTTGGATTGCGAAAATAGGGCGTACAAAATTCCATAAATGATGATCTAATGGTTTGTACGTTTTCATCAATACATCACAGTTTATAATGATCCAACGGTTGACTTTTGGTATCATAGCCGTTTTTAGCCCCTCTAACATGATCAACGGTTTGGATCACAAATTTTAGTGCCAGATTATTAAAAAAAATTGAAAAAGGCGTCCAAGTTGTGTGTCCACTATAGCTCTGTCAAAACTAGGCCGGTATGTAAAACGTTTCACACTCATCATGAGCGAAAATGTATTGCCTCTTTTGCACATATTTTACACAGCAAAGGCACATATGATTCACACACATAAATGATATGAATCTTTTTCACATGTGGGATGTTTTACATATGTAAATTGGGAGAAAACAAACGATCGGCATCATCTATCCTTTTGCTTAGCAGAAAAGCAGAGTTCGTTCAGTCTGGAAAGATAAGAATTTTGGAACCGATATTCGATATTATATTTAAAGGACATGGATTTATGCGCCCAAGAGTTTTTTGGGCCAGCTCAATACTCTTATCCATCGGGCCATTGCACTTCGTGAAAGTCCCGGGGGCCTAACCCTAGAGAGGGGAGGGGGGAATAGGGTGATCTACAAATAGTGACCAATTATGACCAATTTTAACTTAATTAAATTAAACTAGTCTCTTGTGGTGATTAACAATCAAAATGCGGAAGCTAAATAAACGTAATCATCACATAAGCATTCACCATAGCATTCATGAAACATGTCAGTTGAACTAGGAAAAGGAGGAAGAAAATCAACTCATGAAGCTGATTGGAAGAAGAAGACGAGTCCAAGGGTGTCAACCTGTTCAACTGAAGAAATTCTGTTTTGAAACAGAAACAGCCCAACGCAATTTTTTAAGTTGTTGGGCACGAATGTCCGATCGACCGACCACTCCAGGAGGTCGACCGGCCCAACTGGGACAAACCTGATTTCTGATCAGGTTTAGAGAAAAATGGGCTAACTGAAGAGGGACTATCTGAACACATAAAACCCTTAACCCAGCTAACTTACAGACTCAAACTAATATGGAAATGAGATATTACAAAATAATTCCATTTAAAAGATTGAAAAACTTGTAAGTCCAAGATAAATTATTTTTCAAACGTGTTTAATTTGACAAATGTGGAAATAACTATGAATCCATTCAAATATAAATAATTTGGAAACAAATCAATTGATTATGAGGATGTATCTGTAAGTAATTCTTTTTCAAATCAATTTGTTCATAAACATGCATATTTATCATAACATTCCTTCTAAATTCGAAATGCATTTTCAACAAACAATTCTTCAAACAAATGAAATTCAAACATCTAGAAAATACTAAGAAAGCTTGAAACAGCTAGATTTAGTACCAACAACACATATAACTTATGAGAGAGGGTAGATTTAATCATAACTCCAGAAGATGCATCATCTCCTCAGTTTTTAGGTGTACCTCCCATGTCATCTATTTTTAAATTCTAAATGAAATATATGAAAGGAAAGAAACCGACTCTCAAAGAATTAAATCTGAATTTGGTCATAAGACAGACTTTTGGTCCACACGTGACTGTCAAGCTTGTACACTTGCCCTACTTCTTTTATTATAAATAAACATTGAATTTGAAGTCGTATGATGAACTTAAATTTTACCATTATATTTCTATCTCCGAAGTTGAAGTCGTATGATGATTGGCAGTTCTACCATTTTAATCTTATCTCCGAAGGTGGTGCAAGGTGAGTGCAGTGGCTATGCAAGCCGGGTGGTGATGGCAGTGCAGTGGGTGGTTGTGAGGGAGAGTAAAAGAGTAGGAGAAAGAGAAGGGAAAGAAAAAAATGGAGAAGGAGACGGAAATTAGCGCTGGAAAATTTATCACCGATGTTTAATATAAAACATCAGTAAAGGTTGGTAGTCTTTTTTACTTGTTTTCAATTAAAAAAAATTAAAATAATTTTTATTGACGAAAAATCTATTTTTTAGTATCATGATCCAATGGTTGACTTTTAGTATCATAGCCGTTTTTAGCCCCCTAACATAATCATATGTTTGGATCACAAATTTTGGTGCCAGATTAGTAGGAAATGAAAAAGGCGTTCGGGTTGTGTGTCCACTGTAGCTCCGCCAAAACTAGGCTAGTATGTAAAACGTTTCACACTCATCAGGTGTGAAAATGTGCTGCCTCTTTTGCACATACTTTACACACAAAAGCACATATGATTTACACTAGGCGTGTACAAAAAATCTTTGAATTCGATCCGATCCGATACGATATGAAGATTTTAATTCCATCCGAAGGTTAACGGATTGGTGATGGTTTGGAAATCTTGTAATCCGTAAGCAACGGATCGGTGGCGGATTTCATTCTTAATCCGCGGATTCAATCCGATCCAATCCGTTAACATTAAATATAAATAAATTAAATTAAAATAGGCATAAAGAGCCTATCGTTTTGTAGCTGCCGCATTTTGTAGTGTAGGATAAAAAGGTGGGGGAGTCAAAATTCTATAATCGGGAGTCCTATTTGCGAACCGTCAGTTCCTACAAGTTACACTACCATCGAGCGAAGTGCTCGTGTTAGTTTCCGATTTAGCGACATTTTATATAAAACGTCAGTAATGTTTAATTTTATTTTTAGGAAAATTAAAAATCAGAGTCCTTTACTGATGAGAATTAGCATCAGAAATTTATCACCGACATTTAATATAAAACATCGAAACCGTTGGTAGACTTTTTTATTTGTTTAAAAAAAAAAAATTTACTGATGAAAATTTTATCTTTTGCGACGAAAAAAATTAGTGGGCAAATTTCCCACCTGTTTTTCCCCTCTCCCGCCACCAAAATTCCTCTTTTCACTCTCCTGCGCGCGTTCTTCTCTCACTCTCTCTGCTCTCTCACTCTCGCTCTCTCTTCTATTTCTCTTTCTCTTTCTCTCTCTCTCTCGCTCGATCTCAGTGCTCTTCTCTCTGTCTCTCTCGCTCGAACTCTCTGCTCTCTCTCGCTCGATCTCTCTGCTCTCTCTCGCTTTCTCGATCTGCTCTTTCTCTCTCTCTCTGCTTTCCCTCTCTCGCTCTCTCTTTCACACTCTCTCTCTGCCCGAAACTGATCATCGCTCGAAGGGTGTTTCGCTCTCTCTCGCCGCTAACTCTGCTCGGATCCTCTCGCCGTTGCTGCCTCTGCATCCATTTCCAGTTACAGATCTCTTTCTAAGGTACTGTTGCTGCTACAACTCTATTTTTTTTATTTTTTTTATTTTCCTCTTCTTCATCTGTTGCACATGTGCTGTTGCTGCTGGTTAGGGCTTTTGATTTCTATGCCTTTTTATTGATGATTGCATCTTTCATTGTCCTTTGTATGAATGGATTGTATTTTTTTTTTCTCACTTCGTTAGCTTTTTTTTCACTGTTGGGTGCCTTAGAATCTTCAAACGACTTGCTTTTAAGTCTTTGGTTGGTTGGGAAAATAATGCCCCAGATTAGTCTTTAGTGCATGACGAAGTTGCAGCGTTGATTTCCTCTCTCCATTTGCATTTCTAGGGCTTGGGGTTTTGTGGGTGTTAGATTTGCATGAATTCTCAGGTAAGTTGATGCTCGAATCTGTCCATCTAAAAGTGTGATCAAGGTATGTATATAATGTATTTGAAGCTTTGATTTTGAAATTGTCGTTAGATTGGACCGAATGGAGTTAGGGCTTAGAACACCATTGATGAACCTTGAGATCAAGAAATCTGACCTAATACTGTAATTGATCAAAGGATTTTTTTTTCGATTAAGGTTTGCTAGAAGAATAAGATTCAGTTGAAGTATACTATTTTATAACTATTATTCTACAACCTGAGATTGAATGTATACTATTTTATGCAATTGAACCCCCTCGCCATGTATACAATAAACCCCAGACAGATTATGAAAAACTTGTCCGAAAATCATGCCCATTGATTGGCAGTTGGGAAATCCAAATGTTGAATGTAATGGACTCAAAGATGCTCCTACAATCCTATCCATTCATCATACAGGTTTGGATCATAGATGGAAGCATGGGATCCTCATCCTAATCTGAAAAGAATAAAAGGCAAACCCAAAGCAATAATCACGTGATTAGCATTAAGCTACCTTTCTCTTCTCAGCGTTGAAAGAATACCTCTTGCCTTGCTGTTTTGTTGTCGGATGAAGACATAAAAAAAAAAAAAAAAACATTGTATTCTAAAGCCATTAGCTTTAAAGTAAACATATGGATTGCTTCTATTGGCTGTGTTATCTTCTTTAATAACGACCTTCATATTTGCTTATTGCTTGCAGTCTGGTCATGCTTTGCGTGGGTGTTTTTATAATGGCAGTTGAAAGGTGGACTAAGCAGATGAATGTCTTTCTATAATGTTTTAACTCATAGCCCAAGGTATCCTTGCATCCAAATGACTGAGATTTACATGCTAGCCTACAGTTCAAGGTAACCAGCTGAGTTATATATACTAACGTTTGTAGAACTTATTATTAAAGGATGGAAGCGCGGGATAGGACTCGATAACTCACTCTCTCTCTCTCTCTCTATATATATATATATAAGTATTTGTGGGTAGGAGTGAGTCCACGATGTTACCTAAAACAACAACAACAACAAAAAAAAAAAAAGCATAGAAATTTACCAAAAAAAAAAAAAAGGGTGAGGGCTGACAGCATGGTGGAGAAGCAACTTCCTCTTCACACAGAACTAACCAAAAATCAATCCCCCCACCCATTATATATTGTAGGAGCTCCTTCCTTGGTTAAGGACTACGGTAGTGTATGTGTGTGCGCCAAAGCCCGTTAGTATTTACTAGAAGGGAAGGAGAGAAAAAAAGTCCACTTCTTTTCTTTTTGTTAATCTCTTTTTACTACTTTGGTAACGTGTGTGTGCAAGCCGGTGAGTATTTACCCAAGGAAAAAAGTAAATAATTTTTTTTATCATCCCCTGTTGTAGCTCTATTTTTGGTTAAAAAAGGCTTCGGTAGCAAGTGTGTGCAAACCCGTGAGTATTTCACTAGAGAAATAAAAGTGTACTTCATTTTAGTTTCTTTCTTCTTCTTCTTCTTTTTTTTTTTTATGTTTTTCGTCGTATCTTATTTTAATGAAATGCAACCAGACTCCAATGCAGCATCGTTCTATGCATTACAGCCCATGAGAAGGATCTTCTTCATAAATCCCAAATCATCTTACAGAAGTCAGAGTGAGCCCAAATGTCAGAATAATCATGTTGAAGATTTGAGATTTGAGTCATGTTACCCATAATAATATAAAAGTCATGTAGAGAACAAATGTTAAATTATATTTTGATATTACCATGTCTCTCCTTTAAAACCTGAAATGAACTTCATTGACTGATACTTGGGACTTTAACCATTCAATTTAAGGGGTATAAATTTTAAAATGTAATTGCTTATATGTCTAAAAGGAATCTTAAATGGATCCCCGGTGTAAATATTTTCAGTGTGTTTGTAGTTTCAACACACGATATTCGATTTATTATCTTTGGGTTTATTTACGGAACAGAAAATTTAGATTAATTGATTTATGGAGGCTGAAACCAGTTCTTAAACAATGCTCAAGGCTGCATGATTCCTTAGGTAATTTTCCAATTCAAAAGCTTTACAAAATTTAAATGGAAATCCAAGTTTCTAAACCATGTTCATATAGACCCAAATCCCCTTTTTTAAGGTCAGTAGCAAACCAGTCTTCTCTTCATATGCTCATCAATCATCTCAAGAAGCCCTCAAAAATTCTCATCTTTGTAGAACTTACTTTGTGAAAAATAGATGTTGGATTAGGAAACTTGCTACCCTTTTTCCCGCGATGAATCTGATGTTGTTTTAATCTTGAAAATAAATGCTAATTATGAATAGGCTTTTTAATCTGATGAAAGCCCAGTAAGATTGTAATCTGTTTTTTCTCATCATGCTATGCGTTGATGCTTAGAGTTGTATGTGTTTTTAGATGAGTAAATAGAGTGGTCTGCTACTCCGACTATTACATTCTCTGCAGACAATGTATTTTCAGATGTCTGTAGCAGATTTTTTTGCATTTCAGAACCAAGGCATGGGCCTTTTTTTTTTTTTATGAAGTTATGGACAGCACCAGAACTTTGAACATATTGTTCTCATGTGGAAAGAGAGGCTGATGTAATGATGGGCTTAGAGTCTTAGGCAGATTCTGTCAAGTTTTTGTGTGTCACAAGTGAGTAATATAGGTGACAGTTTTTTATATGTGTTTTTTATGTAACTGTTATTTATTAAAAGCACAGTAGCCATGATGGTCATTTAATTTTAGAAGTATATGAATTGGAGTGGATATTGGTTTCTACTTCTTTTGGGTTGCTTTTGTGTACATCTTGGGGCTGTGAATATTATAGCTGTATATATGTTTTGCTCATGACTGTTATTTCTACTTTGAGTTGAATTGTTATTGTTTTAATATTGTGGAATTTATGTCATGAATACTGTTCTTTGCAGTGTAAAAGAGAGCATTAGTGAGCAGCCAGCTTCTCTTCAGGGTGGAAAACTAAGAGAGTGAGTTTAAGCCTGATAGTATTTTGTTTTATGGACCAGCTAGTCTTTCCCCTTGCCAGGGATGGACCCATTTATTTATTCTCTTTGATGGAACCCTTTATTCGTTCTCTTTTTTCGTTGGTCACATAACCTTTGTTTCATTTATTGTAGAACACCATGCTCCCCTATATTTCCTCATTTAGATTTGTGCTTATAATTATTTGATGTTGAAATTATTTTTGTTTATTTTTTTCCAAGTTTTATGATCTCTTTCTGACTTGATTTATAGGTACCAAATGAATGGTCTTCGGTGGTTGGTTTCATTATACAATAACCACCTGAATGGGATTCTAGCAGATGAAATGGGCCTTGGTAAAACTGTTTAGGTGTGATTTGTTGAGGGACATGATTTTATTTCTTGGTATTGATGACCAACTTAGTCACATTGGACTCTTTCATAAGGCTCAGCCGAGTCCATCCTTGTGACTCATTAGGGACTGAGTCTGAGGTGTCTTTGCTGAGGCAATTTTTAATTCTTGATATTGGAGTTTTTTAGTGTTCTTAACAACTAGTAGATTTACATGTGAATATCCTTCTGAAAGGCTGTATTTTTGCAGGTTATTTCTCTTTTATGCTATTTGATGGAAATGAAAAATTCCAGGGGACCATATCTAGTGGTAGTTCCATCCTCTGTTCTGCCGGGATGGGAGTTTTCATTGTAATGCATAGAAAGAATTGCTCCACAGAAGTTCAATGTCCTTCTGACAACATATGAATACTTAATGAACAAAAATGATAGGCCAAAACTGAGCAAGATTCACTGGCATTACATTATTATTGATGAAGGTCATCGCATAAAGAATGCATCTTGCAAGTTGAATGCAGACTTGAAGCACTTTCAGAGTTCCCATCGGTTGCTGTTGACTGGAACACCTCTCCAGGTGAATGGAAATATTCTTCTAATGCTATTGTTTGCTGTGTCTGCTGTTATAGCATTCATTGACTGTGATAATTGTGTTATATATATGTACATCTATACATATGTGTGGAAATGTGGTTGTATGTTTAAATGTGTATCAATATCCATCTATACGTACGTGAATATCTATGAAAAGATTAATAGTGTTGACCTTGCCGCAAATTGTGATAATTTGAAGCAATTCCATTTAGGGGACCCACTTTTCAAGAAGGTAAGCCATTGAAGTCAGTAAAACCTTTACTGTGATCGCTGTTAGGCTTGAATATTTCTAGAGTGATCAATCATTAATGGAATGAAGTTAATCAATATAAAAAGTGAACTGGTTGATTTCAGTTGTGAATAAATTCTGATTCAGGAGATCTTTGGGCACATCACTATGCATGGGATTTGGTTTTCATCGAACAGTCTCTCCACAATAAGTGTTCCCATATAATATATGTTACTGCATGAGGATGAACATAGGATCTTCATATCGACCTTGCAAACGAGTTCTGGGACTTGACTCTCTCAAGTCTCAAGTCTTCACCACAAAGATCCCATTATCTCCTATTCAAAGAGGGGCTATAAAAGCTGCTATGTTTCTCAATCCATTTATAAGTACCTTCTACATGTGACATATATAAACTCTCACCCAAGTCTGTGAGGCTGTAATTAGAGATCTAGTGGGCCATCAACCCACCAAATTAATGTATTTCATACTTGCCTTCCTCTTTCAAAGCATTTTTTAGATGCAGAAGATCATTGGTTGCCTTCCAACAATTTTGATAATCCAGCTGGCTTAAGCTTTGTTTATATGATGTGATAGACTCAACATTTCAGATCTCCCTCTCCTGCCATATTTACTGGAGCCATATAAGAAAATTAGATCATCTAGTGTACTTTCTCCTTATTGTGAGCAGAGCACTGGGGCTCATACACACACATTGAACACCATGCTCTCTAGTGCCCACCCACGTGCACCTGATGTGCCATTACTCAAGTTGCTTTTGCATCTTTTATTGCAACTATTCCTTCTGTGGTTTTTCTAACTCTTTCAGCTTACTTAGGGATTCAAACGGCTTGAGTCCCGGCCGGGACTGGGTAATAACTGGACCAGGAACCATCTTCAAAATGGACTCAGCTCCGAACCTGTTGCATGGTTCAGGGTCCGGTTCTGGCTCAAGTCTGGATTTCATAGCGGTGAATATGCATGTCTAATTGTCTATACTGCACTGTAGAACAGGTTTTCTCCTACATTTCTTCACATACACACCCAAACTCAACAATCAAACTTCCTCTTGCAAAACTGCCAAATCCACTTCAATGGCAGAAATAACATCAGAAATCAGAAAAAAGAAGAGAGCTAGAATCAAAAGGGCATAGTCCTCCACATAAATCCATGCTTCAACTAGCCACAGTCCTCCACTTCTAGGGCTTTTGCATCACCGTAGTCCACACCAGATTCACTCCGCTCGAGGGTAGAGGGACTTGTAGGAACCGACGGTTCGCAAATAGGGCTCCCGGTTAGAGAATTACGACCGAAACACACGATTTTCCAACACTTAGGCTCGAAAACGGCCCGCCGGGGGTCCGGAACGGGAAACGACAGCGGGAAAATTCCGAAACCGGCACGAGCACTTCGCTCGAGGGTAGAGTGACTTGTAGGAACCGACGGTTCGCAAATAGGGCTCCCGGTTAGAGAATTACGACCGAAAAACACGATTTTCCAACACTTAGGCTCGAAAACGGCCCGCCGGGGGTCCGGAACGGGAAACGCCAGCGGGGAAAATTCCGAAACCGGCACGAGCACTTCGCTCGAGGGTAGAGTGACTTGTAGGAACCGACGGTTCGCAAATAGGGCTCCCGGTTAGAGAATTACGACCGAAAAACACGATTTCCAACACTTAGGCTCGAAAACGGCCCGCCGGGGGTCCGGAACGGGAAATGCCAGCGGGAAAAATTCCGAAACCGGCACGAGCACTTCGCTCGAGGGTAGAGTGACTTGTAGGAACTGACGGTTCGCAAATAGGGCTCCCGGTTAGAGAATTACGACCGAAAAACACGATTTTCCAACACTTAGGCTCGAAAACGGTCCGCCGGGGGTCCGGAACGGGAAACGGCAGCGGGAAAATTCCGAAACCGGCACGAGCACTTCGCTCGAGGGTAGAGTGACTTGTAGGAACCGACGGTTCGCAAATAGGGCTCCCGGTTAGAGAATTACGGCCGAAACACACGATTTTCGAGCACTTAGGCTCGAAAACGGCCCGCCGGGGGTCCGGAACGGGAAACGGCAGCGGGAAAATTCCGAAACCGGCACGAGCACTTCGCTCGAGGGTAGAGTGACTTGTAGGAACCGACGGTTCGCAAATAGGGCTCCCGGTTAGAGAATTACGGCCGAAACACACGATTTCCAGCACTTAGGCTCGAAAACGGCCCGCCGGGGGTCCGGAATGGGAAACGACCGCGGGAAAATTCCGAAACCGGCACGAGCACTTCGCTCGAGGGTAGAGTGACTTGTAGGAACCGACGGTTCGCAAATAGGGGTCCCGGTTAGAGAATTACGATCGAAACACACGATTTTCCAACACTTTTGCTCGAAAACGGCCCGCCGGGGGTCCGGAACGGGAAACGGCAGCTGGAAAATTCCGAAACCGGCACGAGCACTTCGCTCGAGGGTAGAGTGACTTGTAGGAACCGACGGTTCGCAAATAGGGGTCCCGTTAGAGAATTACGGCCGAAACACACGATTTTCGAGCACTTAGGCTCGAAAACGGCCCGCCGGGGGTCCGGAACGGGAAATGGGAGCGGGAAAATTCCGAAACCGGCACGAGCACTTCGCTCGAGGGTAGAGTGACTTGTAGGAACCGACGGTTCGCAAATAGGGGTCCCGGTTAGAGAATTACGGCCGAAACACACGATTTTCCAACACTTAGGCTCGAAAACGGCCCGCCGGGGGTCCGGAATGGGAAACGGCAGCGGGAAAATTCCGAAAACCGGCACGAGCATTTCGCTCGAGGGTAGAGTGACTTGTAGGAACCGACGGTTCGCATATAGGGGTCCCGGTTAGAGAATTACGATCGAAACACACGATTTTCCAACACTTTGGCTCGAAAACGGACCGCCGGGGGTCCGGAACGGGAAACGGCAGCGGGAAAATTTTGAAACCGGCACGAGCACTTCGCTCGAGGGTAGAGTGACTTGTAGGAACCGACGGTTCGCAAATAAGGGTCCCGGTTAGAGAATTACGATCGAAACACACAATTTTCCAACACTTTGGCTCGAAAATGGACCGCCGGGGGTCCGGAACGGGAAACGGCAGCGGGAAAATTTCGAAACCGGCACGAGCACTTCGCTCGAGGGTAGAGTGACTTGTAGGAACCGACGGTTCGCAAATAAGGGTCCCGGTTAGAAAATTACGATCGAAACACACGATTTTCCAACACTTTGGCTCGAAAATGGACCGCCGGGGGTCCGGAACGGGAAACGGCCGCGGAAAAATTTCGAAACCGGCACGAGCACTTCGCTCGAGGGTAGAGTGACTTGTAGGAACAGACGGTTCGCAAATAGGGGTCCCGGTTAGAGAATTACGGCTGAAACACACGATTTTCCAACACATAGTCTATAAAAAGGCCCGCCGGTGGTTCGGAACGGGAAACAGCCACGGGAAAATTCCGAAACCGGCATGAGTACTTCGCTCGAGGGTAGAGTGACTTATAGGAACTGACGGTTTACAAATAGGACTCACGGTTAGAGAATTACGACTAAAAACGTTTAATTTGGACACTTTGTCTCGAAATTAGGCCGTCGTAGGTCGAAAACGGGAAACAACCATCGAACTGCCCATAAATTAGCATATGTACCTTGTTCAATGCCTAACTAACTTATTGGAATTGACGGTTAGTGAATCGGACTTCTGGTTAATAAGTGAGACGCAAAAGCCGTCTGATTATCAACATTTTGGTTGGAAAAAAAGTTCGAAGAATAACTTAGGAAAAGTTATATATATACATGTTTATTTTTAATTTATAATTTAATTCATTATAAAGATTTTAATGTTGTTTTTCTCATTGCAGGTTGATGAACGCGTTGGGGTCGGTTGCAGAATTGTTTGGACTTCTTTTCGCTTTATTTGTATATATATCAATGTATATTGGACATTGTTATGGGACTGTATAATTATTGATTGTTATATTTGTTTAATAAGATGAGTGATTTAATGAAAAATGGAGATGGTTGTCTGTTCATTTAGTAACTTTTATTTTATTGCATATTTTATGTTGAATATAGGTAGAAGAACAGGTTTATTTTTGATACAGGTGTATAAACAGGTTTACAGGAAAATAATAATGAAAAACTATTTTTATTATTAAAAAATAATACCTTTACCGACGTTTTATTTCGTCGGCAAAATAAAAATAGAAATTAAAAAAAATGAAATTAGTTTTGCCGACGAAACAAAAACGTCGGCGAAAATAAAAAAGAAAAATAAAAAAATTAAAGTTCTTTTTCCGACGAAACATAAACGTCGGCAAAATAAAAAATAAAAAATGAAAAAACTGGAATTATTTTTTCCGACGAATAAAAAGCGTCGGGAAAAAAAAAGACAAATTAAAAAATTAAAATTTTTTTTGCCGACGAAAAAAAAAGCGTCGGCAAATAAAAAATTAAAAATTTTTAAAAAATGAAATTATTGTTGCCGACGAATAAAAAGCGTCGGGAAAAAAAAAGAAAAATTAAAAAATTAAAATTTTTTTTGCCGACGAAAAAAAAAGCGTCGGCAAATAAAAAATTAAAAATTTTTAAAAAATGAAATTATTGTTGCCGACGAATAAAAAGCGTCGGGAAAAAAAAAGAAAAATTAAAAAATTAAAATTTTTTTTGCCGACGAAAAACAAAGCGTCGGCAAATAAAAACATAAAAATTTTAAAAAAATGAAATTATTTGTGCCGACGAACTAGAAACGTCGGGAAAAATAAAAAAGAAAAATAAAAAAATTAAAATTTTTTACCGACGAAAAAAATGCGTCAGCAAATAAAAAAATAAAAATTTAAAAAAAATGAAATTAGTTTTACCGACGAATAAAAAACGTCGGCAAAATGAAAAAGAAAAATAAAAAAAAAATAAAATTCTTTTGTCAACGAAAAAAAACGTCGGCAGAAGTCAAATAATCGTCGGTAAAAAGTTAATTTTTCCCGACGAAAAATAATTTCGTCGAGAAAAGGTTATGCTGACGGAGTCTTACCGACGTTTAGGCGACGAAATATTTTTCGTCGGTAAATTATTTTACCGACGAAAAGATGACTTTTGGCGACGAAAATTTTCGTCGCCAAAAGTGCAGATTCTTGTAGTGTCGGTCACAGTCGACTCGGCTTACTCAAATTTAGTTATATCCTGAGACCTCGAAAGAACTAAAATATTATGAGAAGATTATGAAATAGCATAAAAGATAAAAAAAAATGTCGTATAATATTTAAGTCACATATATTTTAGTTATTTAGAATGAGTTTAAGCAATATTGAGTAGGTGCATTTGATTTTTCATCAATTGTACCCGCATTAATACTTTTGATATTTTGAAAATATGAAATGAATCTTCTAAAACTATTTCAATAGACCCAATAACCTCCACCATCTTCTCACAACAAAAATATTGAATGAAACAGAAACAAATTTGCTTTTCACTTTTGTCATGGCCGAAGGTAAGGATGTAAATGGGTCTCCGATTATCCAATTATCCGAAGGTTCCGACACATTAAAAATCGGATTTGGATCCTTATTTAGGCCCCGATAAGTAAATGGGTCAGGGTTCGGGTCCGGTTCCACATTGGTTCGGACCCAAGACCCGACATATTACCTAAATTTTCAAAAATCACTCCTAATTTTTTTTTTTTAAATATCATTCTCTACCTAGATCCGGACTCAAGAAACCGGTTTTAAAACGGTTCCTGGTCTACATCCGATTCCACCTTTTCTTTAATGGTTCCGGGTCCACCATGGACCTGGACCGGAACCGACTCGTTTACAACCCTAGTTGAAGGAGACTCGGGGAGAGAATCGACTCGGTAGGTGCCGATTAGAGTCAGACTCGAGCTCAACTAGCTCTTAAACGACCCATTTCCCTTAATATTGGAATCTATATGATGGCGTGCCTATTGATGAGTTCCACTTATAGTATCCAATTTGCTCATACACCATATATCAGCAGACCCAATTCCACCCAATCTCATTGTGATTAAAAAAAAAAAAAAATCCTAGTATGGTATGTTGGTTGGAGATTACCGTGAGACCTACTTACACTAGAGATTGATCACTTAGCAGCTAGAGGGTGACAAGCCTCCTTGCCACTGAGTTGTGAGGCTCTGCTCAATTTCATTGTCAATTTATTATGTGTAAAACAAATATAAAAGACACTCAATTTTCTCATATTCAAAGCATTTATCAACCACAATATTGTCAAGTCCAACAATAGAGAGTGAGGACTTGCCCGATTGGTTGGAACCCCACCAATCACCCGGAAGGCCATGGATTGATCTCTAGATCTCTCATCACATTTTCGGATGCTGCCTCCCTATATGTGCGGGTGTCCTCTCTTTGCTTGTGTGAGTAATCCCTAGTTAGTTTGTAAATAAGATTATATATTAATTATATTTTTAATCATATAGCTCAATCTTAGGGTGGTATAGGATGTCCACTTTAAATGGCTCGGATCCACTGTGGAGCTCCTCTCCTTCCACTCACACAAAATGTGTGGTTGGCATGTAGTGGTTCCACTCATGGAAAGTGTTCCAAGACGGTTGGGATTGTACTCAATTTACACACGTGACTAATTTGAGTGTTATATTTATATATATATATATATGAATTTTTAAAAAAACCTCTTCTATTTTTTTCGGCCATGGAGCCCATCTTGAGCCAATGCAATCTCTTCACACATGTTACCCACCCAATTTTTGTCATAAGTTCAAATTCTACACTTAAACTTTTGCTCACAGTTGGATTGAAATCTTATGAAAATGATTTCTAAAATTGTTAAACTTTAAGGCCACAAATTAAGGTGCTACGATAATTAATGGAGTTGGGATTTTAAATCTACGTGCGTTTTATCCATATATTTCTATTCAATACATTTCTATAATTGTCATCCATAAAAATGGGCCAACTAGGAGGGGCTGGAAACAACTCCCAAGGAGTTTTCTAGCACTTATCACCATTCACATAGCACAGAGCTCTCTACATTTTCTTCTTAGACATGATAGCACCGGTAGCAATGATGGATCAGTGATAGAGCCAACTCGATCAGTTTAATAGTACTAATCAAAGTTCTAACCCTAGTGCTCACGTTCCCAAGTCAGTGAACCAAGCTAGCGAAAATACTTAAATAAACAAAAAAATTATCTTCTTCATGCATAAAGAAATACAGGGATTTGCAAACATATTAACAGAATCTCAATTAAACTAAAACCCAGCAAGTAAATTAGAGTGATGAGAAAGAACAGGAACAAAAGAAAGAGCGAAGATCCCAAAGCATGCAGTTTAGACTTGCACAAAAGCCTGAGTCCGGAGAATTTTAGGAGTCTTGGAGTACGTTGTGGAAATTGAGTTGGGTTAGGTGCCTTGGGATTAGCAGAGGGAAGTACTTGATTTCCATGTTGGCTCAAAGACAGGGCCACGTGGGACATGCTATTGCACTGCAAAAAGTCTACATGGACGTACTTACAACCATCATCCTCTCATCAGCCGCGCACTGACCCTGTCCACTCATTATAGAGTCAGTGTGGATTGAGCAACAACTTGTTAGACATGCATTTTCTCTCTCTTTCGGTACATTTATAAAATCGGTTCCTCTTTATCTCCCTCCTTACTCCTTGTATCTCTCACAAAATGCCCACCAAATAAGTTTTTTTTTGTCATTCATTCTTAGAATAATGAAATTAAACATTCCCACAATGATGCCAACCATACACTAATCTTCCAATCTAGTTGATCTTAGGGAATTTTGGGTATTTTTTTTTTCATATCAACACTTCTTCAAATGCTCAAATTTAGTTTTTTTATTTGGTAAAACAACTTGAATTTAGTTTCATTGGGGGAAGTATGAATAGCTAAAATCAGGGCCGTCTCAAGACAATATGCGGCCCAAGGCGAAAGTATAAACGAGGCCCCTAGCTTCTATGTGTGACATAAGAAAACCATCATCACAAAAGAGCACGCGCAGTCCAAATATCCAATCCAAGAAGAAAATACAACCCTTGATTTAAATCCTTCTGCTAAATGAAATAACCGAAAAGAGCATAAAATCATTAATGGTGATGACAAAAACTACTGAATTATCAGAGTAATGGTTAACAATGAGAGGTCAAGAGTTATCCATATACAATTCTTTTAGGGGTTGTTTGGTTGAGAGCATTTACGTATGTAAATAACTCATGTGAATCATTTACACATTTTCATGTTTGGTTGAGGTCATTTACGCTTCACGTGTGAAATTTTGACGTGTAAAAAGGTATTATTTTCGTACTCAGATTTAATTTTCACATGTGAGGGGGTGGTAGAATGAATCGCATGTGATTTGCACATGAAACAAAATCACATCAAAGGGCGGACGGTGCGGAACAAGTGACGTTCCGTCACAACAGTGCATGGGTTTGAAACCCATCTTCCTTTTTTTTCATTTTTTTTATTACGCATATCAGCATATGTGGTTTTCGTTGGCAAATATGCCCTGTTTTCATTTTCTTTTCTTTTTTTGGAAAGAGCTCTGTTATCATGTTAATGTTACCAATCCAGCATGCCTTTAGACATCAGATTATGATTTTTGAGAATGTGTTTTTATTTAATTAATTATGTTTAGTTGCAAATTAAGCATGATTAGTAATTAGTGTTGATTAATGTGTTAGATTAATTATATGATAAGATAATATGGAACTATTGGTATCAATGAATTTCTGAAATTGTGTTGGACATTTCTTATTTCGGAGTCATATTGATTTCAAATGCCATTTTATGAAAAAAAGATTATTTTCTATAAAAAAAGGACTTATTTGTAATTCTGATTCTATGAAAATTTTCCAATGATGGAATTTTTCGATGATTTCAGTTTCATTAGAAAACAGGTCAAATTGTGATCGATTTTCTCTTCTAGCTCGGGTTCATTTGAATTCATTTCAGATGATTCCCAGTGAGATTTGATACCTTTAAAAACATACTTATTTTATAATAGTAACTTTTACTGTGCTTCTGTTTCGTTTATCTTCTCTGGTTTTGGAGTTTTTTTTATCTTCTCTGCTTTTGGAGTTTGGGAATTGGGATTCGACTTTGAAAGTAGAAAGAAAACCCAACACAGCCACCCACGCCGACAAAATTATGAGGCCCCCTCATGGTGAGGCCCCCACCACTTGCTTCACCTGCCTATATGGTGAGCCGGCCCTGGCTAAAATGCAAGCAGTAAAGGAGAAGATTCATAAATGGTCATCAATCATCCCCCGCCTCTACTAGAATTAGGGACATGTGTAGTTTTTATAAGTGCCTTAATAAAGAATAAAAAAGGCATCAACTTTTTCCATAGGTAGAAAATGACAGCCAACCACAAGCCCAGTAAATCATATTCTATGAAAGTGAGGTATATATTTGCATCTCCACTATGTATCATTCGTTCTCAAGTGAAACGCTCTCTTATAAGAAACAATTGTTGGGTTCACCTGCGCCCACTTTGAATACGTGAATGATCTTTCACACTTTTATCCCCATCATCTAGCACTGCGCCCAATTTCTATCTCATCAGACGTTTATCCACCGTTTGGATTGAGTCTCAATAAATATTTAATGATTAAAAGATAACTAAATTTTATAACTGTTAATTCAAGGGCTAGGATGATCTGACTAGGCTGATTTTTTTTGTTAACCATTATCCATGAGGAGACCGTTCCATGAATCCCATCCCCATTGATAGGTAGGCATCCAAGTGTGCCCACGAGCTAAATTGCCCCATAACTAGAGTTCTAGAATTGAATCCTTTGTAGACGAATTCCCGGATAATCAACCATGCATCATATTCAACTGGTAACAAGGGCATATTCTATAAGGGACTCCACATTGAACAAAATAAGATCTCAATTTGCAGACCATTATATAATAAATTTTCATATACGAAGAGCATTGTGATCGTCCCTAATTCTGTTTAACAAATGATGATGTTGATTTGTATTCCAATTAACTGTCATTTGCATGCCAAAAGTGTCACGACTCGAACCCGAGATTATGATCAAATCTGAGTAATTAACCCCGAGTCGCGACCACACTTACTTCCGTGAACTCCGAATTAACAAAATTAAAAATGAAATCCACAAGGGATATATATAATTCACGCAAGTGAGACTTATAATTCACATCCGTCAACACATATATTGTGGAAAAACATGTACAAATGATATCATATACAAATGTACAACTATAAAAGTCCTTTTCATAAAAGTAAAGTTTCTCATTCTTCATATAACCCTCTCATTTAAACCCATGTCATTCACAGCACATTTAAAATACAATGTAGAATGACAAATATTTAAAGTTATCAAAAATTCATTAAAAAATGTTGAAATATTCTCGCACTAAGATATCATTCAAATGATATATTTGCCATTCCATTCCACTAATCTCCTCAGAGGAATCAGAGCGGCCACCTCCGCTGGCGCGCGGCCTCTGCAGGACCGGCATGGACAGCTGGGCCTGTAATGCCATCAATAACACTAGTGAATATAACTATTCAACAATTTATACACAGATCCATTATAGTACATGCTATATTAATTTTTTCAATCTATTCGTTAAACAATTCTCCACATTCCTAGACAATTCTTACAATACATGCATTTAGAGTCAAATAAGGAACATAACTAATTGGCAACTACCATAGCATTTCATTTTATTTCACATCTTCCAAAAAGGAAGGAATCATTCACTTTGAAAGTTATAATCCTTGATGAGGTGTAACTAACGACGCTGTTTAAGATTAATGTCCTTCCAAGTAAACAAATACTGGAGACTTTTATGATCACAATGGACTCCAAAAGTTTCTCCATACAGATAATGCCTCAATTATTTCAAAGCAAATATAATTGCTACGAGCTCTAAATCATGCGTAGCATAATTCTTTTTATGTTCTTTCAATTGACGCGAACCATAAGCAATTACTTTACCGTTCTGCATCAGTACACATCCCAATTCTATACCTGAAGCATCAGAATAAATTACAAATCCTCATATTCCTTCGGGTAATGCCAAGATTAGGGCTGAGATTAATCTCTGCTTCAATATTTGAAAACGGAACTCACATTCATCATTCCATAGAAATGGAATATTCTTCCGAGTCAGTTTCGTCAACGGAGCTGCAATCTTAGAAAAGTCTTTCACAAAGCTTTTGTAATAACCTGCCAATCGTAAGAAGCTCCGAACTTTAGGTACATTTTTTGGACTCTGCCACTTGGTAATTGCTTCAATATTAGCTGAATCAACAACCAATCTTTCTCTGGTAATTATATAACCCAGAAATGCCACATACTGTAAAAAAAAATCACATTTCTCTAGCTTTGCAAATAGCTGATTCTTTCTCAGATGGTGTGAACGTTCTTGTTCTGACTTTGAATATATCAAAATGTCATTAAAATACTTATTGTAATTGCAAAGACAGCAGAAAGGGTTCAAATAGTATAAAATAGGTTTAAAGTTGCCCGATCAATGCAGAATAGCTATGCTGACAATCGTCGGCGTGATCTGTAATTTGCCATTAATGATTGGGTATTTTTGAAGACTTCTCCAATGAAATGCACTATCAGATTTGGGCAGAAAGGTAAACTTTCCCCAAGGTATATCGGACCTTTCAAGATCAAAAGTAGAAGTGGAGATGTGGCTTATCGTTTGGAACTTCCATCAAGGCTTTCCGGTATCCATAATGTATTTCATGTGTCGATGCTTTGAAAATATGTAGCCACATCTGCCAACACATATATATTGCGAAAAAACATATACAGATGATATCATATACAAATGTACACGTTCACAAATGTACAACTATATAAGTTCTTTACATAAAAGTAAAGTTTATCATTCTCCATATAACCCTCTCATTTAAACCCATGTCATTCACTGCACATTTAAAATACAATGCAAAATGACAAATATTTAACGTTATAAAAAATTCATTTAAAAATGTTGAAATATTCTTGCACTCAGATATCATTCAAATGGTATCTTTGTTGTTCCATTCCACTAATCCTCCCAGAGGAACTGGAGCGGCCTCCTCCGCTGGTACTACGGCCTGTACAGGACCGGCATGGGCCTGTAATGCCATCAATAATACTAGTGAGTACAACTATTCAGCAATGTATACACAGATCTAGTACATGCTATCTTAATTTTTTCAACCTATCCGTTAAACAGTTCTCACATTCAATATCTATTCCTAGACAATTCATACAATACATACATTTAGAGTCAAATAAGGAATATAACTAATTGGCAACTACCATAACATTTTATTTCATTTCACATCTTCCAAAAGGAAGGTATCAATCACTTTGCAAAATACAAATATGCAAATATTCATTCATTTATTGTTCATTTAGTATTGTGGGATCTACCTGTTAGGAAAATTGTGTGGCCCGATTGCCATTGGGCCCACGCCAGATCGAGCCCGGCGGTGTGCCGCGGATGAACTCCCAACAAGTCTTGATTTGGTTGAGTCAGATAAGGATCAAACTCTTGGTGATAGAGTTTGGATCAAGTTCAGACTCTCAGTTGGTAGAATTCCCACGCTGGTCAGGAGATGTGGGATTCCAGGAGAGGCAGAGTCCGGATAGAGTTGTAACTCCTACGGATTGCTCTATATAAGGGAGATGAGAACTCTTGGTTGATCATCCAGAAGATCTGAAAGCATTCGTAGCGAGTTCGCAAGTCTAATATCTCACATAGGAACGCACAAGGTTCTCGGCGAGTTCGGTTCCGACACCCATCTGGGATCAGCAACTTCTTTCAGTACTACCAGTGTCCGGGCTAGGGACAACTGGCATCACCACGGAGTTTCGGAACACCCCAAATCCATTTACTGTAGTAGGAATAATCATTAACCTGTTTTCAGCTCTATAATGAGCTTTCACAGGACAATTATATCAAAGAGTTAATACAAATCAATATATCTCAAGTCAACATTTGATCCAATTTGGACTCCATGAACTCTAACAACTTCAATAACATCCTAAATCAATGAAAATGCATATACTTGCCTTTAATTGAGGTCTAATAGCAAAATCCCCTCATTGTTAGCTCAAATTGAGAAGAAATTCACCAATCCAAATCCTTTTTCTAACCTAACATCAAGAACAATTCAAAAACAGAATTTCTATGAGTTATTGGGTTAGATAATAGTTATTATTACGGAGTAAGACCTGAAAATTTTGTAAAAGACTTTAGACACTTACTTGTGATCTTGAATAGAAGGAAAAATGAAATTTCCTTCAAATTAACTTTCACTCCAAGAAATGAAAGAAACTTGATGGAGAAGATGAAGTTCACAAATCTTCTTCAAAAACCTCTTAAATAGTTCAAAACCTTAATACTTGATGAGAAAATGAAGGTAGAAGAAGAAAAGAGTCTAGGTTTAGAGTTCACTGTTGCTGGAACATTCGTATGAATGGTCTTTGGGTTCTTTCAAAACCTTATAGAACACAGTTTTGCACTTAAGCCCTTTTTTCCTTTCTCTATTTACATTTCGAGTCAAATGAAAGCTCATTTGATCCAGTTCAAGTCAAATGGAATTAAGTCTATTATGAAAGTTAATGTATTCTTCGAGATACACACGATGGTATCAAGAGTTACGGTATCCGACAAAATACGCGAAAATCCATATTTACGGAAAAGTCCTTAATCTTATCACTTGAGTTCCAAATTATAACTCAAATGACTTAGTTTCAATCCAAATTCATTTTATTAAGCCTAATTCAAAAATTCAGGACTAATTCAACTTAATTTGACTATTTATCATAATTAGTTTAATTAAACATGATTAATTAGTCTTAATCACAAGTAATTCGGGGCGGGATCAATGAAAATGCACATGCTTGCCTTTAATTGAGGTCTAATAGCAAAATCCCCTCGTTGTTACCTCAAATTGAGAAGAATTTCACCAATCCAAATCCTTTTTCTAACCTAACGTCAAGAACAATTCAAAAACAGAATTTCTATGAGCTATTGGGCTAGATAATAGTTCTAATCACCTAGTAAGACCTGAAAGTTCTATAAAAGACTTTAGACACTTACTTGTAATCTTGAAGAGAAGGAAAAATGAGATTTCCTTCAAACTTTCACTCCAAGAAATGAAAGAAACTTGATGGAGAAGATGAAGTTCACAAATCTTCTTGAAAAACCTCTTGAATAGTAAACCTATACTTGATGAGAAAATGAAGGTAGAAGAAGAAAAGAGTCTAGGTTTAGAGTTCACTGTTGCAGGAACATTCGTATGAATGGTCTTTGTATTCTTTGAGAACCTTATAGAACACGGTTTTGCACTGAAGCCCTTTTTTCCTTCCTCTATTTACATTTCGAGTCAAATGAAAGCTTATTTGATCCAGTTCAAGTCAAATGGAACTAAGTCTGTTTTGAAAGTTAATGAATTCTTCGAGATACACACGATGGTATCAAGAGTTACCGTATCCGACAAAATAGGTGGAAATCCATATTTATGGAAAAGTCCTTAATCTTATCACTTGAGTTCCAAATTATAACTCAAATGACTTAGTTTCAATCAAAATTCATTTCATAAAGCTTAATTCAATAATTTGGGACTAATTCAACTTAATTCGACTATTAATCATAATTAGTTTAATTAAATACGATTAATTAATCTTAATCAAAAGTAATTCGGGATGGGGTGTAACAAAAAGACGACAATTTATTTTTACCCATGGCCTCCTCGCATCACTTGCTTACAAAGGCCAATTTAAATATAGAAGTTCCAATACTTCAAAGGCGAAATCGCGGCCATTCATGACTATTATTAGAGCGTCACCTCTATTATTGAAAGAGAACTCCAGAGTATAATTTTGTCTACATTTACTTAGAATTGTTGTTAGGTAAACTATATGGAGAAGAATGAAACTGAATACATCCCAGCTAGCTAGCTATAAGCGAAGCAGAAGCGCCACGAAACGTACATCTTGACAAGGACATTCTTCCTAATACATGTATGGACGGAGGAGAACTCATGAGGGAAACTCCATCTTGGATGGATGACTGCCTTTGAATGAAAAATACAAAGAACTCTATTTTCTAAGTTTGGAAAAGATGTAACCGGAATCCATCTTATCTCTCCTAATTCTGACTATACACAAACATATTGTCTTTCTGTCTGGTGCAAATGTTTATATTATAGGATGTTATCGGTCATGATCTAAGTCTCATAACTATATATAAAAAAAAACCCTATAATTAAAACTCAATTCTTAGGGCAACAATAGACTCGACTCCAACTACTATTTTATTTCATATCTATATGTATGTGTAAATAGATTCAAAGAAGTATAACCTATTTGAAAATTTATTCAATAACATTTTTTCATATATGTCCCCTCTCCCCTCAAAATCTTTAAAACCCCTCCACATTTGGAAATTTTTATACATTCTTTATCTATGCACCCACAAAATTTCTAACCCCCCCCCCTCATTTGGAAATTTTATACTTTTTCTTACATATGCCCCCTCCAATAATATTTTTTATGTAGTCCCCCCACCCCAAAATAAATAAAAAATTTGTATGGCAGTAGATCAAAGAGGTCAGAGAGTGTGGACCAATGTTCAATTAAAGAGGTCCCGGTCTTAAAAAAAAAAAAACCAAGAAGAGAGCAGTGAAAAGTTAGGCTACTGTAAGAAGAGTTAGGTATCAAGAAAGGGTGGGGAGAGAGAGAGGTAAAAGAGAGAGAGTGAGTGTGTGTTTGTTATTTGTTAAATGACAGGAAAGGGTAGTTGAGGAGGTGAGGTGGTAGGGTTTGAAAGTTTGAACTTTGAAGGATAGCTAAGAAAATCATTAGGTGATGCCATCGACCCCAACCAACTCCTCATTCATTGGAAAGAAGGACGACAGCGACTTCAACGGTTCAAGAGAATCCCAATAAAATAATTCTTCTGACTTGCAAAAGGTGCGGGCCAATCTCTGCCTTGTGAAGAAGATGGTTGAAACCTATGGTTTAGACTATTAGATCATGGGTTCGATATATGCACCAACAAAGATTTGAAAACGTGTCCTTTTCCATGCAGGTGCTTTGTCGCCTTCTCCTCCGCTTAACCCCTCATCTCCTCCGTTGATTTTCCTCTTGTGGATCTGGCGCTGATTTTTTTTTTTTTTCCAATTGGAGTAACATTTTTCTGGGGGATGATTCACATGTTAAAAAGGTGAAAAAATTTTATTTTGTAAAATAGGAGGAAAATTATAGAAGGGATTGGTAGTTCAATGGTCAAGAACATTAATTAAATGGGGGTTGGCTAGCTCCATCATGAGCTTTTAGAAAATATTGTTTTTTTTATTTATTAATTCCTCACAAAAATACATGGCAACACTAAATGTGGAAATTTCTTCTTGTGAAACAACCATCAACTTTTCCTCACTTATTTTTCAGAAACCTGGTTGTACAAATACTATATATATATATATATATAAAACTCACAAATAGCCGCATGCAATGCAAGGTGAGCTTTAGCAGCAGTTTTTTTTTTTTTTTTAATTTCTTTTTTTTTGCCGCCTGTATTAGTGTACTTTTATACCGCCTAAGCTAAAGCGGCAGTTTTTGCAGCGGAAAAAAAAAATTTCTACCCTAAAATGTGGGCTTCACTTGCGAGCTCCAATCATGTGAAAAGCATTGATTAAAATCAATAATATTACATACCTTGCGAGCTCCAATCATGTGAAAAGCATTGATTAAAAGCAAATAACTCCTCTAATGTTTTTTATTTTTTGTTTTGATAAAACGTTGTATAAAAGGGTTGCGCAGAACCCTCAAGTAAAGATGCTCCAAACATTTGCCACGGTAGAAAATTTTAGGCTTTCAATTATTGCCCATTTCTATTGCTAGTTATTCGTTACCTCTCAAATAAGGATCCCTAATCGTCATCCTTGGATCCCATGGTTCAAGAATCAACGAACCATGCATGACTCTCCTGGTCACACACCAGCTTTCTGGGCCCCGAGACCCACTTTCTCCTACTAGGAGAATATATAATTTAGGAGCCTCTCTTTCCCTATTCTCCAACAAAATTCACGTGGGCACTATAGACTCTCAATCAAAAGTCATGCTATGGGCCCCACAACGGATGCTCATCTAATGATCATGACCATCCGTTGAGGTAGGAACATTTATCCGCACTTGTTACAACTGCACTTTAAGGTGAAAAGTACACACGCACCCCCAAGAAGAAGAAGATACAGTGGAGGCTGCACCGGCGGGTCAAACAAGACTTGCATACACCTAAAGTTCGGTGCATTCGCTTGCCTGCTGTCGGGAAAGATGTGATTGGTGGGCCCCACAGCAAGAACGTATCTCCTTTGAATCCAAGATTCTCGTTAGCACGTTCCTCCTTTGTGACTGAGATAGCTTTGTACTTGGGGATTTACAAGAGTTTCAATGTGTATATGCGGATACGTGATATATATGTACAAAATGAAGCTCTCTTGAGAGTCATTCACATTCTCAGGAAGGCAAATCACTAGACTCTCTATCTACATTGAGAGAGAGAGAGAGAGAGAGAAGGAATAAAAGAAAGGAAGAGAGATGGGAAGGAAACCTTGTTGCTCAAAGGAGGGAGTGAATAGAGGAGCATGGTCAGCACAAGAAGATAGAATACTAACTAATTACATCAAGACCCATGGAGAAGGAAAATGGAGAGACCTTCCCAAGAAAGCAGGTGAAGAGTAGTGTTTGGTTCTACCCATTCTTCACCACCAACCCAAATTTTATTATTTTACGAAATTAATAATGTCGAAACTTCTTGATGGATTCTTGCAGGATTGAGACGATGTGGTAAGAGTTGCAGGCTCCGATGGTTGAATTATCTCCGACCCGATATCAAGAGGGGCAATATTTCTCCTGAGGAAGAAGATCTCATCATCAGACTCCACAACCTCTTAGGAAACAGGTATCTCACACTAAAAAGATGTATGTATGCATATGTATATGTATATGTATATGTATATGTATGCACGGATGATAGTTATTAAGTAATGTGGGCTATCTTGTGTGTAAATCTGGAGCAGTTTGAAACACAAGACGTGGGCAGCAAATCCACTCCTAATGCCACTCCACCAACTCCTAAGTGAATTTATTCATGTTTGTGTAAATGTACTAGAAATAATTTGTGGGTAAAATCCCAGTATATTGTGACCCACCAAAAAAACGAGCTTAAAAAATACGATATATGGAGTTTTAGTGGACCAATTAATTGTTTGTCCATTTTAGAAGTACCCATCAACCAGTGATAAATAAAATCTAGTTAAGAAAAACTGGTCTGCATTTTTTTTTATGCTATTCTAGCTGTTAGTGCTGTAAATCTATCGTGATAATTTATAATTCTCTCAGTTTTATTGTTATGAGTTGAATACGTAAATGACATTTATTTCCTCTGAGATCAAAACAGGATTAAGAGATACGAAATGGTTAGTAATTGGGATGGAATGTTATTGCAGGTGGTCTCTAATAGCTGGACGATTACCCGGACGAACAGACAACGAAGTAAAAAACTATTGGAATACATGTCTGAGCAAGAGGATGATGAAAGGTCACTCAACCAACACTAGCAGCCAAGAACACATCAAAACCAGATCTCAGGAAAGGAGGCCTTCGTTGGACACGTCAGCTGAAGCGCCACTGATGGAATGTGAGCCCCACCAAGTGATTCGAACCAAGGCTGTAAGATGCACTAAGGTCTTCCTTCCACCAGAACAAGGTGACCCACTAAGAGAGAAAGATACAGAGCCCGGAGACAACGAAATCCCACCGCTGGTTACTCCACAGGGAGATGATTGCTTAAATTTTCTAACGGACTTTGACATGGGCGAAGCATTCGTGTCTGATATACTAGACACTGATTACGTGCGAGTGTTTGGAGATGAAATCCAGGAGAGGAGCAGTAGAGACAATGATGGAGGCCATAACTTCTTGTCAAGCTTTGATGAGCACTTCTCATTCAGTGAAGCTGTGCTTGATGATTGGAAGGATAGTAATTCTATTCAAGACGGTGTAGGTTTAGGGCTCGACTTCTCGGATCTTCCTAGTTGGATTATTAAAGAGACATGCTAAGAGCTTAATCTAACTCAATTTGAACCATCTTTTTATGGTTACATAACCATATTTTTAGCAACCCAAACCCTACCCCAGAAGAGAGAATCAGGAATGTGGAATAGGAAAGTGACTCTATTATAATTACCATCATAACATGGTATTCCAGGAATGTGTTTTCCCATGATTGAGGCATGCTTCACTGAAATGGGAAATGGCTTTAACTGGAAGATCACAACAGGGATACAAGGAAATGTAATAATTTTGAGTTTGGTTAGGCCCAGATGCAACGCATTTAAGAATTCCACACCTAACTATGAAGGTGGGACCTTTTCTAATAAAAAAAGGATCTGGATCTCCAGTTTTGTCCAAACTGGGCTCCCTGTTTAGATCAAACAGGAGATCTTTTTCCATAAAAAAAAAGGTTGATCCATTTATGATGCAATAGTCAAATGGTTCGAAAGCTGTGCCGCTGTGGTAAATGGGACAGTCTGTGTGTAGATGGCATGTAAAGCATAATCTTTGGATCAAGCACAGCTTTTTGGCCTTCTTCTTTCGGGTTAAATCTCTTGTGACTTGTTTGGATACAAGGAAAGCAAGGATGGAAAGTGTATGATGATGATCTGTTACTGTGATATAACTGAGTTTGGATCCATGATCTTTCATGAAAGTTTATATTTGTGCAGGCACCTTTATTTAAATTTTAACAAACCATAGATCAAGACGATCCTTGGTTTCAAAATTCCCTCTTTTCAAAGTGATGCTAGTGGCATGAACATTTGTCAAAACAGATTACTTTAGGGAAGATTAAAATGATTATCGAACATATTGTTTTTATTCTATAAAAAAAGAAAGGTTAGAATTTATGAAGCGGTTGCTCTGGATCAGCTCAGGTTGGCGGGTCTGGGTCGGGTGAATATTTAAACCCTGTCATTCACTAATCAGGTATAAAATTACCAACCCGAACCCAAACTAGGAGGGAAGAGGTGTCAACCTGAACCTTAATTAACAGGTCAGATCATATTAGGCGGGTGGGTCATAATGCAATCCGTTGAGGTGTGTTGAGTTCGTGTCAGGATTATATGTATATATAGGATCAATAGTAAGTACGGACTTAACTAAACCCAGCCCATGGATTAATCGGGTTAGTTATGCCAACCTGAACCCAACTTAAAAAGAAAGGCCGGTTTATTCGAATCCTGAATCAATGGTTGGATTGGGTAAAAAAAATAATTGTGACTCCTAGACAAACCCTATTCAGGGTGCAATTCAGGTAGGTCTTGCAGAATACTGGCTAATTCCAAGTCTAATCCAATCGACTTTAGGTAAGCCCGGCAAGATCTTGACTAGCATGAGACCTGAGGAGAATGTTCTCCTATGATTAAATTGCAAGGGCAGTCCAGCTCTATGGAGCTCACCTTTAATCAGTGCAGCCGCTTTTATACAAATGAATATCCCAGGCTAGTTCATTTGTACACCCTTCATATCCTTGATACAGGTTGTCTCACGATGATGATAGATCATGATACGCATGACTTGTCCGTTTGATATCTTGAGGATTCTCTTGCTGAGATGGCTCGCCAATCTTCTCTTACGGCATGTGATGATTAATGGAATGACCCACTGTTATGTGGTGCTATGTCTGCACCAACTTGTGGTCTTCCTCATCACTTTATACTTGAGCAACCCAGAAATTCTACCAAAACATTAAAGGGATTGGGATTTTCTGGATTTTCAAAGGTCATTTGAGACCTTTGATGTGGCTGAAGTTTGAAATTCTGCCAAAGAAATATAGCATTTTCAAATGTCAGGGGACAGTGGCAGAACTAGGTACAAGAGTCTGGGGTTCAGCCCCCACCCTACCTGAAAATTTTCAAAGAATCCACTTCAAATTCTAATAATTAATATACATTTTTTACATTTTCCCCTGCCCACAATATTTCTTTTATATTAAGCCCCCCTTGTTAAATTTCATGGGTCCACCCTTGTTACGGCATAAGCAATCACATTATATCATAAATTTTCCACCACATCAAATTCTTGTCAGAAGTTCTAATAAAGAAAGAGGCCCTAAATATTACTTGTGGCAACGCTATTGCATAAGCTACCTGTTTTAAGCTTGTCTTCTATGTTAAAATGATCTACTTTAAAACATTGTGTGAGAGGTTAAAAGTTAAGCTTTGTTGGGGTCCACTTGGATGAATGCCACTCATGGAGGATAGTGTGATCGAAAAGTCTTATCTTGTGGATAAGGTTTATGAAAAAAAAATCATACTAATCATATTACCTAAGCCATCGGTTTAAGCACTTAAAGTTTAAAATTTTCTTAAGTTACATTTTCATAAAATCCAATGGTGAGTGTAACTCATATTGGTGTCAAATTAAGGTGTGCCAATTTATTGGAGGTTGATGAGTGTGAGAGGGATGGATTTATTATGTTGGTCCCATGTGGTGATAAAAGGGTTATTTCTCACTCAAGCTAGAGAGGCGCCTCTTAGTAAAGTAAATATAATGAAGTAGGAAGAGTTAGGAGTAGTCAAAACCTCAGCCCAAACACCCCTAATAGATTGAGATTAATTTAGTTTACCTAGTTGTCATCACTGCTACTTAAATACCTATTCCTCAAGATTGTATGAATTAAGGTGGGCCCCATAAACACAGGAATAGTTTGGCACCAAATCCATTTCTCTTAATAGAGGTAGAATTCTCAATATCATCATATTTAACTTGACCATTGACTGCTGGTCAAGCTAGCCGTGGTGAGTCATGGCTCGCCGGAGTCAGTTCACTGCTCATCGTAAATTAGTTGTTGTGAGTCCCTCTATATATACCTGAGCTCATTTTATAGGTGATAGCTTTGGTAGTTTTGAGAGTAGTATTCTTTGACCACAAACCTTCACTATAGCTATAAACCAAACACTTGTAGAGATAGCTCCACTGAGTGATTAGTGAAGACGGATCAAGCATCATGAAGTTTGATTGCATCTCATAAGGAAAGTCTACCTAGACCTTGATCAGTCCCCACTCATTGTGAAATCCTCATGGCTATATTATTGAGCATTTGAAGCGAAGAAAGGTCCAGTACTGTAATTTGGCTCAATCTCATGTATATATCTTAGCTATCATAGACATAAAAACTCCTCTACTAATTGGTTGAGGATAATTGGAGCATTTTAAGTGTTAAGGAGTTCAGGCATTGGAGGCTAAAGCTTGGAGTTTTGGATCCGAGTGTCAGGAACGTATTCAAGACACATTTGTCTACAAAAGGCTAACATTCTTATTTTTACCTTTAATTTTACATCATTAAAAAATGGGTTAAACCTGTATGATGGAACTACTATATAAAAAGATTTGATGGAATAAACCTACGTGATCAAACCACTGTATGAAAGAATCTAAGTGTAAGAAGTTTTTGAGTCTAGCCTATTGAAAACCTCTCATAGTGAATTCAAGAGACCATTAATGTGTGGTGCACTTGGGAGTGGATGTAGATTAAGGACTGAACTAGTATAAATTGTTGTATGCCTCCATCTCTATCTTACTTTAATTTGTTCTTTTTGGTATATGCCATGAGATGCTTGTACTAATAGGTGTATCTTGTCTGAATTGGCATACAACTCATATTTGCATATCACTTGCTAGACTTTATATTGAAAATTTCATCACGAATCAAATTTGCACATTAGCGCACCAAGTTATATCTTGATTATTGAATTGAGTGATCTTTGCATTTGTTTGGGACTCGTATTTGTTTCGTTTAGTTAGATTTTTAAATAGTCCTATCCATCCCCACATGTAGGACTTCTATTGGTATATATCTAGCATGCACTTTCATAATGTAATGCTGTTTTTTGAGGTCTTCGGCTTTCAAAGCTATCTGGAGATACAGCTACTGCCTGCACTCGCCAATGTTTGCTCCTGTCATCCTACAATATTAAGGTTGGAATTAGACATAGTTGTTAAAACTGACAATGCATTCATAATAGTAATGGTAAAATCGTGCAATGGCATTTTAAAAAGAAAAGCATACACAATATTCACTGGAGTAAGGAAGTTGCCATTACACAAACTATTTTCATGCCTCTGTAGTGTACTGCATAGATAGCATGTGCATGATTATTGATGTAGGACAAAATTGAAAACTAATCTAAATGATGCAAGATGAGATCAATAACAATAATAACAATTATAATGAATCAATTGAAACAGATTGACACATCATTCCATGCTAAAATGCACTAAGTTAATTATGAGGAAATCCAATTCTTGTTACAGTCCTGCAATTTGGGCCCTAAAAGAATTGAGGAAGGGACCAAGTGGAGAGTAAGAACCTCCACCTTGTCTAGGGATCTGCCGAGTCAAGTAAATAATCAAGATCCTTGAGGATTTAAAGGACAGCCAAGCTCAATTTGGGACAACAATTGAATAGTAGTGGACTGAATATGGTTTTAAATGAAATTCAAGTTTAATCCAATACACCCACAACTTTATAATGCTAGGCTTAAAATTCAGAAGTGAAAATATGAATTAAATGGGCTGTAATGGGTTGAAACCAGATCTAGTGCTTGTCATTCTAGATCTATTGCTGGTCTGATCAGGTCTAAAGGGTTAGGGGGATGAACAATTGTGATTGATTGATGGATAAGGGGCTGGTTGGAGGGCTGCAAGGGTTTAACAGTGTTGATTGGGATTTGGGTTGGATCTAGGATTCCACAATGTGAGTAGATCTAAATCTGGATGGGCAAGAAAGTGTGAGATGGGTATCAAAGGAAAGGGAAAACAGTGGATATAAATACCTTGGGATGGAGATAGTGTGATATCTTGACTTCGCACCAAACTTCCCTTCGCGGGCGAGAAGAAGATCCTGCAAGAGAAATCTCAAGAAGACCTTTGGAAGAAAATCATTATTCATTCATCATTATTCCTCTTTTCCAAGAGATAAAACCTTAATAAGGAGTAATAAGAGAACCCTAGAAACCAATGGTTCAGATTAAAACATCTAGATCTTGTCTCATAAAATAAAACCAAACAAATAAAATAAATAAGACCAACAAGTGGCTGTGGACAAGGTGGAAAAGGGGCTGCCTTACGCATGGGGATTTGTGCGCAAGTCTTGCGTGCACGCATCCTTATGCAAGGGACTTTAAGTTGTGGGCCCCTCGGGCCCCACTTCTTATGTCTTTAGTTTTAAACTCTTTAATTCCCTTGGGTTCCTTGCCAATCTTTAAATCTTTATGATGACTCCACAATTGCTCATCTCCTATGGACCATCTCATGATGGGGTCTTCCGCGGGTCCACCACCGAAGGCCTTCCGCACGCCCGGATCAAGATCCAACGGTGTATCTTCGCCCAAAGGTTGATCCAACGGTAGATCTTCACGATTATGATGTATCAAGCCCAAATACAGTATTTGAACGAATACAGTAGGGAGATATGTGATTATGTTTTGGCTTTCATATTCATTCCCAGTTTTTTGCTCCAGTTTACATGTGCTTTCTTTATTCTATACTTTATGGGATTCTCCCTACAATTTCTGGAAAGTTATTGTGCCATTTGTGGTGGTTTGTAAACTGCTTATGTCATGATGAAATGCATGGATGGCTTAGTACAGATTGCTAGCGAAATAGCCCTGCATGTGATAAGTATGTACTCACACTGCCCAGGGATATGCAATTGATTTTCTACATATATGTTATCAACTAAAATGGTAGGTCACTTCTCTCAAAAGACTTTCTTTTTAATGTGTTCATTGGCTATTTGTTATATTATCCAGGGGACATACAGGTTTGACTGACTTCTGTGGATTGTTGGTGTGCAGGGTCTACTTTTACAAATTTTACAATTGCAAATTTGGAAATGTCTCAAAAGCCAACTGGGAGTTTGTGGTGGCTCTTTGGTTTGTTAACTATATAGGTGCATCAGCTCTCCACTCATTTACTGCTTAACATGCAAAGGGCTAACAGGAATGATAAGTTATATAGAAAAAAAATTATATTTCCATTTGATGTAGGTTGTTGATTCCATAACAATAGAGTGTTGTTTGGCGTGAGATCATTTCTATGCTTTGCTGATTGGGAGCATGCTTTCAATAATTCTGCATCATAATGGTGGACTTATATGAAATGAAAGTGGAGAATAGAGGCGGAGAGAGTATTGAAGTCATGCTGTATATCTTTACATGGATTGAGATCTTTGTACAAATAAGCTTTGCAACTGTGTAACATTGAACGAATATTATAATTTTAACATCATCTTATTTTTAATTGATGTATGTATGAGATTATGACAGAGATCACATCCTTGTGCCAAATATATTCCGGATGTATCCATCAACTATAGTTATTTGCTTTATGCATTCATTTGCTTGTGAATTAAAGTCTCACAGGGATGCATGACTGTCAGTGCTCTCAAGATTGAGTCTTCATCAGATTCAGGGCCTAAACCCTTCTCCATTTCTGCTTTTGTTTATCAAATACATGTCTGATCGACAGAGTCCGAATAGAATGGACTTATTTCTTACTATCCCTACAGCATAATTTTTTTAACATGCGAACGTGTATACCCAAGTGCGGAATTAGATTCACACCGGGTGGCTTCCAAACACAGATTTTATTTAACCCAAAGTCAAAAAAAGTTGAGGTAACTTTAAACCCATTGATGTGACAGTTCACCTTATTTCAGTTAAATTGATCGAAACACAGTGAGTCAGAGACCATCACCTTTACCACAAGCATCCAAACACAGTTGAAATTTTCAATAGAGTCAACTTAACTTTTAATATTCCACTACTTTATTTTGATGTGACAGTTCACCCCACTTCATGTTACTGTAGTACTTTGCCAAACACGCCCTAGGAGAGGGGTGTAAATTGGGCGGCCTAGCACGAAAAAACCCAGGCCGTAGCACGGCCCATTAAACGCATTGACTGGGCAGCCCGGCCCGGCATGACCAAAAAGATGGGCCCTAGGCCGGCATGGCACATCCGGGGTCCTTGGTCGTGCTGTGCAGGGCCAGGGTGCATGGGCCGAGTCACAGCCCGACACATCCTTATAAACCAAACCAAACCAAACCTTTTCCCATTAGGTGGGGTCGGCTATATGGATTTGACGACGCCAATCAAATCTGTTTAGGGCCATGTCCTCCTTTAGATCCATGTAGGTAAGGTCATGTTTAATAGTTTCTTTCCAACTTCTCTTGGGTCTCCCTCTCCCTCTCCTACTCCTCGCAATCTCCATGCTTTCACACCTTTTAACAGATGCCTTCTAACATGGCCGAACCATTTCAATCGATTTTCTCTCATTTTATCTCCAATCGGTGCTATTCCTACTTTGCCCCTAATCTCTTCATTCCTAATCCCATCTCTCCGCACATTCATTTTAGCATTCTCATCTCCGCAACTTCCATCTTCTTGACATGATTATGCTTTACTGCTAACACTCTGATCCATATAACAATGCTGGTCGTACCGCCACCTTATAATACTTTCTTTTAACTTTGAGGGAGACTTTCTGATCATAAAAGACCCCCGAAGCACTTCTCCATTTGGTCCATCCGGCCTGAATCCTGTGACTTACATCAGTATCAATCCCTCCATCCTGTTGCACCATAGATCAAAGGTACCAAAAGTTTTCTTTTTCTACAATCTTTTGTGTGCCCAAACTTACTTCTATGCACAAAGTTTTCTTTCCCGACACGCCCTTATATATAAAAAATTTGATTCTTTTATATAAATAAAATAATTAAAGATTTGTTTCTCATTTGTAAATTAGCATAAATATTTGTGCATTTATTTTACTAGTTTCAATCTTATTTCAAGTTGAGAACTCTTAAATTCTATAAAATCTCTTTTAATCTACTACTATTATAAAAGAGGCTAAGTTGCAACTTTTTTTTTTTTGTCTAACCATTGTGGGGCCCACTTCATCATCTCTCATCTCATCATCTATAAAAGAGAGAATGATTCAAATTTGGGGCCCACCTTATACTATATATATTCTACCATAGTGGGGCCCACCTTATATTATATATATTATATATGATATATCTCTACTATTATACACCACCCAAGATCTCTACTATTATAAAACTATTATAAAAGATGAGAGATTGCAAGCTTTTTTCACTACACCATTGTGGGCCCACCCCAAATATTATAATTGATCGGACCCAAGTGTAGGGTGCGATTGTAGTAATAAAACTGGTGAGACCAGGTCGATCCACAGGGAGCTTTTAAAAATAAGGCTTTCCAACCTTTTCACATGCCCTAAATAAAATCTAATTTTAGCCTAAATTTTAGAAAAGTACATTCATCATTCCTACTTCAAATTAAAATTAAGTACATTTCAAAAAATAAAAAATTCATAAATCTAAAATTAATCACAAGTTGCTACAAAAGAATACACAATTTAGAACATCAAATTAGAAACAAGCCAAAAACTTACCAAAAATAAAACTAAGAAGCTAAATTAGAAACAAAATAAACCTAAGTTAGAAACCAAATTAATCAAAACATGCTCAACAAAGATTGGTAACAAATCAAATCAATCAAAAAGGAAACACCTACTTTTTTACCAAGTTAATCAACTCCCTAAAGTTAAGGACCTTACAAATAAATAATGATTTTCAAATCATAACAAATTAGAAAGCATTTAGTCAATCAAACCTTAAATTAGAATTTCCAAATATTAAGAAGCTTCCTAAGTTAAAATGTTCAATTAAAAAAAAATCAGAAAGATCTTTTATTTCTGGAAATTATCTAAATAATAAAAAAAACATAAAATTAGAAACTAATCATAAAGTTAGAAAGTTAGTAATGCAATGTATGCCATGAGATGTTAGAAAATTCTAAGGCTAGAAAACTAGTATGCAGGGCTGTTTTTATGTATGGTTTTTTTCCTAATCTAATGCAACCTAAAACTGAGTTTAATGGCTGGATTTTGAACTACAATGATGCATGAATCAAATAAAAAAAACTGAAGTGGAAAACGATTTAAAACGAATCAGATATGAGTGCATGAACATGACCTAAAAAAAAATCTGTGCAGGAATTCTGCACATAGGTGGGTCCGACCAGCCATGTTTGAGCCACTGGTTCACCATCTTTCCAAATTTATTTTTGCATGAAATTCTGGGATTTAAAAGTACACTGATCAAACTTTAATTTCCCCAAGTTTCATCGAAAAATAATGTGTTTTGTTCAGGTTTTTAATTACAAACTGTTCACACAAAATCTGTCCTAAAATTCCTGCAACAATGTGTTGAATTGTGCACTTTATGTTGGGATCCGAATTTCCAAAAAATATTTGGCCAAAATTATTGACTCAAATCTCTGGTTTTTCTTGCTTATTCAATTTAAAACTCTAATTCCAGCAACTTAAATATATCTAAACTCCACCAATATGAAAATGCATGCAATGCTTACTAGTTCCAACCATAAACTATGCATAAAAAAAAATTCACATAAACTTATAAGAAGCATAAGAAGAAAAGAAAAACAAAAAGGACTTGAATTTAAATGTGTAGTGCAAAAAACAATAAATGTGTGGATTGCATAAAATTAAATGTGTGGAATTAACAATAAATTAAATGTGTGAATTTTGCATAAATGTAAATGTGTGGGAATTGCAATAGAAATAAATGTGTGATAAGTGTGCTCTTTTTTTTTTATTCTCAAATCGAGTTCATAATTACTTATTTCATGCCCTTAGGATCTTGGGTTGTCAATCCAAGAACAACAATAAAGGAAACACAATTCAAGCATTAACCACATAAGAAAAAGAATAAAAAAATCACACTTTTACTAATATGCAATGTTTTTTACATAAAAGATGGAGAATTAAAATTTCAAAAACAATTACATACTAGGATGAAAGGAACCTCTCTAGTTGAAGCATCAAGTTGGGACAAGCCTTCTTGAAAAGAAATGGGCTATGGTAGAGAAAGGAGATGGATAGAATGGTGGAGGAATTATACTAGTGAGGGGGCTTTTTCCTTCATGAAAGGAGTGGACGTCCAAGGGCCTCTTTAAATAGGGTATGGGCTGCCCTATTCTTTCTCCCTAGTCCCTTCTTTGTTGCAAGAATCTTCTTCATTTAGTAAGTCTTTTCCTTTCTTTTCTCCATTCTATCTTCATGCAAATGTCATATTTCCTTCTTTAGCAAATCTTCCTTAGACTTGACATTTATGAGAGATACATAAGGTGGCAAGCTCTAAGTTGGAATCAAGAGAAAATTGAATGCCTAATATGTGTAGATTCTTTCCACTTTTATCTCTTTGGAAATCTTCTTTCTTGATTTGGCCCTTCATAGATTTTCTTTGATTATCTTGAATTATCTTCAAAATTAACTTGGGATTTTGTGCAAAGAAAGTGGACCCCCCTCTTGGACGCCCCACATGTGTGATCTACACATGAGCATGTGTGGGACCCTTTTTTTTCATTTCCTACAAGCTAAAAAAATAGAAAAATAAATTTCACGTGAAAAGATAAATTTACTGTTAATTCACAATTGCATGACTGCGGGCCCATCTCTCATGAAATGATGAATGAATGCACTTGATGATTAATTAATTTCATGAGAAAAACACGTTTGAAAAAAATCTTTCCAAAAATAAAATTAAAAATGGCAGGTTTCATGATTTGATGCAAAAATGATGGTTTTTGAGCAAATTATGCATGAATGTACTACAATGGATAAAAAATACATAAAATCATGATATGACACAAAATGAGGCTCTCTTGGCTTGATAAGTCCTTAAACTTACCAAAAATAACCATGAAAATGTGTATTTTTAAGGACTTATCACAATAATATAATAATATATTATTATGAGAAATTGTGAAGTTTTTCATTACACCTTTGTGGGCCCACCTCCAAATATTATAATGCAAACTTTTTTCACTATACCATTGTGGGGCCCACCTCCAAATATTATAATGCAAACTTTTTTCACTATACCATTGTGGGGCCCACCCCCAAATGTTATAATATAATATAATAATATTCTTTGTATCTCTACTGTTATAAAAGAGAGAAGGATTATACTTTTTTCACTACACACATATCCAATGAAATCCAAGTTGTGGGGCCCACATGTCTCTTCTTATAAAAGAGAGAAAGAATATCCAATAAAATCCAAGTTGTGGGGCCCACATGTCTCTTCTTAATAATAATATAATCTATATATTATCACTCAAATGCAAGATGTGAGCCCACTTAAGATAATAATAATATAACTTATATATTATTATTACCCTTCTAAAAGAGAAGAACTTGTGTGGGCCCCACCTATATAATAATAATATAATCTATACGTTATTATTATTATTATTAAGAACAAAATGACATAACTTGTGTGGGCCCCACTTAGATGATAATAATAATATAATCTCTTGCCCAATCAAATGCAAGATGTGGGCCCTACTTAAGATAATAATAATATAATCTATATATTATTACTCAAATGCAAGATGTGGGCCCCATTTAAGATAATAATAATAATAATATAATCTTTATATTATTATTACCCTTTTAAAAGAGAAGAACTTGTGTAGGCCCCATCTATATGATAATAATATAATATATATACATTATTATTATTATTATTAAGAACAAAATGACATAACTTGTGTGGGCCCCACTTAGTTAATAATAATATACTCTTTTGCCCAATCGAATGCAAGATGTGGACCCCACTTAAGATAATAATAATATAATCTATATATTATTATACCCTTCTAAAAAAGAAGAACTTGTGTGGGCCCCACCTATATAATAAAAATATAATCTATACATTATTATTATTATTATTCAGAATAAAATGACATAACTTGTGTGGGCCCCACTTAAGATAATAATAAAATAATTTATATATTATCATTATCCTTCTAAAAGAGAAGAACTTGGGCCCCACTTATATAATAATAATAAGATTGTAAAAAAGAAGAACTTGTATGGGCCACACCTATATAATAATAACATAATCTATACATTATTATTATTATTATTATTATTTCTCTATCTCTATCTCTATACCTATATCTATACCCTTATATAAAAGAGAGTAAAGTGTAGTATTTTTTCACTACACACTTGCCCAATAAAATGCAAAATGTGGGCTCCACTTAGTATTCTTTATCTTTATCTCTATCTATCTACTCTTACAAAAGAAAACAAAATGACAATGCTTTTCACTATACACCATGGCCCACTTATAATTTTCTATATCCTTATATAAAAGAGAGTAAAGTGTAGTACTTTTTCACTACATACCTGCCCAATAAAATGCAAGATGTGAGCCCCACTTAGTATTATTATTTTTCACTACACACCTGTCCAATAAAATGCAAGATGTGGGCCCCGCTTAGTATTAATATATATATATGCCCAATAAACTACAAGATGTGGGCCCACTTTTGACATAATAGTTGTATTGATCTTGATTTATACCTCTGTTGGAAGAATAATCACATGTTAGATAATGTGATAATTACTACTAAATATTGGTTTCCTTTTAATATTAGTGATTGCTAAAGATAATTCCATAAATGCAATTTAGTAGTAGGTCTTATAGATTGCTATCGTAAAATTATTGTTGTTCTGTATAATTTTTAGTTTCTTAATATACAACTTTTGTAAAAAAAATTATTATAAAAGGGCATTTCAAGGGCATGAATATATTTATTTATTATTGCTCTTACTCATGAGGTTTAAATTAAAAACTTTAATAATTTTTTAACAAATTTATTTCTTTTATCATTACAAGCTTTTTCTTCTTCCTGTTCTTCTTCTTCTTGTCATATATTTCAATGAAGTGTCATGCATTTACATAAAGGAAAAACGAGAATTTCATAGAAACTGCTTGTTATGCTAGCGTTACTACTAACTTCAGAGTCAGTGATTGAAGTGATCATTTTAAGTGTGAACATCTAAAATAAGTATTTAATGCTAAGCTGCAACAAATTCAGTTTGTCTTTTTTGTTTCGAATTTTCCTTATTCCTTAATAGAATCTAATTTTGTAGTAAACATATAATGTTCATGGTAATTGGTTAAAACAGTAAGCTCATCTGGTTGTTAGTTTTTATTTTTATTTTTTATAAAACTACAGGTTATCAATTTGAATATGCTTTCGACTGGACTCCAACTTTAGCATGTCAAGTCTACCAGGAAACTAATAAGTCGACCTGATAGGTTAAATAAAGTAAATTGAAATTTCTTTGTACACATTCATGATAAAATATCTAGAAATATGTGATTTATTTTCTAAAAAAGTTATATAAATTTCATATCGATTGTCTTTTGAGATCTCATTTTTCTCACTATATCATCGTTTTATTGTTTTCAAATGTATAGGAAAAAAATAGTGTCAGTTGTATTTGGACATTGCACGGGCCTTGCAATTTACAATCACTCATTTTCTGTTGAAATTTAATTTTTAAATGTATTTAAGCTTCTACTAAATTTTTTAAAAGCTTTATTTTTTAAAAATATTATTAGTAAAACTGTGTGTTCGGTGCACGTGCATTGCATGTGCAGGGCTCCACTAGTTTATATAAAAAATTTAAAAGAGGCATGTCAGTTAGCTCGTGGACGGTACGGCTCAGCAAGATACGACCTAAGTTCTGGGTTGACTCCCAACCGACTTTGGCACAGTACGGCCCACTTTACACCCCTAAATTTATAAGACTCTAGGGTTTAAGCCAGCTCGAGTCGAGTCCATCCCTACTACTACATCTAGGACGAACGACTGAACCAGGCCAGGCCATATTAGTAACTAATTAGGTTGGTTGGTAGGGGCCAGGGCCCTATTCGGTTTCGAGCTGCACGTCTTTTTATCTTTTAACTTTCTTACCTCCATGATCAAACAGTTCATGATGTCAATTTCGGAATTAATGTTGAATTGGAGGGAGTGTCAATCCAAAGAAAGAAATATGGATTCTAATTAGGATTGCAAATGAACCCTGAGGGGTAGCTTAATTAATTGGCTTAGGACCTCGGTTTCCTTCCGGAAATTGAGGATTTAAAACTGTGCTACCATACTGGAGTCCAAGAATTAATGTAGTGGTCTATGTCATATTGATTCGATGTGATTTTCTCTTTGAGCTTAAACAAATTTAAATAATAATACATATTGTCCAGTATCAAGCCATAGGCCTGTGTCGGGTGCATATCAACCTCTGATGTGCGATGTAGATCATCTGTACCATGTGATACCACTATGAATCAGTTACCAATGTTTTTAAGAATTGGTCAAACGGCCATTGAACCATTGGTCAAATCTCAAACCTAATTCAGCCGGTGGTTCATTTGGGTCGAACCATGATCGATGCCTCCTGACAACATAATTATATAATAAATAAATAAAATTATTTTACAGGGAAAAGAGAAGATAAGGATACTACCAGAATCCGATGTTTGATCTCTATCCATTCTTAAAGAGAAGATAACATTGAGGCATTTGTTAATTTCCTGTTGGTAATTAGAGGCGTTGAGGAAGATGGATTAAAAGATATATAGCTAGTTACTTACAGTTCCTTATAAATAATGATATTAAAGAAGAGGAATGGAAGATAAAGAAAGAACTGACACTGAGGCTGAGGCATTAGTGGCATTAAGAGGTATTAAAGAGATTTTAAAGTTTCTTTATTAGGGAGATAAAACTAATTCCTAGCTTCTTTTCATGGGGTTGTCTAGCTTGCACGCATTCAGGTATTATTATATAAAGATTCACATGAACAATCTTTTTGCCTTCATAGGACAAGAGCAAGCAACATGTATTCAGAAGATGAAAAGCACCAGCTATATATCTGCTCATGGCTCTTGCACTACTGGCACTACTGGCTTTATGCAAGACTGTTACTTCATATAAAGTTCATACATGTATTGTGTGAATCATCTATGCGGCGGGAATAGCATCAATGTTCACTGCAAATCAGGAAACGATGACCTGGGTCTGAACACAGTGAAAGATGGAGGCGAATACGGGTTTCGTTTTCATAAAATTTTTTAAAGGGATGACGTTTTTCTACGTACTGCACAGTGAGCTCCAAGTTTGGCAGGATCGATTTCGACGCCTTCGATACTCTTGAGGCCTGAGGGATTGGTTCAGGTGCGATCCCGAGTGTTTGTGGGTGATCACCAAGCAAGGCTTGAAGGGTTACAATCTCTACTTTCCGAATTGGGACAACAAGAGACCTTGGTTATAGCCAAATTGATACAAAAACTGATATGATGGGGAAGGTTATAACTTGAAATCTAATGGTCTCGATTGTGATTTGATTAGTAATAACTTTATTATTGTATATGAATCCAATGGTGCATGAGTTTATTGTATGGTTTAGTAAGTGTGCTGATAAAAATTAGATGATCAACCCATGAATGAATAACTATCCCTTTCCAGTTTCTTGTTTCCTTTCAATCCCTCCACCTGATTACATAGGATAACTACCCATTTGCTCATGCGTGTGGGGCCACCTAGGGCTGGGACCAGGGGTTTTGAAGATCTAGCTGGGCCCCTCTTAGCAAAAAAAAAACCCATCCAATCATCCTATCATTTTCAACCGGGACCAACAAGTTTAATAGTGTACGGTCAATTCAGTATGGATGTGCAGTCGATCCAACAATGTACAGTCAATTCGTATGGATGTGTGTGTGGAATTTGAGGTGTTCGTGTGAATTTCTCCATCACTGGACTGGGTTTGGGGAAAAGAGGAAGAAGGAAGAAGATGAGGAAACATGCTTGATCAGGGTCGACGTCGACCCCCCCTCAACACATAAAATGAGGGTCGATATCGACCCTCGAAAAAATGGCTTTTTGGGCAAAATGCCCTATTTGGTGCATAGTTTGCTAATTTGTCTGTTTCGATCCTATGGCCATATAAAGTGTTTTTTCGGGTAAAATCCTCTGCAAAAAACTAAGGTATACCAATTTAATGATGAAGAGCTATTTATGGACCCTATCTACGCAACATATCAGGTTATATACATCATTCAATGCAATTTGGGTCCAAACCTGATATCCATACAAATGGACCAAACCCAGGTCAGAGTTTAGGCTCATATAGACCTTAAATGACCCTTTGCTTACACAAAGTAGGACTCACTAAGCAGGCTTACCCTATAAATCATATAATGATAAAGCCATTGAAATCCTATAAAATTTAAACTACTATCTAGGCCTTGAAGTATCTCCTTTTTTATTTCCAGAAGCCGGTCCAGATTTAGCCATAACTAGTTAATATGTGAACTTAGAAATCAGTTCATGCATACACCTAATACAGAAACTATGCTGGACTTTAAAGATCATTCATAGATCCAAAAACAGGCCTTATAACACTGGATCATGTAGGGCCGAATTTTTTATCATAATCAAATAGGCACAGAACTGTCTGATATCCTCGTAGGTATTCACATCTAAGCACACAACCTTCTAGTGATAATCACATTCTGACGAGGAAACAGTGGCCCAAAAACTGGACAGTGGACCCATCCTAGCCCAGATTATGGGCTAATTCTGGCCCAAAATGGTAATGACTGGGCAGACCTAAATAAAAAAACTCATGCAAGCTGCAAGTAACCTGAAGAAATCTAGGAATTGTGAAGCTCCTTCAATTGGTATTTGAACGAAAAGTGAAGGCATATACCAGAGTTAGAAGGTAGGACCAGAAGAAATCAGAGCCAAAAATCATTGACCCTACCCAGATTTATGCTTTGTAGAGAAGTGAAGATGTGAATTAGTCACCTATTATCAATACAACCCCACAAAGACGAACAATAAAAGATGCTTATGATTGATACAGCCCCTCGCACATATACCCACCACTGTGAATTGGCACTCATCTTGACTTGACATTGATTCAACCATCTACAGATATGTTTGATTCACATGCAGCAATAAAACCATTAAAATTTAAGCCCTTAAAATCAATGGTATCATTAAATTTGGAGTGGTGTTTGGCCTGCCGTTAATCTACTGGAAGAGCTTCACCCTGAATTGGCATGCATCCACCTATTGAGCATTTTTGTAAACATGGTTCCCGCAACTTATTGTGTTTAGAATATGTGATAATATTTTCAAATTTGGAAGTCTTTCAAGGATATCATCACAAAAATGTGGAAGTATAAAATTATTGATAATTATTCCTATTGGAAATTAAAACACTTCCTGAACAAACTAGGCAATTATGAGACCACTGCATTGAATTTTAATTGAATCAAGCAATCCAAATTCAAAACCAACAAAAGGGAACTTGTTTTCCAAGTCTGGTCAAAATTGCCTCATGTAAGTTCTGACATTGATGGGGGAAAACATTACGAGCTAATGCATAAAAGTAAAGTACCTGCATTCATTTGAACTGCATTTTTCCCTTCACATCATCCATCCACAGTAATGAGCATGAGAAGTGTCTCATCACAAGAATCTCATCAGTGTCTTTTAACCTAATTAGGCCATGGTGATGTAGGCCAACAAGACTCGATGAAGCTCATGCTATAGGCGCAATTCATTTCAACTAACCTACATGTATAGAGATTTAGTTTGTAATTATATTATTTGTAATTAGTTAGGTTGTTGTGTAATTATAGAGATTTTTAACTAGGTAGTTATAAATGATATTGTTAAAAATCTAAAGAAGAGAGTAGAAATATTCAAAATTCAAGAAATAGAAAAATAAAGGAAAAACAGACAATTTCTTTTTTTTAAAAAGGCTATATATTAGATAGTACAAGGTCAGCAACTAATTATCAAAAAATAAAATAAAAGAGTAAAGAAAGTGAAAGATAATATAAATCTCAAAAAATGAGAATTTGATGGAAAATGTACCACATTAGTATGATAGCCAAAACTCACGTCATAAACAACAATGGAAGAAAATGATGGCAAACTACTCTTAAACACTAATGACATTTTATATGAAAATTTCCACTAGTATAAATACAAAACTCACAACATTGAACAACACCCTATTGTAAAAGAAAATCCCATTGTCTATTTAAATGCCTTCATTCAAAAGATAGAAATGACTGATGGAGTTGATTTTTTGTGGATGCGTTACCTAAAATGTATCCTCTCCGACATGACCAATGACATCCACCTACATGCCATGTTTCTCATTTTAGGTTGGCGTGGTCGCAGCAGAAAATCCGGACTATTGTGCAGCTATTCTATTCTTAGCCTAAATGATGGTGAATAATATCTACGATAATAATGAAATATTAGCTGTTTGGGTTCCAAGTATAGCTAAGTTCATGAAGAGAGAAAAGATCACACGCAACTGACCGCAAGGGCCTTTCCATTTCTTTTGTTGATCCATGTGGGGTGAACCTCTATTTGATCCAATCATCACTACCAAGCCGTTCACTGTTTATGTAATGGCCCAATTCTCACTCTATTCAAGTGATATACACCGTTGAATTGATCAAACATGAAAATTAAGATTAACTATTAAGTTAAACTATTGATACAATCCAACGGTGTAGAACACTACTATTGAATTGAAACTTGGAGTAATACATTATTTTTATTGAAGAAAGAGTGATATGTATGGTTTAATCAAGCAAAGGTGGCCCTCACGTGGGTCAACACACGACAGAAGGTGACAGCCGTCATCAGCATAAGATCATTTCTCCGAAAACGCAATATAGCCGTTGATATACATTTAGTATATAAGTGTGTTAGGCCTAAAAACATCATCTCTCTCAACAGCTTTCTTCTTTCCAACCTTCACACATCCTATTTGAGCTATTGTGGACTGGCTAAGGGGCAAACCATGTGATATGAGTTTCAGCTCCTTCTTCCTTCTCTTGGGTTTTCTCATCTGTCTCTCCTCTCTTTTCTTACCTCAAGGGAGCAAATCATCTCTTCAGGTACCTCTATCTTCTCAAGTTCTATTTTGTCCAGTAAGCTTTATGTTTGCAGTTTCCAGCATAGATTGATATGGCCTTTTTAATGCTTAATCATGGAAATACAAAACTAGAAGCTTCAAATATTTCCTCTTGGAAACTTGGCTTGATTTGATTCAAACACTTGTTTAAATGGAATGTTGAATCGGTGAGGTTTATACTTGGAAAATATTGATAAAGTTAATTAACATAACCCTAAGAACCAGGCCTGTCCCAGTTGATTGGTACGCCGTTTCTCACCTAAATTTTAGGGATTGATCCTGGCTTCTTTCCTCTGGTTAGCATAACCCTAAGAACCAGGCCTATCCCAGTTGATTGGTACCCCGTTTCTCACACTACTTTTTAGGGATCCATCCGAGGCTTCCTTCCTCGGTTAGCATAACCCTGAGAACCAAGCCTAGCCCAGTTGGTTGGTACCCCGTTTCTCACCCTACTTTTTAGGGATTGATCCCTGGCTTCCTTCCTCCGGTTAGCCAACCATCCTTCCCACAGTTAGAAGGCTATTTCTTCCCGCAATGAACAGACTATCTTCCAAAAAGGGTTCCGCCCATTAGGCTGGGTACCCAACAACATAACCGTAGCAAGAAGATTAAATTCCTATCAAGTTTACCTATGTGGGTACAAGTTTCAGTTCAATTCCTCACCACTGATTAGGCAAGTTGTAGGGAAAAAAAATCTTGAATCCTGAAATGCATGAATGTTTTTGAAGCATTCAAATCCTTTGCACAATGGAGGAACTACCTTCTGCACATCCAAATCATTCATTCAGGTTGTCATCTATGGTTTGATAGATGCTCAGAATTTCACTGTTGGCCATTTTGACAAGCAGCATTTGAAAAAGAGAAATTCAATTCTTATTGTCAATTTAAAAGTGTGGAATTTCCTGTATCTGTTTGTTTTTATTTTCTTTGACAAAAGAATAAAAGAAAGAATCAAATCTTAATTTTCCAATCCACAGTGAACATCCCCATCGGAATAAAAGAAAAGAATCAAATCTTAATTTTCCAATCCAACAGTGAACATCCCCATCGAGCAAAATTCCATAGGTGATGGAATGAATTGACTGCAAATTGAATGGAAGGTTTAGATCTCTAAAATAATGTGCCTTATTGTGTGATAAATTGTCATTTATCGGATATAATTATTTATTATTACTTTGATCATGTTTTTCTCAATCTAACAATGAATGTTGCTCCAATGAAAGCGAATCTCACATCCACTAAAGTAGAAATGAGTTGAAGTATCACGTAATAATTTAAATCTTTGAAAGGTGATCTCCCAAAAATTAGATTTGAGTCACTCGATTTTATTTGATAAGGTTAATTTTTATGTTATGATTTTCTATCTTTTCATCACAAAGAATTACGTGGCAGGCCTTCAATACCCTCTTTGTAGAGTGTTACATGTATGCTTTAATTAAACTTCTTTTTTTCCAATATCTCCATTTTGGTCTATCTGGTTTCCAAAAAAACCAGGAGAGAGAGAGAGGAGATATTTTGTTTTGAATTTATAGTTGGAATTTTTTTTTTGTTGGTTGTTTTTTTTTTTTTTTATTTTGGGCGGGGGTGTTATGATTAGTCAAACTCTTTAGCTAATTTCATATTGGTTAAAGCTTAGACAGACCAGTGGGCCATCTTCCTGTCGAAAATATGAGTATTGGCCTAGTGGGCATGGCATTATGGGTTGTCTTCTACATGAGCTTAGCGAGCCAGCACCATATATCCTTGAAATACGTCCCTTTGTAATAGTTTTGGACCTGATTAATCTAATGGCTCAACAACCTACCAAAGTCCTACACATCTAGCATAGGCACGTACAGAGTACACTCTTTCCAGTAGTGTTACAGAAAAATGAGAAACAACCATTGTCTATTGTATACTTCTAACCTTGGATAGGTTTACCAACACACAGGTGAGAATCAAGAGGGAGTTTTAAGTTATATGATGAAACCATTAATTATATAGGCTTTGCATCATCATCTATTATTTCCCCTAGTAGTTTTGAAAAGTCAGTAACTCTCTTTTTTCTTTTCTTTTCTTTTCTGCTATATTGGGTACTCGAACTCACTCTCTCTTTACACACATACCCATCTCCCTAACTAGCTGAGCTACAACCGAGGACCTGTAACTTTACTTCTCTCAACCACTGCTCCTAGGATACTCTTATGCGTGTATGCCATGTGCGCATGCCAGTCTCCCTTTAAGTAGTGAAGGATTGTAGCGAAAGCAAGGCATCCACGGTACCAATTTGCTGAGATTTTTGGTATTAGCTACTGCACTTGCCGTTAAGAATTCCAAGGAAGCCAGGCATCCAATTATACTATTTGAGCTGACTGCCAGTAATGGACTTTTGATCTTGATGTAGCTTGTTTACAATTTTCGTGTCTTAGAACTGTGAATAATAAAAAACTGTAGTCATTGGCGGACCAAACTACATTTACCAGATGCGTGAGACAATAGGCAGAATGGCAGATCTTAGCAGACTTGGATTTCAAATTTCGGAGGTCTTTGTGAAAGGTTTTATACTTTTAAGCCGGAAATAGATGTCATGAAGGGTTCATAAGATGTGTCCCAAGGCCAACTTGTTACATGGACCAACAAGTTTAATTTGACCAACCTTGAGCAAAAGACTCATGAATAAGACCTTACAGATTTTAGGATCAGAAATCGATGAGTTTATTCCCCATGAGCCCAAAACTATAGAGTTTCTTTTTCCCTTGAGATGAGACCAAAAACCCATAGATAAAAGAAGCTAATGAATCGGCGAGGAGAGGAGAGAGAGGGTTATCACCAATTGCTCTACTTGAATTGTATGTATTCATTTGTTTTCTCGATGGTCTACTTAGGAGGCTATTGGAACAGCAAAAACAAGAATCTTGAATAACAGTAACAAAACTCCATTAATGTGAGACAATTACAAAGAATCTGTACAATATACAGTATACAGTATACAACAAAGAAAAAACTTCTGGAGAACACAAAAAAAAACTCCAAACCCTTTATTAAAAGAACATTCATCTTTGGCAAAAAGGAAGTTTCTAACAATCCGTCTATTACCCTCTCATAGCTGTAGTATCCAAAACTTAAACTAGCCAAACCTTTTGCCTGCATCAATGGGATGGAATTTGTTGATTCACTATGTCACCCAATAAACTAATCTCACTACCGATGCAGGCCACACCAGAGGTCTGCCAGCCCACAGGCCCAAAAGTTAAAACAGAAGGCCAAAACCTACTGAAGCTTATTTAAAGAAGATTTCTAATTTTTCCCTCCAGATCGTCAAGTCTGATGCTGCCTTTTGTTTTCTTTTATACTTATCTCAAAAGATTTAGTTAATTAGAATTAATTAGAAAGTAGCGTAATAGGGATTTGACCTTCTCCACAGGACTATAGAAGGTGAAGATCCTTGCCAATAAGTACATTGTGATTCTCTCTTGGGAGATAAGTTGACTGATTAATAAAATTTCTCCTATAGTTTTTTCTCTCGGTGCTTTGTTTGTGTGAGACCAAGACGTTTGGATCCCATGGATCCGTCCCTAAGTTGTGGCTTGGAGAGTAGTCCGTTGGCTACTCTTCCCTTACCCACGCTATGTCAGCTACGCACAAACTCTAGGCACTATGATGCCCAAACCACTGCATTTGATGAAATGCCCTTCCATAACGAGACCTCACATAAATCTCCTTGACAAAAATAGTAGTTCATTATTCATAGATGATCACCAACAGGTTTGCCTCGGTGGAGTCTTTTGATTCCTACAGCACATAGAAAACCTTGACAATGCAACATGCAAAACCCTACCTATTCTGACTCGTCCTAGTTTTAGCCCTTTTAGCCCTATCTGTTCTGTAAATCTAGCCTGACCTTTGATAGTTCAACAACTCCTTCGCTGAGTATTCTTGAGTATTGAAGAAGTACCACACCCTGCCCCAAATGAAAATTTTTCTGAATTCCCCTGGTAATGACCACTTCTCCAATCAAACCAACCACCTAATGAAAGGTGTTGTTTTCCCACAAATGAAGAGGGACATCAAAGCGTCTCATCAGCACCATCAGAAATCCAATGAACAGAACAGCTTCCTTCCTGTTAAACAACCACCAAACATTTCTTCATACTCTCCCACCATACCTACGCTTCTCTCACCTTCGTTTGATACTGTACCATCCATTTCGGCTGAAGATGCATTGCACAATATAGCTGCATGGCCAACCCTTCTTGTTATCCTTCTCACCTTTCTGTTAGCCCTTGTTTTCATGCCCGCCAGAGCATCCATGTTGTTGTCCCTTCCAATGTCATTCCCATCAGCCTTTTCTTCACACCTTCCCTCTTCCTTTCCTCTTCCAGCCATAGGCAGCTATTTTGATTTTTTACCACCAAGCTCCTTCCCCTGAAACCAAGTCCATTCAAATATTTGATTGATCTTTGACCTTCCTCCATTTCTCTAATTAGAAAAGCTAAGCAACTCCGTTCCATCATCATGTAAGATGAAAAGATCACTAATAAACCCCTGCATTGAGAATATAGTGCCTTATGCCTATGGCGTTGCACCAATTGGAAAATATCCACAAAAACAATGTTCAAATCTACCCATTAGAACGAGCTTCCTCTTCCCCTCCTCCCACCTTGATATTACTCTGAACATTCTCCTGTGTGTAGAATGTAGATTCCCCTCACAGTAGAATAAGGAATTTGTAATCACTCTATGACACATAATGAAAGTTGATGTAGATCAAAGGGTCAGAATAACCCTTAGTTAATATCCCAATCACGTAGACGATTCACAATCCAAAAGGGCATAAAATCCAGCAACTCATTAAAAAAAAAAAAAAACAAAAAAGCAGAGAGCAATTTTTTTTGCTCTGGTAAATACTAAACACACACACATCCAAGACCAATAGACCATCATCATCAGCATTGCAGCCGGGGATTGACCTCTGTTTGTTTCTATCTATGGAAGGGTGGTGCCTCACCACTGAGCTACCAGTGGATTGGCACTAACCAAACAACAAACTTCCTGTTTAGCCCATTTTAATTCAATTTGTGAAACATATCAATAACCAAATAATAAATTTCCTCATCCAACTAAAACAACTTCTTTATTGATAACAATTCAATCACACAAACACATAAAGTATCTGAATCTAGAAAAAAGCTTCTGCAAATTCCAGAAAGGAAAAGTGTAAAACATAACCTTGTCTTTACGGAATTCCTCTCTGTTTCTCTATCTCTATCTAATCAGAGATTTGCAGATGGAGGCGGTGGAATCACATAATCCACGACAATAACATCCTCTAAAAGATCCTTAACCTTGGCCTTGTGCATCTCCACCATCTCCCCCTTGTCATCCAAACCCTCCATCTCCTTCAACCCTGCAAAAATCGCAATCGATGCAATTGAAAACCCTTCGCCCTCGCCGGCGAGAAGTTCTCCCCAAAGCTCAGCTGCTCAATCTCCGCAAACTCCTTCTCAATCCCTCCAACAACGCTCAAGATCTCGCCTTTCTCTTTTTCCTCCTCCGATTCTTTCAGCTTCAGCAGCGTCAGCCGCATGGCGCCGTTGTGTCGGGGCACGATCGGGCCGTGGAGGTTCGGCGATCCAGTCGACGGCCATGATGTCGTCGCAGATGGGGAGGACGTAGGTCTTGACGGCGTCGAGGTGGGACGGATGGGAGGAGTAGGCGGCGAGGTCTTCTTTGGTCCTGTAGCGGCTGTGGAGGAGGTGAGTGAAACGAACGATGAGGATCGGTTGAGATGGATGGGCCCCGCGGTGAGATGGAGAACGGGCGGTAGGGATACGAGGATCTGAGGTTGGAGATCATGGAGTCGATTTGGAGGAGGAGGTGTCGGGTTGACTTTGAAAAGGACCAAGTGCTCGACTGTTTTGGGTCGACATTCTGATAGCAGCAGCAGTAGTAGTAGACAAGTAGAGATTCTTCTTCTGCTTCTGCTGCTGTTATAGAAGGGAGAGATGGGATTGAGAGGGGTTGAGTGTTGGGAAAGGAGCGAGTGTTGAGAGAGAGCATCTTCATGTGTGCCCCCTAAATCCAAACCCTACTAGATGTGAATGTGGCTGTTGATGCTGATGTTGATCGTTGTGCACCTGCACTGCACCACAGTTGGAGCCATATATTTAAAATCCAACATTTTATTTCAAATAAAGGCCAATTTCATCTTGCATTGATTATTTTATAAAAACAAATAGTGATGATGACTATATATATATATATATATATTATGCCATTGACTATTTTATAAAAAAACTAGTGATGATAAATATATATAAGATTGTGTTAATCATATTGTTTTTATCAAATAGTAAATTCAAGGATAAAATAAATTCTAATTGACGTTAAAAGTTGAGGATACCCGGATATGCCTAAGAGGGAGGTATTTTGAATGATTGATAGCTGGATTCTCAAATAAATGTTTATTCCTTGTATGGGCACTTGCTGATTTTCACTTTAAATGGTGTGCACGCATCAAAAATAGTGTCAAACACATGAAGAAACTACTATACAAAAACTATCCAGATCTTCTGAGAACGATCTTATTCCGGTTACGAGTATGTATATGAATGTGGACAATGTATCTATGCTTATGGAGCCAACCCGGGCCAGCCAAGGGGCAGGCGGGAGAGGCCGCCGCCTTGGGCCCCAATAATTATAAAATTTTTAGGGCCCCATATTATTTTATTTATTATATATATATGTGTAAATATTAGTCTAATATGTAAATTGAAAGGCCAAATTAATAACACATGTGTGTAAATAATTAGCCAAATAAATAAATAAAGGCCCAAATTTAAAGCCCACCTTATTTAAATAACCATTATTTACAAAGCCCAACTTAAGGCCCACCACCATACCACCATAAGATAAGACTTTTAAAAGTTAAACAGGGCCCACCACCAAAGATAAGACCACCAAACTTTCAGCTTTCCTCATTTCTCGTGAGCATCAGAAAAGAAGTCTCTAGGGCTTTTTCTTTGGAATGGTGTGTGTTGTGACTGTCGGCTTTTGATTAGGGTGGGTAGTTTAAGAAAACTACGTGCTTGATCCGTGGGATTAAATATAGCCTCCCTCGGTTATGTAAGCCAGTACTAAGTTATCTCGATGCAGCACTTTTTTGTAATAAAAGATATCAATTTTTATTAGAAAATTGTAATAAATTAATTTTTTTTAAATAATTGTATAAGGGCCCCATTTTTTTAGAGGTCGCCTTAGGCCCCCTAAACGTCAGGACCGGCCCTAGAGCCAACCTAGAGAAACTAGATGAGCCTTGAGAGGTGGAACACATCCATCCATCACCATATTATAGTGAGGGACAACTTAATGGAGTCCACTTAGGTCCTCATTGATCACAGGACTAAGGGATGAAAAGAGATATTTTGGATGGACTCGGATGTCAAGTTTTGAGGTTAATCACATGCCTCTAATTCTTTCATCTATGACCCATGATTTTATATTAAAGAAAAAAAATGACCCTTGATCCAATGGTTTAGTCCATTTAGATCGGTAAAAACCTGATAGATCAATTGTAAATTAGGGGGGGTCTGTGTGTGTGAATGGTTCGAATAGATTATTAGTGCCACTATGTTTCGTTACTTTGTATCCCTCACATTATAACGAGAGATGGATGCACAAGAACACTCATATTCTCTATGAGTTTTTATCTTGGAGGACCTTTCATGCATAAGACAAACATAAGGACTATGCAAACTAGCATGGTGCTTTTAAACATTTGGTGGGGCCAAGTTATGATTCATCCGAGTTGACCATAAATTAGGGACCCCATTATAGTCATGAGTCACGGGGTTTGACGCTCATTCAAATGAATTAAACCATTGGATCAATTGTGTATTCATTTTGAAAGGTGAAAACTTTTAGGCGAGTGATAAAATGGTTAGAATGATAATCCAAACCTTTATCACCGTACACATGGCAGTAGAGGGGGCAAGCTCCCAGGGCTTAACAGAGGAGGGCCCCGTCTACATGAGTATGATTTGAATCTACTCCGCGATATTAGATCGCGGGTCAAGAAATCCTGACCCAATGACCTGCACTCCTCATTAATAGAGGAATCGGGAGCCACCCGAGTCTGACCCGTTAAAAGCCTGAGTTCACACTCTCACTAATCACGAGTCACGAGTCACTCCTTCCGTGGACCGTGTCCGTCCAGAGCAAATAAGAATTTAGAAAAACGACAAACTACTTTGTCGTCTCGTCGGCGCGTGTTTTGTTGGGCCGCATGGTTACTCGCTCCCTCGTATGACGTTTTTCACGATCCATGAGACGAGCTTTCCCTCAAATCCTTATACAAAAAACTTTCCAATTCTTCCTCTCTCTTCTTCTTTCCTTTTCAGTATTCCTACAACACCACCTCATGCGCCAAGCACCCATTTTCCCATCCTCTCAGTTCCGTCGACTTCCTGTAATTCTTTTATAACTCTCTCTCTCTCTCTCTCTCTTTGCCTCGCAATTTTCATCTCACAAGCTAAGGTATGATCTTTCTCTCCTCCTCTATTGATGTTTACGCAGTCTCTTACGTTGTAAATATTTCCTTTAAAACTGAGTCTTCGCATTTAAGATCTCATGCATTGTCTAATACCATGCAAGAAGACATCATGAGAAGCAAGTATGGGCATATCAGAGTTGTTGGTGATCACCAGCCTAAGGGCACCTAGCTCTCTCCGGGATTACATGTCTTATCGCAAACCTTCAATTAGCTAGATTTTGATTTCTCAATGCTTTGTAAATTGAGGTTAATATGAGTGATCATGTGGGAGACTGTTCCAATGGATTCAGGTGTGTGTTCATGACTTTACGGTCTTACGACAATCTCTAGTTATAGTTAGTGTTTATTGAGTCCACTCGCAATGGAATCAGGTGCAGTTGACTCACAGTGGATGGACGAGTTTCCTGTTCCCATGAAATATCAAAGTGTTCCATTATAAGGCTACTTCAACCTTGACCTAAGTCTGCATCCTGCTCGAGTTAGTGTGAGTTTCAACAGCAGTTTAACTGGCAACTTTTGATTGTGGGACTGACAGATCAACAGTTGTTAAGTTGATTCGTGCAGAAAGATCAGTCTATACATATGATAGAATGTACGTTTTTCACATTTTAGTAGTAGAAGATGAGGTTTCGATGAGATGGAATTTGTTTAGTTTTTATAGGGAAATATCCAGCATATGTCAGAATTTCCATGCAAATTGTTATGGGACTTTATGATAAAAAATTGAATAGAACCAGGCTTAGATGGTGATTAAATCATATCACATTGATTGCAGTGTGGTTGACTCCCTAATTAAGCATCAATGTACTCATTTGATGTACAAGTAGGATCAGATGGTTTGTTAATACTTCTTCCTGGCACTTGGAATAATCAAGAGTACATCTAAACTTCTGCAGATTAAGTTTATGGGTCAGCTGGCCTCCTTAAATTTTCAGTATGAGTCATAAACAACCAGTGAATATCCAAATCTAGATGTTAATCCAAGTGTACCAAGGTCATGTGTACTTTTGGACTGTAAAACCACTCAAAACATCTGCATTCGAATAACTAGTTCTGCGCGTCCATCCAAAGGGTTGTTTTCTCGTGATACTGTGTAATATTTGTATGCTTTGTCTGTTCATGTACTTGTTCTTGCTTGTTGCAATTGGAATTTAACTGTATCCAGCTTGTTAGGTCTCCCTAACAACAATCTATTTGCTTACTTTGGTTGGATGGATGGCTATTCATTCTGCTGGTGATTTGTTTCTAGATGACAACTGGAGATCACTTTACAGATGATATAACCTCCTTTTTATCACTTTTCCACCAGAATTACTATTATACATAATGCAACGTCCAATTCCATGTTGTTTTGAATACATTTTGGAATGTGCCACTATCCATCCTATCAAATATTTAAGTGACTTGGGGTGCATCCAATAGACACATAATGTAGTCATTAATTTTCTCTCTAATTAATATAGCCCAGGTGCATATTTCACATAACATAGACTTTCTTATGCTTGAACCAGGAAATACTGTGAGGAGGTTTATTGTTCTAATGGGTTCTTATTTATCATGTTGTATAAGTCCCTTAATCTCCAGTATGTACTTATTGGATGACATATACACATAAAGCGTCCTTTTCCTACGCAGGATGGATATCAGAGAACCTTCAATGGAGAATGAATATGTGAAAGCTAAGAAGGGTGTGCTCGTGGACTGCTTGACCTGCCCTCTCTGTTCAAATCTTCTTAGAGAGGCAACAACAATAAGTGTGTGCCTCCATACATGTAAGGGTCCCATCTCCTGTTTTTCCCTTTTACTTTGGGTTATGACAGAACTTAAACATTTATAAGAAAATAATTCCTTGTTATGATACCTTCTTCTTCCTCTCTTTTTTTTTTTATTATTATTTTACTAATCTATTTTTCTTAATGCGCTACTGGCAATACCTCCCCTTTCCAACTGAGCTCCGAGCTACCCTGCCTCCCCTTGGAGGAAATCGATGTCCTTATGAGCTCAGCTAACAGCTTGTGATGTTCTGATACTTTCACTAACCAGTAATATGTTGCTTCATTATTTAAATAAATAATAACACTTATATCAATATGTTGTTCTTGTGAAAATGTGAACTTCTTACTTAATGTTCCTTCAAGATTGCCATTTCATTTGTCAAATATTTGGGGTGCCTCTTACACTGTGTTGCCATTTTTTTTTTCAAAAAGCTCAATCTAAGTGTGTTTCTAGGCTTGTAATTTTTAAAATATGCAGTGTGGAACCATGGACTATCAAGCTATAAACAATAATTTCAAGCCCCACTTTTTTGCTCAGTTATTTGAATTTTGAAACCTGAACGATGGGACATTGCATTATTCCAACTTTCTTGATGTCAAGAAATTGGGGTATTATTTTTCCTAGGATGTGTTTCAGCGTACCCTTAATCACAATTGCTTTGAATATAGTCGGCAAGAATTGATAATGATGGCATTGTGATTGAAAATCAAGTCAAGTGGATTTCTACTTTTTTCAGATTTTTTAGGCAGAAAGCAGCGCTGATGCTTCATAATGATTTGAAGAAAAAAAAATTAGAAGAATCTTCTGCCATTTTGGGTTCAAAGTTCCAATTTAATTTCCTAGTCCCAAATGCATAGCAGAGTAGATATCAAACTATTGTGCCAAATTATTCAAACCAATTGCAGCTTGGATACAGCAGGGCACTCCTTTGTCTTCAGCTTTCACTTGATTCAATTAGGCTTCTTCCTGTAGAACACTTTCTAGAACAAGGTTTTATGGAAGCTATTTTTTCTCCATGGCTTCATGGACAATTCTACTTCAACTTCAACCTCCTTGAGTGGGCATAGATAATGTTTGTAAGATCTACATTTTGTACATGCATTCTCTGTAAAGAGACTCTATTTTCACAAGTCATCCATTTGAATACCAATTCTTCACAATATTGTCATTTCTATGTGTGCAGTTTGCAAGGAGTGCATTTATCAAATATTTGAACATGATGGAACATGTTGCTGTCCAATTTGTAATGTGTATTTAGGCATCTCACCGCATGAGAAACTAAGGTGACTTTTAATTTCTAGCGCCTTGAATTAATTTCTCACATCACTTGCTTCCTCTTATTCCCGTGAATGACTGCATAAATTCAGTGGAACCACTACTCATGGATTCTGTGGCATTTCATTGTTCATGGATTCGTTTCTCGTAAATCTCTTACAGTATGAACTAATGCATAAAGGTGTCTTATGCTAGAAGTTTTGCAAGTTTTGTTGTTCCTGTCTATGTGTTTGGTTGAAATCTTATACTCCATTGCAAGAGGAGTTCTGATTAATTAATATTAGAGCATGAAACTATCAAGCCTTTATGCTAAAAGCAATCTATCATGCTCTTATTTATTGAAGTTTAGCTATTATTTTGGTGTTTTAGTAACAAGGCACCTGATTTTATATCCATGCATCCTTTGATGCTTATTGAGTTTTTTTCAGTCAATGTTGCTTCTAGAGCATATCAGAGTAAGTTAGCATTTATATTCGTGCATATTGGAGTATATATATAGCTCAATGTTCACTAACAGGTGCACTTGCAACTTGCAAGATCTGCACATGTATTCCAACACAACTGATGCCACTGCAAGCAGCAAGGTTGATGACAATCTGAAACATCCATCCATCTTTGAACATTGGTTATAAGTTGTACTTACCCTCAGAATAATTTTCAAGTATGAAATTAAATTTGTTCTTTTCCCATTTTGTTTTTTGATTCCATCCTATGGAATGCTGATCATTTCTGTAATTTTTCTTTTCCCTCTCATGATAGGTCATATGCATTGTTTTTCTTTCAACTTTATCACACATCTGTTTACACCATCAAAATTTCATCAATTTATCTTTTTCCTTCATATGGATCATTCTTTATCTTGTGACTGACCCATTTATTATCATGTCTACCCAACATGGATATTTTTTGGTGATGAAAGCTTGATTAAAAATAAGCATAGCAAACAATTTATAGTTTTGTATTTTGTTTAAGTGCTTCCATAATTTTTTGAAATCAAGCACAGTTCTCTTATCAGTGGTTAATGTGACTTATTTACAGACCTGATAATAATTTGCAAGCGCTTAGAATGAACATATTTCCAACTGATAAGAGTCCGGAAGCTCCAGAGGCTTTAGCCACTCAGACAAACTCCACCAGAATAAAGAAGAAATCATTGTCATCACTTATTATTGATGCAAATACCGGATTAAAAGAACTGTCCTTGGATAACGCCGAAGATGTGCCGAAGAAAGCAGGCAAGTCGGGAGGAGTTATAAGCAAATCTAAAGTGAGCAGAGATGTAGACGGAGAAGATGATGATCCGGACTGGACTTACTCACGGAGGCGCTCAAAGAAGCATTTCAGGGCTTCTAAGAGAAAGGGAAAGGTACGAGTATATCTGATGTATCGTTGTTTTCTGTAGGCATTGAGAGGATCCTGGTGGTTAATGCATCAGGATGTACAACATCCTCATGATCCACTCATTCCAAGCAGTGGGATGGGACCCTCTGTGAATACCTTTCACACCCAAAATCATTTTGATTGGCATATCATGTATAGTCCCAGAGTAGGCTAATTGCATACTGGGGTTCTGGGACTTTACAATATCCTAGTCCTATCTTTTGCATTTTTCTCCCATGGCAGTTGTCCTTTTTTCCAGACAATTCCTCTCAAGTTTTGTCTCAACCAGCCAATGATTGAACAACTTGGGTTTTAAATCAAAAATGTTTTGGAAGCATCCTCCCTTCCAATATGAGTACCATCAAATTCATTCTTTTGACCTTCAGACACTTGTACGCAGTGGATCATTTCATGCACGTACAATTATTCTGTTTATAATTTTGGACAAATTTTTGTGCATCATTTGTAATGGCATAAGGTCATTGTACAAATCAAATCAGATTTTTTCCTACATTTCTCAGAGGATTTCAGGTTTAGAACGAAATCAGACTTCCAGCAAAACAACAGTTCCTCTTAATCACGCAGAGGCTTCCTATCAGAAAGCAGACAAGAGTCTGAATTGGGGGAAGCAAAATTTTCGCATAGAAGCTGCTGACAAAACAAATGATTTAAATGTGCATTCATTACGCTTCGTTGCATTAGAAACTGAAAACGTTAACAATACAAATGCAAAGACAATACAAGAAATCACAAGAAGAGCCCGTAAATCTACTCATGAATCAATCACCACTGTACAGAACAAAGACAAGGCAGTGATTCTCGATTTAAATGTACCAGCAAGCATTCCTGACTTGGAAAAACAAAGCCCAGCAACAGCATCTGAGACCAGACCAGTAAGCATCCTTGAATCAAAAAATTCAACTGCAGCAACAACATCTGAGAACAAGTGCCCGGATGAAGTTTATACAAGAGTCCAACCCATTTGGTTTTGCCTGCGTGCTAGTCCAGATCAGTAAGGGCAAATAACTATGTAGCTTCTACTAAAATTCTTAGTCTTTATTTTTGGCATCTATATATATCTTGTTGCATTTGTTTGTTCTCTCTTGCAGTGGTGAAGATGCTTTGCCACAGATATCAACCAGTTACATCAGAATGAAGTAAGTTTGACTATATAGACTTATGCATATATTTTTGAAGTTCACTGTCTGAGATAGAAAGATGGCGTGGGCATTTATAGATTCTCTACTTATATTTGGTTTCAACTATTGCATGATTTGTGAAGTAAGGGTCTGTTTGTTTGCATTTAAATATATAGGAGTTAAATACATAGTATTTATACCATAAGTAGTTAATTAAAATGAATACCATAGATTAACTTCCAAAAATGAGCATTAAATAACTTTCCCTTAATGGAAGTAGAATCAAAGGAGAAGATGGGAAATCAATAACCACTAAGAAACTTAGTTATTCATTTTCCATATTTCTTTGATTCTATTTCCATGAAAGAAAATGTTATTTGATGTTTATTTTAAAAAAACTCACATTTGGCCTTTATTTTTAAACACTTATGACAAAAATCTTATTAATTCAATTTCTATGTATTATGACGCGAACAAATAGGCCCTGGCGTGTTTGAATGTATGGTGAATTGAAGCACAAATCAAAAAAGAATAAAATATAAGGGGGTATGATGGTGTTTTATTTTTAGTTGTTTGGTATGGAATCTTTTTGATTTTTTGTATAGAAAAGTGGAGTTTTTTTGTCTTTTAGTGGATAAATGAGGTTATTTTTTTTTACTTTTTTTTTGAAAAATTCCGAGGAAATTTAAAAATTCTGTACTTTTGATATGACCCCTTGTCATTTCTTGTCTGAATTCACTTTACTTTAACTATACTAGTTAATTACCAAACATGTAAAGAATTAATAACTTTGATTAAGGTGAAAGTTTATTATCGATACTGAATTATGCATAACTTCGAAACACCAACACAGGAGTTATGGTCCTTGCAGACCTCTGCAAGCCTGGAGTTTACAAGAAGCAAGACAAGTTCATGATAGAGAACAGGACATACAAATTTTAGTTCCATACCAAGAGTCGTTTCATGCAATTGACCATAAGTACTCCAGAAACTTAAGATCATAAGATAAAATCCTTAAGATAGAAATGTTAGGGATTGAACACACGCACGATCTACATGAGCACACACAAACAATCAAGCACACACCAAACAATTCATGACACGACACACAGTTGGAAGTCACAACTGTACTAGATCACCCACAAGAAGAACAACCCTTTTCTTGTGTTTACAAGAGTACAAGACTCTCCCTCACTCTTTCGCTTAGAGTTTCCCTCTCAATCTCCTAGACAATATTAACCTCTAAGAGTACAATGTCTAGTATAAATACATGAAACCTTAAACCTCTAGACACTCACAACAGTCAGATCTGACGTTACAATAGAGGGCCCAATTTAAATAAACAAATTACAGATTAGCCCCTATAAATTAATTAATGTATAGATCAGGCTTCACCAACCCATCAAGAAACTTAAGATACTAAACTAGTTCTTAACCCTTTACCTGATTAAATCTTAAAATAGAAACTTCCTATCATAAGATAAAATCCTATTATCCTATCTTACTTGTAGGTAAAATTAGCAAATTATTATCCAATAAAACAATAAGATAGAAAGTCTTAATGAATGGGATGCTTATGGCCTTCACATGGGCCAGCTTGGGCCTATTCTAAAAAAAAAAAAAAAACATAGCCATTGTCTACAATTGAACTTCTTACATACACTGTCAAATAAGAAACCCACTTAAAGTTGCTTTTGCCTTTAATCTTTACCAATTTTGAAGTACAAACTTAAATTACTAATATATATATATATATAATTAGATCTTACTAAAGTAACTAAGATAAAATTAGATCTTTCTTTCCTTTTTGTTGCTAACATGCTGGGAAGCTCATTATTCAATTAAAAAAAGGTAGCTTGGGCAGCTTATTGCATGGGTCATTCTCATGGTATGTTGTACCTTGTGAGATATTTTTGAGTGAATGTATGGTTTCCATTTGTTTTCCCAAATGGCGAGTAAGCCACAAATCTATCTTCCCAAAATGAAACACAATAGCCAAGCAAATATGTTTATGGAATAAACAACTGCAAGAGACAGAAGTTACCTTTTTAACATGAAAGTGTACTACTGTGCTTCATGATCTTTGATTTTTGATAAAAAAATAAAATAAAATTATGATGCTAAGACATTAAGTTGTTAGAAATTATTTTCTAGTTTTTGTTCTTCCCATTTGAAATGGCATTAGGAATTAATTTCCACATTCTATACAGGGACGGAAACGTACCAATATCCACTATAAAAAAATACCTGTTAAAGAAGCTTAACATGACAGATGAATCTGAGGTAATGTTTTCTATATATATATTTTTTAATTATTGTCCATCTCTTCAACAGGTTACAATTTATGATATTGATACCTAAATCCAAGCACAGATGTTTTAATCATAGCGACCTTTGTTAAGCACACATGCATATAAGCTGGATATGCCCATTCATATGTGGCCAGATCAGTCAGTTTTCCCCATTGTGGAATCCAAGCTGTCAATCATGGTGACCTTATCATGTGTGGTCGGATGTGATCTGTTGGCCTTCTTTTCTCATCGTTTTCTAAAAAGTGGTACACTTGACAGTTGGGCAAGGACTGTCCACTCATCACAACTTGAGATTGCATCATCCATCCAATATCTATTGAATATTTTGGGCATTGAATCTTTTTTTACCACAACCATGACTATGAGATATCTAAGAAGCATTTCTCTCTTGCAGGTAGAAATAATGTGCGGCGGTCAGACATTGGCTCCCAGCGCACCACTAAATAGCCTGGTGGATATTTGGATCCAGTTTGTAGTCAAAACAGAGGGGCTATCTGCTCTGCAACTTAACCCAAAGAACAGAAACTCCAAGGATCATAAATTTGTGATGGTTTTGACATACAAGAAGAGTAGATAAGGGCGTTGGCTCATGACAGTCTCAGAAATAAATAAATAAGTAAACTAAAGGATGTTGTTAGTTTGTTAAACACCCAACTTCTTTTTTTTTGAATGTTTTAAACACCCAACTTCTGTGTGTGACATTTCTTATGAAATACAATATCATATAGGGCAGCTAAAGCACCTTGGGACTCAGATAAAAGCTATGCTTGATATATCAGTTGATGCTTCCTGCATTTGCTTTACCTTTGTGGTGTATCCACTCATTGCCTCTTCCTTGGCCTTCCCTGAATGCACGGGAATTTTATTTAAATTCACTCATTTTAGCCAAGACAAACAAACTAGAATGACCTTCTTCCACGCTTCCCACTTCGCCTGCCCCTTCATGCTGAAAATCCCTAGTGTACCTATTATGCCATCTGGGGTGAGTGAGGGGGACAACAGACATATTGAACCAATTCAGTGTTGGATATCGCCATTGAGAAATTGAACATCGATGGCCGGCCCAGGCCGGGCTAAGGAATTATCACAGTTGCGAAACATGGGTTGGTTGGTAATAAAGCAGATTTCAATGAAGAATGCCAGGCCAGCAACACTAGCCCTGATGATGGGACTACCCCAGGACCCAGATTTTCATCATCATCACTAGAGCTTTATCTGATTCAACTGGGGTTGGCTAGGTGCTACTTCTATTACCGTACAAGTCATATTGCAAGTTTTGTTTTTGCCAACCCACTTTTATTACGGTACAAGTCATATTCCAAGTTTTGTTTTTGTCAACCCCCATAGAGCTTGTAGAAGACCATTTTCCGATGCAAGGAATTCATGGTAAAATGTGTTCTAATGTGGACTATTAAAGATACGATTGGTGAAAGATACAAGAAGGAGATGTAGATGCATATAATACTTTTTTAGGATTTAGATTACCTGGGGTGGCCGTTGGGTATTCATTAACCGCATCTAGAAATAAGAATCTTGTCATTATAATATATTAAAGCTTCAATAGAAGTGTTTTGACTTTCATTTTGAATGTCAGTTACAATTTTGACCAGAATCTTTATTTTTCAAATACTGATCCACATTCTCTCCCCATTGCTTGTGTTATGCAACTACCTATTTTTTTTCCCAGAAACCACTTACGTTCACTCTCTACTTCTCAAGTTTTCACTCTCTACTTCTCAAGTTTCACATTTTCTTTTCTCAAAAGCTCCCTTTATACCCCACCTCTTTTATTAAATTTCTACCCCAATCATCAATTTTTATTTTACACCACTTAGCTCTCATAAATTTAGGAATAAGATTAGCAGTGATGATTATTTGGAGGTTCACATTACTTCTAGTTCTTTTATTTTTATGTCAATTTGATTTGCTTTGTAAAATTATTTAATCTTTTTATATATGAATATTTAGTTTGTAATGATTAGACCTACCTGTGTTCAACATGGGCTATTGAGTTAGTTCTTAAACACTCAGTAAAAGAAAAAAGTGCTCTTAAATTTCTTGAATTTGCATGTTCATTGGAGTGGGAAAATATAGATATGTGAAAAAGGCGCTTGTTGTTTGAGTAGACTAATTCCAAAGGTAGGGGTATTCATGGGCCAGGCTAAAGCATATACAAGCCCAGCCCGACTTTAGAGACATTGGCTCTGCCCGGCCCAAGCCAAACCCAGGCCGTAAAAGACAGGCTCAAGCACACCCATTTAATCAATTAGATCGGGTCGAACCGGGCTTTTATCAATTTTGTAGGCATTTGAGCAGTAATTAAATTAAATTACATGCATTTTTTATAGAGGCCGGGCCCAGCCGAGCTTTGGGCTTTTATCACTTAATCCAAGTTCGTCCAATTATTAAACGGGCCCTAATTATATATCCAAGCTTGGCCCAATGTGGGATGGGCCTAAATTGGGCTGATGCTGGCCCGGCCCATGAGCACCCCTACATAAAGGGTGTGCCTTAGCTGGATTGGGCCAGGTTGAGGTATATCTAGGCCTGGCCCAACTTTAGAAACACATGCTTATTTCGAACCTAAGCCCCAATGGGCAATGAATTTCAGGTCCAAGCCCGCCCATTTAGTCAATCGGGTTAGGCAGGTCCTAATTGGGCTTTTAAGCAATTATTTATACAATTTATCACTAAATTACATAACACAACTTATTCAAATTGGACTGGGCTTTGGGCTTCCATCACTTAATTTAAGCCTACCCTAAATCGAAAAATTATCCAAATTATATATCCAAACCCAGCCCAAAAGCAGACTGAGAAGGGCATATGAGCACCCAAAAAACATACATTTTTTAGGACTTGTTTATTTTATGTAATTGAACTCCCCATAAATTGTAAGACTATGTATTTCCATAAATGGTTAAAAACCAAGAATTAAAGGTAGAGATCAAAATTAACTATCAAATAACTTCCATTCAATTGAAATTAAATAAAGAGACAAGACCAAAAAAAAAAAAAAAAGAGTTTATCACCATCATCATAGTAATTGAAATCCTACCAAAAGTTAAAAGCCTCATGTCCTCCTTATTAATGATCATTACATGGAACTCATATGGGCATGAAATATTTTCAACAATTAATCATTGGGATCTATCAATGTGTTGTCTGCGTCTGCACCAAGAACAGAGCTTTCCTCCCTTGGAATGACAGACTGCTCCTGCTCACCAACTGTTCGATACGCATCACTCACGAGTCACGACGACAAATACGTATACATTTTTTTTGCTGGTTTTCTTCTTCTCGAACTTTGCATCTTTTATCTTTGCATTTCACCAGCTGCTGCCTGTACCTAGTCCCAAGCCTTTCTAACGTTTTCTGAAACGGAACGGATACCTGAATCTCAGAGGAACCCTAAAAATCCCAGCTTTATACTCTTGAATTCGATTTCCAAGTAAAACCATATTCCACAGAGGTTGGAAAGCGCAGGGATGAGAGTGGAAAGCGAAGTCTCCGGCGAATTCAGGCACAGAGGCGATGGCTCAACTCCAAAACGCTTCCCTCTGGCGGCGCAGCCGGAGATCATGCGAGCGGCCGAGAAGGACGACCAATATGCTTCCTACGTCTACGACGCCTGCCGCGACGCCTTCAGGCATCTCTTCGGTCAGTTTCTTCTTCCAATTAGGTTCTAATCATGCTTTTGGATGAAACCCTAATTCGACATGGGTAGATGGGGTTTTTTCAGAATAAGCAATTTCACATCCTATGCCATTTTATGATTTCTGAGCTGCCCCCAAACAGTTGGGTACTTCTTTTTTTTTTCCTCTCTCGATTTCATGACATTCCAGCTTCAGTGTATCGCATTCCTCTATCTGCTTAACCTGTTGACCCTTTTAGATGTAATTTGTTTTGCTCTGTTTTAATTTTGATTGATCTTTGTTCCCAACCCAAATTCCAAACTGATTTGAGTTTTAGAGTTTTGAACTGTGTAATCAACCTGTGAAACGAGGAATTCAGAAAGATTAGAACTATTTACTTGTGCGAGGATTGGTCCTCCCAGACATTGCTCTGCTGGAGAAGATGCTTGAATGATCAAATTGGGCTCTGGAGTATGAAATGCAGTGCTATATGATGTTATTGCATGAGGATTGATGATGTTCGCTTGTCATTTCAGATGAGAGAATATTTTGATATAGGAAAATAGCTATTTAAATATCTTTGTGTTTAGTTGGTTTCATTTTTGTGTTTTGTTAATTCTCATGTGGCAAAAAAAAAAAGGACCAATTTATTTATAAGCCAGGAACTGATGAGACTCTGGAAGGGCACTGCTTCTAATGCAATCATTAGGATATCCATTAGGATATCGAGATGCGAAGCACCTGTGTTCTTTATTTTTTTCCCCTTCTACTGAATTTTCTTGATATGGCCTGAGATGCTTGACTTTGGTACATTATGGGTCTCTATCTATCTATCTATGCTGTTTCCTTATGGTCTTCTTCTTATGCAGGTACAAGATATGCTGTTGCTTATCAGAGTGAGGTTAGCCACAATTACTGTTGTAGCGTTCAATGGCTTATGGCTTCTTCCATTTTGTATTAGTGTTTCACCAGGGAGAGGTTGACATATTCATTTCATGTTTCAGTTTTCTTGGGCCTTTCACATTTTTTAATGGTGTGGAGAACTAACTGCACCGGGAAAAAGTTTCAAATTACCTCTAATTAAATACCAAGAAATATCCCTTATTCAATAACCAAATGAAAACCAAACATGCAAAAACTATGTCCACACTCCCAAGCATCAGCCTATTATAGTTAATTGACCCATTTACGCATTTATTTCTTTTTAACAATCCTCGAATCTCGACTTTTGTTATCCTAAGTAAAATAACTCCATACTGCTTTTCCAACCCTCAACATTTGCTTTTCCATCTAATCATTGTGATTCCCATTGTCAATGAATATTATTGCACTAAACTGTCATTATCATCAGATCATTTGGACACATTATCCTTATTACCAACTTAATCCTCCCATCTTCCATCCGAAGATAAATTATCTTTAAAACTTGCCGGCTATCATCTTCAACCACCTTCTGATTCATCATCACCTTCAGTGACCTCCTAACCATTTCTCGAATAACTTTCTCCTTTAGAGTATACCGTAATTTCAACAATTTCATACATCTTTTGTTCAGCTGTTTTCTGGAGAAATGTCTTGGATCCTAAAACTTCTGGTTGATAACCAATTAAGCATTGATGTCTCCTTCAACATCTTCTTGTTGACTTACAGTAGTGAATCAGTGCACTACCTGGATAGTCAAACTACTAAATCTTGGCAGAACCTCCCCAACTTGAGGAATATGTGACTCATCGATCTTCATTTGCTCATTCTTATTGTTAACATGATCCCCTAAAAAGCACATCCCGATCAGCTCGGTCTCACTGCAACTGCATTAGAGGACAAATTATTCTTGGGGCTTTTATATTATATGATGATGATCATCATCAAGGCCTTGTCCCAACTATGTTGGAGTCAGCTACATATTTTGTTTCACCATTCCGGTCATCATTTTATATTAAATGATGTTTTCTCTAATTTCTTTTTTAATAAAAGGAAACATCATAATGAAATTAACATTGCCTTCTCTAGGTAATATATGCTATTTTAGATTATGTTCTACTCCCATGACCCCATCTTCATATTCAATAGGCTGATTTGCTTTTAATGTATTTTCATCTACTATTGTTTTGCAGACAAAACTACTGGGCCAGATGCTTTATTATATATTGACAACAGGTTCAGGACAGCAGACACTGGGTGAAGAATATTGTGACATTACTCAGGTATGTAGCCCTTAATTCTTACTGGTCCATAACGGGGTGTTGATAAGTGTATACTCCATGTTAGCTCTACACTAAATTCTAGGCATTTAATTTTTCTAGTTATACTCTCTTTGGCCCTTTCTCTCACTGTTGCATTTCATCTAGTTTTCCCATATTCTATGAGCCTTTTTAGATTATCATCATCAAAGCCTTGTCCCAACTCCCAACTATGTTAGGGTCAGCTACATGAATTTTGCTTTATTCCAGTCTATCCTAAGGCCAAATCATAGGCCAACAATGGCGTCAGCGTCACTGAGGAAAAGTTTCTCTATGTAAGTTGATGACCTCTCAAGGAAAATGGGTAAGTCAAAGAGGACATGGATGGAAGTAGTAAGGTTAGATATGAAGAAGTGCAACCTATCCGAGGATTTGGCTCAAGATAGATTAGAAGGGTTAAACAGAAAGCTAACCTCAACATAGTTGAGACGAGCCTTTGATGATGGTTACGTATTTATCTTCTTATATCTGCAGTTGGTTATTTTCAGGTTGCAAGTCCTTATGGACTTCCTCCAACACCAGCAAGACGTGCTCTTTTTATTGTTTACCAGACTGCAGTTCCTTATCTTGCAGAAAGAATTAGGTTGACTCTCTCTCTCTCTCTCTCTCTCTCTCTCTCTCTCTCTCTCTCTCTCTCTCTCATGTTGGAGAGGCACCTGAACAACATTTTTCTCTTCATAAATCATTTGGTTGTTTCTATTTTTGTGTTGTTTTTTTCCTCATATTTCAGCGTTATATCCCACATGGTTAATATTGAAGATTGTCTCTTTGCAGCTCTAGGATGGCTGCCCGTGGGGTCATCTTGGCTGATTCTCAGCCTGAAGAATTCCATGGCAGCAGTGATCCTGGAAGGAATCAAATTCAATCTTCTAGAAGTGAAAATTCATCTTCAACAGGATTGTCTATGTCAGCTTTGTCTAGGTTGAAGGAGAAATTCCACAGATTATGGTTGTGGGCAGTCCAGAAATGGCCTTCGGTATGCATACTATTCTCTGAATATCCAGCCGATTTCCTGGGGTGGCATTGGGCTGGTTTTAAGGTGGCCACGGTTGACCCATCTGTTAATCCATCCTGAAATCCAGGTTTATGACTTTCCAATAGCAGTCATAAACAGGCCTGTATGGGGCTATGGTAGGGCCTCAACAGAAGTTGCCAACCTAGATTTGGGGTTGTATTCTTTACCAATCAAGAAAAGAAGCCCTAAAATTCTATCCCCGGCCACCTGTGGGCCTAAAAATAGGTCCAGACGAAGGCTCGAAGCCATGTCCTGTGGCCAAAAAAGTTAACAGGCCAGCCTGTTCCATCCCAACTGATTCCTGTCATTTGCAGCAGCATTCTTTCGTACTTGGTCCTTCCTATAATGGCATGCAAACTTTGGGTTTAAGGAATAACTGATCTGCATAAGGATTTGCAAGAAGTTTGTTAGATAAACTCAGCTTTGATTGTTAGATGAGATCAAATTTTCGTCCCTGTATTACAAGTTCAGGGTTTGGTTGGTGTAACTTGGGAACTGATTTGATTAGATGCTTCCTCCAAATTGAGTCTCCAATGCATTTCAGTCATTCATGAAACAAATTGACTATCAATTAGGAGTAGAGGCTAGATCGCTGAACCCTGTGTAATGCACCTTTTTTTCTCCCTTTCTGCTTCACCAAATGGTAATGTGATAGGCAGCCATTCCACTGTGAATCACCAAAACCTGTCCCAATGCCAGTTACATCCGAACAGGTCCCTCGTTCTTAGGTGATATTTGAGTATTTAACTAAATAGCAATGCTTAGTTTTCATCTGTAACTTCTCCATGCTACTGTGCTATCCAGGTGCTTCCATATGCTCGTGAGATCCTACAATTGGTTCTTCGTGCTAACCTCATGTTCTTTTACTTTGAAGGTGAGTCCACACTTTTCCTTTTACATACTTTTCTATGATAGATTCTCCAGAACACCCATCTTAGCTGACAGCCTGACACCCCTTTCTATTTTCACAACGACCTAATGATCACACGCCCTCTCTCCTCTTTCTCCTTGTGAATTAGCAGTTGTCTCATTTTGTTACTTATCCAACTATTAGTCACCACTTTAAAATATATCACCCTACTTGCCTTGGTTGTGAAGCAGTTTTTAAGAAGAAAAGATGTCCAAGTGTTCTGTAGTTGGTCTCCCACTATGCTTCCAATCTGCTCTTAACCTATATTTTTCTTTCTCAAAAGTGCTACTTCCTGATACATCCCTGTTTCTACCGGGGCTCAAACCTATCTGCCCTTGCCTTTCCTTGGGGGACATATACATCCAGTACTAACTGCACAAAGCAGATGGACCCATCATTACATTAGTTGATTCTTACTCAGTACATAACTTCTACATTGTCTGTTTTATACAGGTCTATATTATCATATATCAAAGCGTGCTGCAGGCATTCGTTATGTATTTATTGGAAAGCCATTGAACCAAAGGCCGAGGTACGTAGTGTATATTTTGAATTTTATCATAGCTGGGTTTCCCTAAATTCGGATTTGCAACTTTTCCTCCGCTTAGAGAGGATAAAAACTTGCATTTTGAGATAAAACGCTAATACATATGGCTGTAAACTTGCAAACCAACTTTTTTTCCTTTTCTTTTTCCTCTTTTACATCTTGGTATGGTCACGGGTAGGGGCTTAGGTCCACACAATGATGGATGGGCATATATGATTAACATTTAAATGCAATAATAACAAATACACAACAAATAGCTTCTTTGGTGAATTTACTTTACTAGTGAAGTGAAGTTAATAGTTAATACAAGAGAGAACAAAATTAAAGGTTTGGTCAAATCAAAAGGTGAGAGAGTAGCTTTTTATTTATTTGTTCTTTTAAAAAGATGAGTAGTTTTTGTAAGGGCTCAAGTTTTTTTATTTGGACTCGATGGTTGAGAACCGAAATCCCTGCCAGGCCCAAATATACACTAATTATAAGGGAAGGAGTAGTAATTGGGGGACTCAAACCCATGACGCTCACAGAAGGTTAGATGACCAAACCAGTTGAGCTAGCCTAGGACATGGTAAGAAATTCCATTTTTTTTTTTTTTTTTGTTCTATAAGTCTAACATGGGCCGGGCTCAGGCTTCATCATTTCCATGTGGGCTAGGCTCAGGCCAGCAGATGTTCTACCATCTATGAATGTAGAGTATTGCTAGGCTTGTGTTTGATACTAATTGTCATGTGCTAAACAGCTTCAATGCCTTCCATAATAAATGTTTTCTTTACAAAATATGTTTTTTATTTTTCTTTTGGAAAGAAGCCTTGATTGATATGTTTCTAAAATATTAACACGTAGCCATCTTTGCCAGTTCACACAGAAGCTGTAAAAAATATTGCTAACTAAGTGGATTTGTCTAATGTCCTGTTCAAATCTGGATGATGGTCAATATGTCTATCATGTAGCCCTTATTTATTTTTCAATGTTACTGTTCGAGGAGGATACTGTTTGTGGGAGGCTTAACTTCTTACTGCTTTCCATTAGTCTACACATTTCTATTTTAGGGGTACTGTTTGTTGAATCTCAGAATTTAATTGCTTTCCATACCTAAGGAGCCATGCTCTTCTTATTAACATACCTGATTTTTTGAATTGTCTGTGATTGGTTCCTAGCACAGATACCAAATCCTGGGCGTCTTCCTTTTAATCCAGCTATGTATCTTAGGTGCTGAAGGACTACGCCGGAGCAATTTATCTTCCATTGCAAGTTCTACCCATCAGACATCACTAGGGGCCCACCAGGCATCAGGAGGTTATATACAAGCACGAAGAGAATTATTTGATTGCCTTCTTATTTCTCTTATTTCACGTCATGTACTTGCTAGCATGATGTCTTAAATCGAAAATTCAGATTTATAGACCCGATTTGGTCTTCTTTCTCTATGGAACTTAGGGTTTCAGCGCGCACAGTTAAAAGTGCACTTGCAATTTTTGACCTAATGTCATTGTGACAGCTGGTTGGTGGATGATATATCTGTGAGAAACAGATTGAATTCACACACACATACAATTTTTTATCCAAGTCATTGTGACAGATGATTGGTGTATAATATATCTGTGAGAAACAGTAACAATAAAAATAGTAAGCGGTAATGGTGCTGGCCAATACACGCTAAAAAAATTTGACAGTGGCCGGCTTATAGATCGGAACTTCCAAATGACAATTGGGAGATTTTTAACTTCTAGATTTTTCTCAGGATATTATTATTGGGAAAATCGTATTAAAGCTAAAATAATTTAAAAAGAGATAATTGAAAATTCTTTAGAGAATTTAGGTAAATCATGTGAAAATATACACTGGATGATCTACAGCAGGGACCAAAAAGAAAAAGAAAAGGTCTCAATCATGAGAAGCATGGATGCCAAAAGATAACTCCATCATGAGAAGCGTGGATACCAAAAGATAATAATTAACACCTTGATGCACACTAACCAAATGGTTCTCTTAGTTTGGTTGTCTTAATTTTATGTTGGAAACACCTAAAAATTCTGAAAAACAGAGTAGGGTGAAATAGGAATATAGAATTTTCTATGACCTAAACTATCTTAAATTATAGGGTATGATAAAGTAGGTAAGAATACATCATTACAAAAGAAATAATTCCAGAAAAAAGTCCTACAGATTTAAGCGCCAACTCACTGTGAATATAGTCATATTTGGAGTCTCACATCTCATGGGAGTGGTCGATACTAAAGATCATTTTATTAAATTCCTTAATGAAATTTCATGGAAGGATTATATTTGAGGATTTATAGCTTCTGCCATTCTTTCAGACTTGCTAGAACACCTATTTCAATTGCATTTTCCCTTTACAAACAATGTCAAATGGAATTAAAAAGTTTCAGTCCATCCTATGGAAATAGTACAGATCTTTATTCCAATGCCACCACTGTTAGCCTCAGACTCAGGTCTCTTCTTTTTAAACACCGTCACAATTTTTTCTCTTGCTATTCTTGCCAATGCCATACTACTGCTAGTCCCTTCAACAAGGTGCAGGATTGTCATTCTCACAATTCTGAATTACAAGAATGAAGATGAGAGAGACTGAAACGAGAGAGAGAATGAAAGTTTTCTATATTCTTTTGTGTATCTTCTCTTAGAGAATCACCATCATTATATAGGAATTACATGCCTTAATCAAGGCTTTTACAAAGGAAATTAACTAAATTACATCAATCACTAATCTAAGAAAGGAAGGCAATCAATCACTAATTTATATACAAATCAGATCCCAAATCCACGTGATATGTATCTTGCTGGATTGGATTGACTGATGGGCCTTGGATCCCTTAATGGGTCATGGGCCAAACTTAACACCCCCCCTCAAATTGATGCGGGAGAATCAACGAGCATTAATTTGCCAACCAAGAATTGATGGCGTGGTCTGGGAAGACCCTTAGTAAGAATGTCAGCAAGTTGAAACTCAGTGGAGACATGGGGAAGGCTAATGACATCACGTTTAAACTCATCACGGATGAAGTGGCAATCAACCTCGATGTGTTTAGTACGTTCATGAAAAATCGGATTTTCAGTAATCCGAATTGCACTTGTATTATCTGCATAGAGGGGGGTAGCTCCTTTTGCAGGAAATCCAATGTAAGAGAGCAGACCTCGGAGCCAAAGTATTTCGGAGCATGCAGCAGACATAGCTCGGTACTCAGCCTCGGTAGAAGATTTTGAAACTTTGTCATGTTTCTTGCATTTCCAGGAAATCAAACTATCACCCAAGAACATGCACCATCCCGTAGTTGATCTGCGAGTATCCGGACAACCAGCCCAATCAGCATCTGAATAAGCTCGGAGAGAAAGAGGATTGTCTGAAGGAAAAAACAACCCGCGAGTCGGTGTGCGAATAAGATACCGAATGATGCGACGAACAACAGCAAGATGAAGATGACGAGGAGTAGTCATGAACTGACTCATAAGATTGACCGCAAATGAGATATCAGGACGCGTGATCGTGAGGTAGATCAAGCTACCTACCAACTGACGATATGCGGTGGGGTCCTGAAGAAGGTCACCCTCTTCTTTTCTGAGTTTAACATTGAGCTCGATTGGCGTATCAACAGGAGCTGAAGAAGTAAGCCCAGCCAAGTCAATAAGATCAACCGTATATTTGTGTTGATTGAGAACTACACCTTTAGACGATTGATGAACTTCAAGGCCAAGGAAATAGTGTAAGGGGCCCAGATCCTTCATTTGAAAAATCTGATGAAGAGAAGCTTGAAGTGCCTGAATCATTTGTGCATTAGGACCAGTAATGACAATGTCATCAACGTAGACCAGAAGGACAGTAATCCCTGACGGAGCATGATGTAAGAACATGGAAGGATCATATTGGCTCGGATGAAAATCCAATCGTAGAAGAGCATCCTGAAATTTCTCAAACCATGCGCGAGGTGCTTGCTTCAGACCATAGAGGGAGCGACGGAGCTTAGCAACCATACCCTTACCAGATGAGGACCCCGGAGGCAAACGCATATAAACATCTTCTTTGAGATCACCATGAAGGAACGCATTTTTTACGTCCATTTGATAGAGAGGCCAAGACTGAGATGCAGCAACAGCAAGAATTATGCGTACGGTGGTCATCTTAGCGACGGGAGCAAAGGTTTCATCATAATCAATGCCATATTCCTGCCGATTTCCGAGAGCAACAAGGCGCGCCTTGTATCGATCTAGAGTGCCATCCGATTTCAACTTGAGAGAAAAATCCACTTGCAGCCAATTGGTTTTACACCCACAGGAGAGGGGACAATATCCCAAGTATGATTTTTTTTTAAAGCATCCAATTCATCTTGCATAGCCTGGTTCCAACATTTGTCCTGCACAGCCTGAGAATAGGATTGGGGAATGGAAGAAGAGGACAAGGTGGTCATTAAGGAAGTGTGGGAGAACCCATAGCGGTCAGGTGGTACTGAAATGCGAGATGAGCGACGCAAGGAATGATGTCCAGATGGATCAAGAGGCGGGGGTGAACCGGATGCTGGAGGAAGATCAGGAGGGGGGTCCCTGGGAGGCGCGTCTTTGTTCCGTTTGTGATACACAAAATTAGGATTAAAGCGAACAACTGAAGTGTTGTCCGAAAAACCAGGTAAAGACACCAAGGGTGAGGAGTTAGGATATTCAATGTGTTTTTGAAAAAAATACTGATTTTCAAAGAAAACGACATTTCTAGAAGTCCGCAAGCGACGAATGTGAGGATCGTAGCAGAGGAACCCTTTCTGGAAGGGCGCATATCCTAAAAACACACATTGAGCAGATTGTGCGGTTAGTTTGGTTCTCTCAGAAGGAGGCAAGTGCACAAAGCAAACAGATCCGAAAACATGAAGATCATCATAAGAGGGAAAGGTCTGATACAATCGGTAATAGGGGCTCTGATTTTGAAGAGAGGTTGAAGGCAGACGATTTATAAGATGAGCTGCCGTAGCTAGTGCCTCAACCCAAAAACGGGTAGGAAATTCAAGAAGAAGAGAACGAGTGACATCAAGCAAATGCCTATTTTTCCTTTCAGCAACTCCATTCTGCTGTGGAGTATAAGGACAAGTTCTTTGAGAAATAATGCCTTTGTTTTGCAAAAAAATTTGAAAATCAGAAGACACATATTCCCCACCCGAATCAGATCGCAGGATTTTGATGCAGGTGGAAAATTGATTCTCAACATAAGCTAAAAAATTTTTAAAAACTGTAAAAACATCAGATTTGGAATGCAGAAAGTAAACCCATGTGAAACGACTGAAATCATCAATAAAAGTCACAAAATATTTGTAGTGAGCATGAGAAAGAGCTGGAGCAATTCCCCATACATCGCTATGAACCAAATCAAAACATCGAGTGCTGTGTGAAGTGGAAATAGGAAAAGGAAGAATTTTGCTTTTTCCCAATTTACAAGTAGCACAATCAAAAGGTACACAAGAAGATAAGCCAATAGATTTATTTAATAAACCAGAATTTAACATAAGGGACAAAGCCTTGGAATTAGGGTGTCCGAGTTTTTTATGCCACAATTGGCAATTATCTCTAATAGAAAGACAAAACACATCATTGGCAATTCTAATTCTAGAAAGATTGGAAAAATCCAGCGGAAACAAGCGTCCACACTTAGGTCCCCTCGCGATCTCCTTCCCTGACATCTGGTCCTGTACAACACAACCAGAAGAAGAAAAAGAGATGTTACAATTATTTTCAACAAGTTGCCCAACTGACAATAGGTTTGAAGTTAAATTGGGACAAAGGAAAACATTTTTCAATGGGATTGGACCAGGAATGTCCCCGAGGGCAGTAATGGGAACAGTGCCTCCATTAGCAGTTTGGATTTGAAGATTACCATTGTAGTTTGTCACATTGGAGAGAGGGTTACTGGAATATGTCATATGATTAGAGGCCCCAGAATCAAGAAACCAAGTAGAAGAGGGTGGAGAGGTACCTGAGAGACCGAAAGCAGAAAGGGCATTAACAATCATTTGCTGTACCAATTCAGGGGTAAGAGAAGAGGAGGACTCAGACTGTGAGGGTGCAGATGTAGAAGCAGGCATATCTGAAGAAGCAACATAAGCATGCGGAGTCTGAGACTGCGGAGGCTGATACTGCAGAGCCTGATACTGTGGAGCTGAATGCTGGGAAATCTGATACTGGGGAGTCTGCTGCGGTGGATTCTGACGTTGTGGCCGGCGGCGACATTCAGAAATGATATGTCCCGACCTTTTACAATAACTACAGACTTTCTGTTTGCATTGAGATGCAAGATGTCCAAATTTTTGACAACTGTAGCATTGTGTTTTGCTCAAGTCACGAGGAGGCTGAGAAGCCTTAGTGGCTGAAAATGCGACGGAATAGGTTTCAGCCTTTTGTTGAGCTATATGGGCTGAGGTTGAAATGCGCTGTTCCTCGCGTAATAGTTCATTCAGGCAGACATTCAAGGAAGGTAAAGGTGTCCGATTCATCAAGGCTGATCGGACACTTTCATACTCAGGGCGTAATTTCATTAAAAATTGATCCCGCTGACTAGAGGCCTGAAGATCGTGAATCACTATCAGAACATCGGCAGCTACATCTGCATACTTGATACTATCATATTCTGACCATAGGGTTCGGAATCCTGAATAGTAGTCTTGGATTGACAAGGTCCCTTGTGCATATTCAGCAATCGCACATTCAAGGTGAAATTGACGTGCTGAGTTATCTTGATGGTACACCTGCTTCAGATATCCCCACATGTCTTTAGAGCTTGGGTAAGGTTTGAGGTTCATTATCAGATGTTGTTCGACAGAACCCAGTATCCATGTTTTAATTTTTGCATCTTTAGTAAGCCAGGCGGATATCTTCTTCTCATCTTCCGTGGGTTTAGGGTCAGATCCAGAAATATAGCCCCACAATTCCTTAGCCTCGAGATAAATTTGGAACTGAAATGACCAGGCGGGGTAATTTTTTCCCGTGAACCGGATTAAGGTAATCTCAGACTTTTCCATCGTCAATTGAGATTGACCAAGACTGAGAGAAATAGTGAAACAGACAGCAAAATAGAAATCCAGTAATAGTAACAGAGAAGAGAAGAAGCCTTAAAGAAGATAACACACTATGGTGTATGCAGGGGCAAAGATCCAACCAATCAGAAAGATAAATCAACTCAGAATAGAGAAAAAATCCACAAAAATGCCCCAGACGTCCATAATTTTTGCTGCTGATCTGATACGTGGGCCCCACTGATGGATCTGAACAAGTATCAGATCACTGATCTGAAGAAGAACTGTAATTTGGGTTCTACTGAAAAAAGAATGAACTGATTCTCTCACAGATCCAAGATTTTGGACGGTCTAGATGGAAACAGTTTAATAAAACTGGAAAATCTCGAGAATGAGCAAATCACCAACCTGAAGGTCTTAAAAAATTCTGAAAAAATCTCCAATATACTTAGGAAAAACAGGCGACCATGTCTGTAAGCATTGCTGAGGAAGATGTGATGATCAGAGGTGGGCCACCATGATCAGGTCACTGCCGCAGTGTCTGGATGCTGTGAAACAGATCTCTGATCTGTCGTTCTTCAATAGAGATGGATTTCTCTATATCTTGATTGCCTTGATGATATGCAAGATCAAAAAATAAGGTTTTCTTGAACAAGGCTCTGATACCATGTCATTCTCACAATTCTGAATTACAAGAATGAAGATGAGAGAGACTGAAACGAGAGAGAGAATGAAAGTTTTCTATATTCTTTTGTGTATCTTCTCTTAGAGAATCACCATCATTATATAGGAATTACATGCCTTAATCAAGGCTTTTACAAAGGAAATTAACTAAATTACATCAATCACTAATCTAAGAAAGGAAGGCAATCAATCACTAATTTATATACAAATCAGATCCCAAATCCACGTGATATGTATCTTGCTGGATTGGATTGACTGATGGGCCTTGGATCCCTTAATGGGTCATGGGCCAAACTTAACAAGGATTACCCTTGAACTGGTCATATCTATTTAAACATCATAAAAAATAATAATTCTTCAATTCTTTCATTCATAATTCTGGTTAGTTAAAATCTGAATCTTTGTTACTGCTTTGGCCTCACAACTCCCATCTCCAGGACGAGGTTTGCCTATCTTGAATGAAGACGGCAATCTGATCACGGATTCAAATCTTCACAAGGGCAAGGGCAATTGGACTTCTGTTGTTACTGGTTCAGAGGTTTTTTACTCTTCCCAATTTTTTCAGTTGAAACTTTCTATTTGATTCAAATCATTTAAATGATGCACAGGCTTGTGAGTTTCTACCAGATGCATCTTTTGGCATACAAAATGGCTCACAAATTGCTAAAGAGGAAGCCCATTCAAGTAAAACACCATTGGAACATAATGTAATTCTGCAACTGTCTTGTATTGTTTGTTTCAGTCCCAACCTGTCAGTATCAGCAAATGCACTCTCTGCCTCAGCAGTCGCGAACACCCAACAGCAACACCCTGTGGTCACGTCTTCTGTTGGTACTTCCTTTTCTTCTCCTGAATGTCCTGATTTTATAAGCTTCATTTTCATTTTCATTATCTTCCATTATATTTTTTGCTGTCTTGATATTATGAACTTCCATTCGCCTTTTTGTTCTTATTTTGTTATTATATTCCATTATTATCTTTGGTGGTGGTTGATTATAATTTTCCCTGAATCACATGGATGGGAAGATTCAAGTGAAACCAATGTTTTGTACATTTCCCATAAAGTTTGGGTGAAACTGAAACAGGAACTATATGTCTTCATGAATTTTTTTTTTCTACGAATTCTAAGAAAAGCTTTCTAAAAGTGACCAATATTGAAGAAATAAAGGGTGTCCATAATGGCTATCAAATAATCTTTCTTTTAGTGGAAAATGAATTAAGCAGAGATAGAAAATTTTACTTGGATGGTGGGGTATTTATTTTCCATCTTCTCTTAATTTTTTCCATCAAAGGAGATATTTTTTATACCATTTATGGAAATTAACATTTATTTCTTCAATTTTAGCCAAACTATTTTTTTCCCTCTTCACAAAAACAACCAAGGATTGATCCCTAGTTGTAGCCCTGATTGCTAAGGGACTTGGATAGGGTTGTGTGTGGTCGTGTGAGTATTTTACCAGGGTAGGGTTGTGTGTGTCCATGTGAGTATTTACCAGACCAAAAATAAAAAAATAAGAAAATTAGCTACTTTTAGAAATACATTTCTTAGAATTCCTAGGAATTCATTTCAATCAAACAAAAGGGCCCTATGTGTTATAAAGTAATGGATTGTTTTCTTCTGCCAACTACCTTTCCTACTTTCAGATTAAATTTTGGTTAGTTTCTGGAGTGTCTGGATTTACCCTCAACCACAAGTAGTTTGAATACTATAGAAAAATGGATTTTGTTTTTTGTTTTTCTGCTTGTTGAAATCACAAATGGTATTTGGTAGGATCTTGCTTCTCCTTTTCTGTCAGTCTTGATGATTGCTGCTGGTGATGGTTGGGGGCTTTAAAATGCAGAAAAGTGTTAATGTATCCACTTGATGTGGTTTTATTTCTGCAATTCACTGTAAAAGAACTGAACATAATACACAACCTCTTGCTGAATGGGGTACATCCAAAATGCACCATTTATGAATGACCTGATTAATTTTTAATAATATATGTGTGTGTGAGTGTGTTGTGTGTGGTTTTCTGATGATTTCAACCATTTTCAACAATGGATTTGCTACTGTAACTTTTGTGCATTCAGATTTTCCCTTAAATCATTCTGCATGCTTTGTTTGCAGGAACTGCATCATGGAGTGGTGCAATGAAAAACCGGAATGCCCTCTCTGCCGAACACCAGTAACCCACTCAAGCTTGGTTTGTATATATCATTCAGACTTTTGATACATCCTACTGTCCACATTACCAGTTTTTTGTTTCTCATTGCAAGGGATAAAATTGTCCCCCCATTGATTTAAGAAGGTTAAAAAAAAGAGGGTCTCTTGGGTTATTATTATGCTGAGCTTTTTATGGAGAAAGTGGTCGATTGTTGTCCATTTGATTTGTGGAATTATAGAATTATACAGAGGTTCTTTTGTATTTGTAAGTGTCATTGAAAATTTTCCAAGGCCTTCTGTTCTCAATCATGATCGAAAAAAGTTGTAATTTACCAACAATATTGTGGCTGCACTAAAAAAGCTGCTAATGCCGTTTCATAGGGACCGTTTGTCCAATTTGTTATTGTCACTGGTAAGAGGCTTTCATCCTAGGTGCACTGCATGGTTGAATGGTAAGGGTGAGCATCTAGAGCTGACGATAAATCAATGATCAATGTTTTAGGATTTCATTTTCTAGGGCAAATGTTGGGCAATCATTTCATGTGTATATCTTGATGCTCTCTTGCATCACTCCACCTTTAATTAATCAGTCCACAATTTGGCTCTTTCATAAAAGTCCATTGGAGTGGTCGAACACAGACCAACTCCAGATCAGATAGGTCGGTCTGGATTGAGGGCCTGCGAGGTCTGGGGGATTGAAGATGGATTCATTATTCTTGATTTCTTCTCATGTGGATCAGCAGCCTTCAAAGTTTTCTGCAGTTGCAGATCAAGGGTTGGGGTTAAAATTAATTTTTAAAACCTTGAGCAAGATCATCTTTTGTGGTTTTTATGGGTGTTTAATCTACTGCAAGACCATCAGTTTATATCACCCGAATCACATGCCTTAAAGCATCTGTTTAGAAGAGATTCATCTCACTCTCACAAACAAAACAAAAAAAAAAAACAAAAAACAAAAAAAAAACCCCATTCTCCACCTCTCATGTATGTACATAAGAGCAGTCTCATCCTTGCTATCTATCTAACAAGCAATTATAATAAGCTTCTCTTCTTTCTGTTGAGTGTTGACCCTCCACTCCAATTCTTCTAAACAATTAAGCTGGAAAGGAAATAAGAAATGGTGGCATCATCAGCAGTCTTGGTGGCATTGCCATTAACTTGTGCCGGTCACAAGCGGCAGCTGAGCTCCTCTGATGCTGCCTTCTTCAATCCCATGAGGCCGTCACCCTGTAACAAGGCATCATCCCTGAAATCCAATGGCCGGACCATCCAAGTCCAAGCATCTCTTAAAGAGAAGGCGGTGACGGGTTTAACAGCTGCAGCAGTGACGGCGGCCATGGTGCTCCCAGATGTGGCGGAGGCAGCCCAGCCCGGGGTATCAGCTTCTCTCAAGAACTTCTTGCTCAGCATCGTTTCTGGTGGTGTCGTGCTCGGGGCCATTGTTGGCGCCGTCGTTGGTGTAGCTAACTTCGATCCTGTCAAGAGGACCTGAAGAAAGAGAGAGCACTGGCCGGGGACTTGTAATTATAATGATATTTAGCAATTAATTACTCTTCCTATATCCCATTATGTTGGTTTTGGTTTGTAGTAGTTCTTCTTCTGGTAGCCGCTGGCATTCGTATGATGCTTGTAGTTAAAATAGCAACCACAATGGGATAGTGTTCATGGTTTGTATTGAATTTTTAGAAATGCACATGAAAGGGGATTTGATCATTGATGGGAGAATAAAGAGAAAAAGATGTATATCAGCACTATTTTGTGTTAATAGAAAAGACCAACACACACATGGTTAAGTGGTGTTGGCCCACCTCGGTATCACACACACGTCCAAGGATCGATCATTTTGAGTCTTCATGTTGAGAGTATCACTCTGAGCGAGTAGGTTAACATAGCAAAAAAGGGAGAGAAAAAAGAAAGAGAAAAAAAACAGTGATTGCAGCACATCATCACAAATAATAGATAGAAGAATCAACTAAACTCCCAGTACATGAGGAAAAGAAGCATGTAAAACTCACAAGATAAGGAGCATATGGCTATTCTATCTATAATTTTTAAACAAATGCCCAGAGAAAAAAAAGGTGTACGTAGAACTCACAAAATAAGAAGCATAAAGCAAGTGTCTCTAATTCTCCTCTCCAACACATGCACATGAAGAAAACCCTCCACTCCTAACCTCATATTAAAAGATATGCATGAACAACACATTGAGATAGAGAAAAGTCACTTGAAAAGACGTAATTTGATGATCACAACAGTCCCAGGAGGTTCCGCCAACATAAAATGACTACTACAATTCAGTTTACGCTCTTCATTCAAAGGTTTACACCATATATTATCAATGTTGAAACATTCATATTTGACCATCACAATGCTCATAAGTTTGGCTGCAGCGACCCCCACAGGCCAGGTTGGGTTGTTAGCCTATAATTAACATGAGCCCTAAGATCGAGAACAACATGATTATCACATGAAGGATTTAATAAAAGATTACCTCCAGACATCTTGATGCAGAGAGCTTTCCGATCCTGCTGTCAGATGTTGATGTTGAGATCCGCCCAAGAAAACTTTAGGGAATAACTTCAGTTTCTCTCTCCTTGCCCATAAGCCTTAATGTGTTGAATTTTTGTGAATGAATCTTTATGATGGAGGAAAGACTCTTTTTTATAGGTGGAGAGAGGACCAAGTATATTCCAATTAGGATTCCATTAGTTTTAATCTCAACCGTCCATCAAGGTAGAGTTTGTTATGGAATATATCTCTTTAGGAAACCTTATATGATTAAGAGATAGCATGTATCCTATGAAAACGAGATTCCTATAATGACCACAATTTATGGAAAGGTAAGGACTTGTGGTCTAAGTAAAAGACCTAAAGTAATTTCCTTACAGTCTCCCACTTAGTCAATAGGAAGATCCATTAATGTTTTCATTTTAGGAATCATAAGGCGCGCATTAGATGCTAAACACTTCTTTAGTCGGTTATCATAAGTGTCTTGGCTAATTCGGTTGTGAATGAGAGTCATGGCGTGCACACATTATTTTGCAACATGCTTACTTCCATGTACTACGTCATTTACAACTTGCATAACTAGATCATAATAAGAGATTGACGTAATGGTCTCATAATGTCTTTGTTTAAAGATTGTTTCTGTTTATTATTCATCGAAATATAAATATGTACACAATGGAAAAACAGAATTGGCAGATGTAGATATGCATTAAGAGCTCAATAAATATCCAATACAAATAGAGAAATAAAAGGCAGAAAATAATAATCAAGAACTATCTACATGACCCATGCTTTCAGTATGACCCTGAAAGGTCTTTGGAGGTAGTCCTTTCTTGAATATGTCTGCAACCATGAAATCTGTACGTATGAACTCTATTACAAATTTCTGTAATCTCACATCTTGCTTCAGTGATAGATATTTAAGGTCCATGTGTTTGGTTCCCTTAGATATCCTGTCATGCTTGGAGAAGAAGGTTGCAGCTTCATTGTCACAGTAAAGAGTTAATGGCTTAGAGATGAAACTCAAAGCTCCAAACTGAGAGATAAAGTTACGCAACCATGTTCCCTGAATTGCAGCCTCATAACATGCCACATACTCAGCCATCATGGTGGATGTGTAAAGTAACTCTGATTTCTGGCTTTTCCATGATATTGCACCTCCACATAAAAGATACACATAACCAAGAGTGCAAAGCCTGGTGTCAGGACATCCAGCAAAATCTGAATCGGAATAACCAGTCACCTGTAGGTGACTTGATTTTCTGTATATGAGCATATAATTTCTTGTTCCCTTGAGGTATCTCAGCACTTTCTTTGCAGCTTTCCAATGATTGATTCCTGTGTTACTTTGAAATCTACCCAGCATGCCAACAGCATGACTAATGTCAGGTCTTGTACAAACCTGTGCATACATCAGACTCCCTACTAGAGAAGCATAAGGATATTTTTTCATTTCTTTACGTTCCAATTCGTTCTGTGGACACTGCGTAAGATCAAGTTTGTCTCCTTTATGCAGTGGAACAGGACTAGAGGAACATGTCATCATTCCAAATCTCTCTAGAACTTTGTCAATATATGCTTTCTGAGATAACCCCAAAATACCAAGTGACCTGTCACGGAATATTTATATTCCTATCACATAGGAAGCCTCTTCCATATCTTTCATTTCAAAATTCTTAAAAAGATAATCCTTTGTAGCATGTAATAAACCAAGGTCGCTACTAGCCAGTAATATGTCATCAACATACAGAACCAAAAATATGAACTTACTCCCACTGATCTTGAGGTATATGCAAGGGTCAACCACGTTTTCTGTGAAATCGAAGGCAGTAATGATTTCATGAAACTTTAGGTACCATTGCCTCGAAGCTTGTTTCAGTCCATATATTGATTTCTTAAGTTTGTAGACCATGTCTTCTTGACCTTCAATTATGAAGCCTTCAGGTTGACGCATGTAGACTTCTTCTTCTAAGTCTCCATTAAGAAAGGCAGTTTTCACATCCATTTGATGTAACTCGAGGTCATAGTGAGCTACTAATGCCATGATAATTCTAAGAGAATCATTCCTGGACACAGGGGAAAAAGTCTCAGTATAATCAATGCCTTCTTTCTGATTAAAACCTTTGGCAACAAGTCTGGCTTTATGTCGTTCAATATTGCCTTTGCAGTCGCGTTTGGTCTTGAAGACCCATTTACAGCCAACTGGTTTGTGTCCTGGAGGCAATTAAACAACTTTCCATACTTGATTTTCATCCATAGAATTCAATTCATCCGTCATGGCATCAATCCATTTACTAGAATTAACATCCTTAATGGCTTGTGAATAAGAAACCGGGTCTTTAATTGTCCCTTCTTCAGATTCTACTTGGTAAAGCATGTAATCATCGGAAATAGTTGATCTCCTGTCTTTGAGACCTTCTTAATGCTGGTTCCTCCGGTGCTTCATCCATATGTTCATTGGTGATAATCTCATTATGGAGTTGTTGATCATTGATTGGGTTTTCCTCATTGTTAAATGGTTCAACAACGAGATGATTTCCAACATCTTTCGGAATAGAGGGTAAAGGGATAGGTACCCTGATTTCCTGAAAGATCACATCTTGAGTTTTATTACTCCCACTGATTTCGCCATTCTCAAAGAATCTAGCATTACCGGTTTCGACAATTCTCGTACTATGGTTAGGGCAGTAAATCCTAAATCCTTTGGACTTTTCTGGGTAACCTATAAAGTAACCACTGATCGTTTTAAGGTCCAATTTCTTTTCATGTGGATTGTAGACTCTCGCCTCAGCTGGACAACCCCAAATTTGGAAATGTCTTAAACTAGGTTTCCAACCTTTCCACAGTTCAAATGGTGTTTTTGGAACTGCCTTACTGGGAACCCTGTTCAAGATATAAACAGCTGTGCGTAGAGCATCCATCCACAAGGATATAGGTAAGTTAGCATGACTCATCATGGATCTAACCATTTTCATATATGTACGATCTCGCCTTTCAGCTACACCATTCTGTCATGGAGAACCAGGCGTTGTGTATTGGGCAACAATTCCAAGCTTTTGGAGAAGTTTTGCAAAAGGTCCAGGATGTTGTCCTGTTTCATCATACCTACCATAAAATTCACCACCTCTATCTGACCTTATGATTTTCACTTTTCTATCGAGTTGCCTTTCGACTTCAGTAATGAACACTTGTACAGCATTCACAGACTGAGATTTGTCATGCAACAAGTATAAATAACAATAACGTGAGTAATCATCAATAAAGGTAATGAAGTACTTTTCTCCCCCAAAGGTTGGAACATCAAAGGGTCTGCAAATGTCTGTATGAATTATTTCAAGAAGCTGAGTACTTCTTGTGGCTCCTTTCTTTGTGTGTTTTGTTGATTTGCCTTTAATACAATCCACACATACCTTAATATTAGTAAAATCTAGATCTGGAAGGACACCATCTTTTATTAATCGTTTGATTCTTTCACTGGATATATGACCCAGTCTTTTATACCACAAGAAATAAGAGTCATTTTTAGATGACTTTCGTTTGATTTCCTTAGAATGCAGGGTAAGATGGGTTTCAGCAATTTGATTATTAAGATGAAACTTGTATAGTCCATCAAATAAAATTTCAGAACCAATACGACTAGAATTTTTAAGTAAACTGAAATTACCATTTCCTAATTCAAATGAGTAACCATCTTTATCAAGTGCGCTTACAGAAACCAAATTACGGGAAATAGACGGAATATAAAGAGTTTGACATAAGTCTAACTGATAACCGCTATCTAAAACAAGACGAAAAGTGCCAATGGCTTCAACTGGAGCTTTGTCTTTGTTGCCCATAAAAAAGAAATTCTCACTTGGGTTTATGGTTTGGATCGTAAGGAATCCCTGCATTGAATTGGAAACATGAACATTAGCACCGGTGTCGATCCACCAAGTATCAGAAGAAACATAAATAAGATATGATTCGAAATAACTTACGATCCCCAGAGGGTTACCTTTCTTTTCGAACCATTCTTTACGTTTAATGCAGTCTGCCTGAAAATGTCCAGGTTTCTTGCAAAATTTGCATAAGTTTTCCTTCTTTTTCTTCTTGGGGTTCTGACTGGCCTCATTAGATTTGGGTGGTGCTCTTTTCTGGCCTGAATTTTTCTTTCTCCCAATTTTGTTTCCAGCTCTTTGAATGAGATGAGCTACTTTAATACCTTGTTGATTCAGCCTGACCTCCTCTTGAACCAGTTTGTTGGCCAATTCATTCACTGTCCACTTTTCCGTAATAGTATTGTAGTGAATTTGGAAAGGCCCGTACTGATGAGGTAAACTGTTTAGGATAAAGTGGACGAAAAAAGCCTCATCCACGGATAGTCCCAAATTCTTTAGTTTAGCAGCAAGGTTGGTCATCTCAATGACATGCTGATGCATTGAGCGAGTACCATCAAACTTCATGGTTGTAAGATCTGCCATTAGTTTCCCAGCAAGGGATTTATCTGCAGTCTTAAACCTATCTTCAATGGCTTTCATAAAGTCCTTAGCATTCTCAGGTGTATGAAGGGATGTTTTGATGTTGGCATCAATAGTCATTCGCAAAAACATAGTGCTTAGTCTATCAGACCTCTCCCAAGCATTAAAGAGGGTCTTTTCCTCAGCGTTACTTGTTGCAGTAAGTGGAGCCGGCTTATCTTTACGAAGAGCCATATCCAGTTCAAGTACCCCCAATGTGAACTCAACTTGCTCTTTCCATTCGGAGAAGTTGGTTCCATTGAGTTTAGTGACAGAGGTAGCATGCGAATTCAGATTAGTGGGTACGATAACTGCAATAGAGATATAATAATAAGGCTTTAATTAAAATAAGACAACACATGCATAATATATGAATATATATGACAAAAAGAAATTTAGGTGCTCCTGTGGGTAGTCACCATAATTTCTACACATTATACCATCTAAGGTCATCATATTCAAGGTGGTGTAAATGAGTGATGTTACTTTTAATTAGAACAAGTAAGATATCTGTGGATATCTTTGGTCCATGTATGAGCAAATACTCCTTAATTATTATTCAAACGTATGATTATAATCCGCCTGTGGGCGACTACATTCTTCATGCGCTTGAACAATGAGAAAAGTAAACATTATGATGGTAGTATTAAGGCCAAATATCAGTATTTAATTGTTAGGGTCACTGTGGTGAGACCTAACCTTAAGCATACAACTTTGGTGATCAAGATTAGCTTAATATGAACATTATATATTGCATGTAGACATAATTGATCATTCGTTATATAAAACACACTGATAAAGATGGCCGAGCCCCGGAGGGCAGTCCTCTGGCTCTTTGGGGCTGAAAGTAATTGGACCTTTTCATATTATTAAATCCTAAAGCCTCTCCATTGAAATCGAAGGTCGCTGGGTTTATAATTTTCGTAACATTGTAACTATGCCCCTCCATCAAACACATGTGAAGAGATGATTGGAAATCGCTTTGCTTGGTATGCATTAGTCCAGTAAAAAATAGGGGTCATCATGTAAACAACTATGAAGAAACCAGCCATCACATTCACAATAGCATAGAATGGGGTTCCCAATGGACTTCCTAAGAAGCCAGCTACAGCATTCCAATCGAGGCCAAAAGAACCGATGCCTAGGCCATTGAGACCGGAACCAATTTGTTGGGCTCCATTCGATAACTGCCATCAAACACGTTTGTTGGATTTGTCAGATGGCAACAGGCCCACCATACGTGTGGCTGTGTGATTTGTTACAAGTAATCATGAGGTTGCAACATCATTAATTGCAAGGCCACTCATCTTTCAACGGCCATGATCGGACACCATTGGTTTCAATGTTGGGAGAATTACTGGTATGATTTGTTGGTTCCTGACATTGATTTCGATGGGTAAAAGTCTCTGCACATGTTGGGCACATGTTGGGTATACTATTCTAACCCAATGAGTGGAAGGACTCTTAATTTTTGAGTTCCAAAAGAAGACAAAAAATCATGACATATTACTTTTACTGTAATGATCATGATACCATCAAGGAATGAAGAGATTATCTGTGGGCCTGTGGCCCACCACCTATTTCCAATCTCATCAAGACACGTTTTTACTTGATGCCGTGCAATACGAGTAAAGTAAAAAAAAAAAAAAAACATTCATTCATCCGTACAATTGGTGGTACAGCAGACGCATCAAAATCACTCACATACGGAATTGATGGGTCTGTGTGGCCCAAAAATAATCAATTCCCTGGCAGAATTTCCTAACCCAAAATAATCATCATTATTTGCCTCAGGCCATCACTTGTGTGTGTTATCCTATTATTAATGGACGATCATGTGTTCTCTAATAACCATGCTCTGATACCACATGTTAGCCTATAATTAACATGAGCCCTAAGATCGAGAACAACATGATTATCACATGAAGGATTTAATAAAAGATTACCTCCAGACATCTTGATGCAGAGAGCTTTCCGATCCTGCTGTCAGATGTTGATGTTGAGATCCGCCCAAGAAAACTTTAGGAAATAACTTCAGTTTCTCTCTCCTTGCCTATAAGCCTTAATGTGTTGAATTTTTGTGAATGAATCTTTATGACGGAGGAAAGACTCTTTTTATAGGTGGAGAGAGGACCAAGTATATTCCAATTAGGATTCCATTAGTTTTAATCTCAACCGTCCATCAAGGTAGAGTTTGTTATGGAATATATCTCTTTAGGAAACCTTATATGATTAAGAGATAGCATGTATCCTATGAAAACGGGATTCCTATAATGACCACAATTTATGGAAAGGTAAGGACTTGTGGTCAAAGTAAAAGACCTAAAGTAATTTCCTTACATGGGTTGCTATTGTAGAGCTGTTCATCAGCTCTTAAGATCAAAACAATGTTTATGGGAGACAATGTTTATGGGGAATCATATAGTCATGCATCCATCAGACCTAAAATTCACATCGTCATCGGTTTTTCTGTCATGAAACATGGACTCCACACCCCTGGAATTCAATCGGGGAAGTAGCATGATCTTTGAAGCATAATAACATTTCACTCAAGTCCCCTAGCCTATCATATAACTCCTTAGCCCCTATTTATTTATATTAAAATACATAAAAATAGTTAAAAATAAATATTAAAAGTAAATTTTTAAAAACGAACATCAAATAACATTCTTTCTTAGGAATAGAATCAAAAGAAGAAGTTATTTTGATGCTCATTTTTAAAAATTCAGTTTTAATCTTCTTTTTGAACCACACTAGTACCCTATGTATTCATAATTCCTATGTGTTTTAATGCAGACAAAAGGGCCCTATACTATTCAAAACCCACCCGGTAACAAAATATATATTGCATATATATGAGTTATGACACACAAATTGGAAAAATAAAAGGTTAAAATATTAAAAGAAAAGGTGTGGATGGTAACAAGATCTGGCAGAGGTGGTGTTGGGCCCTGCTTGCTCTTCACCTTGATCCCAACAACACCCTGCAAAAGAATTAAATGTAAATTACTTCCTCATTTTAAATTAACTTCAAGGAATTCCAAAACTACACACTCAGACACATCAAATAAAAAAAGAAAAAAGCTTGCCCAGTTTTCCTATAGCATATATGCCATGCCATATATGCCAGCCACAATGAAGAGATGGTTAAATCTTTGTTCTCACATGAGGCCCACCTGGTGTAGAACTGCCAGATGTATGTGTAGCTTGGATCTTGCATACAGCACTCAATTGTGTGTTTCACAATGCTTTGAATCCAATCAACAGGAAATCCTAAACCCAATAGTATGAGCACAAGACCAAAAGATGCTTGATGCAGAGAAAGAAATGGAACCTTAGATTAATGAAATAAATGGTTTACATATTGAACCCAGCATGCATGGAGAACATATGTCATTTTTTTTAATTTTATTTTTCTTTATTGGTACATTTGGCTGTTTATTATTTATTAAAAAAGGTTTAGGAATTTAGGTTAATTAAATAATTAACTGCCTTGGTAGTTGCTCTTTGGAAACTGTGAAGCTTGCTGATCTCAAATTTGTGAATCCTTAGATGAGTTGCAAGGACTACTCCTAAGATTTTCCCTGTTTCCAGTGATTCATATACTGAATTGCAAGGACTACGTGCTCCTGAGTTGCCTGCTGCCTCTTAAAGGCTCATCTGTAACTCCACATTAGTCAATGTCTACAAAACTCCTGTAGCAGACTGCAGATAGATATCATGTACCCATGCATCCTTGTCAGGACGTCATTAAGCTCCACAGCGAAAACCCCATCTGCAAGTTGCGACGAATGGTCGGAGGAGCGTAAATCAGTGGCGGGGGGGGGCCTCAAAAGTCCCTTTCTTACTCATTTTAATGGCTCTAGCCAGGGTTTTGGAAAAGAGACTAGTACCAGCCTGCAAGAATTGGGATTTGGGAGGCTTCTCTGTCGTGAGTCCTGCTAAAAATGTCCAAGGTAAGGTAACGGTATCTTATGGCTATTCTGCCATTTATTACTATTGGGGGCATCCTCACTACCCACAAGAGAAACCCCACTTATGCTCAACCCAAAACTCATCTTGATTTGATAAAAAAAAGGAGGGACAGATATTCATTGTCTGTTGATGATGATGGGGCCATCAGATTATTGGCAAGGGCAGTGTTCCATGGGCTTGAATGTGCAAACTAAATATGACCAAGATGGAAACATATCTTGGTCAGCCACTAAATATGCCCAAGTTGTTTGTTTGCAATTTAATTCTATTGCACATGCAAACAGACTCTTTTAGTCCTGATTCTATTGCACATATTATTTTTTTGAGGCATATTGGACAAGCTACAAGTTTCTCAGCTAAGTAAGACACATTCCTTTCTAATTTTTCTGTACCGTTTCAGTTTAATTAAGATTGCTCTCTGCCAGCTATCTGTCACTTCAGACAAGGAGAGAAACATCGCTCATGCACGCGAAGCAATTGAAACATGCTGCTCAAAATGGCTCTAAGTTAGTCGTTTTACCTGTAAGCCTAGTATCCAAAGCATTATCTGCTGCTGCTTTTTTCTTCTTCTTCTTCAGAATCTTAAAATTTTTCAGGCTAATTTATTTTACCCAGTTTTCATGTACTTGAAAGTTAAGAATTTTGAAATGTCCAGCATTGTCACTGTTGTTGATATGATTTTGATTTTTTTTTAATAACAAGTTGACTTTCAAATTGATGTATAGGAAATATGGAATTGTCCTCATTCAAATGAAAATCTTTCAAAACATGCATGCTGAAGAAATTGAAAGTGAAGATGTGTCCCCATCATTCTCAATGCTATCTCAAGTTGCGCGTGCTCAAGGTATCACGATAATTGGGGGATCCATACCGGAAAGGGATGGTGGTAGGTTGTATAACACCTGCTGCGTGTTTGGCACGGATGGCAAGCTTAAGGCTAAGCATAGGAAAGTAAGGAATTTGATAGATGTTGATTTCTGTATTTCATTTTATGGGATGATCCTATCCGTGCTGTTATGTTCATTTCACACGAATGAAATCCAAATGATGTTTTTGGATCTCTTTGCGAAGCCCAAAATCGGACATATTGAATATTTGTAAAATGAATCAACAACCATCTCACCAAGCATTTTGTGGCGACATGGAAGAAGGAATCCAATATTTCATGCTTTAAGTTTGCATTGCAGAATGCAGACTTTATCCCTCTTCCATTCAAAATTGAAATACATTATCCTTGAAGTAGGAGCTGAATGCCTGAACCACACATTGTTCATGATCTTGGGTGGAAAAGCATACTGTCGAGCCAATCTCTTGCAATTTCATATGCATCCTTACTATATCATCTCAAATCCCAATTGGTTTTAACTCTTATATGAATGAGCTGAAATTACAAAAAAAAAAAAATCCAATATAATCTCTGGCTATCAGATTCTTTAACCTGCTAACACTAAAAAATGTAATACTGAAATGTACATTTTGCCAATATGACAAGAGCCAAAATCAGGTTCATGCCATGTGTGGATTGTCTGGGGCATATGTCAGATACAGGAACCGGTTCTCATTCTAGGTCATGCTCTTACAAGGAAATGCTTTCTATGAACTTCTGAATGCCTGCATATGATAATGTGCAGCTACATTTATTTGATGTTGACATCCCTGGGGATATTACCTTCAAGGAATCGGACACCTTCACTGCAGGAGATGAAGCTACTATTGTTGATACAGATACAGGTAGTTTCATTTGTGGGAACACTTTACTGGTAAATTTTCCATATAATTGTGGATAGTTATTGTGGTAAGTTTTCCATGTACTGACTCTCATGAGCAGTTAAGGATTGGATCTTCCCTAAGTTATATACCTGTAATAGAGTGCCACATACTTCTATTGAGTTAGATACAGATGGTGAAGAATAAAGTACACCAGGTTTCTAATATAGGGTCAAATATTTTATGTCTGCAGTATATATCAATCTAGAGAAGTTGGGGCCATACACATCTAGAATAGGGCCAATCAGATCAATGGTTTGGATCACTTCAATCACTGCATGTGCAGCACATCTTCTTTTCTTTCATGAATGTACATCCAATCTCCAGCAATAACTTCCAAATGGTTCCATTTAAAACACGGGGAGTTCTATTGGCACCTCGATTTGTTCTCTGCCCACAGCACTAGAAGACAAAAAATAATTTTTTTCCTAAACTACCCCTCCCCTCTCCTCCCTCCTCCTCCTCCTGCTCCTCCTTCCTCTCCCCCTCCCTCCATCCTCTTCCCTTCCTCTCCCACCCTCCACCCTCTTCCCTCATCTCCCCCTTAGTCTCCGGTGGGGAGGGAGCCCTGGCCGGCAGCCCGTGGCGGAAGCCCCGGCATCTGGCCAGTCTCCCTCCCCCTCTCCCTCTTTCTTCCTCCCTCCCTCCCCTTCTCTTTTTTTTCCCCTCTTCTCCCTTCATCTTATTCCCTCTCCTTCCCTCCCCTACTGTTCTTCTCCCTCCCCCTCCCAGCTGCCGGCGGGGAGGGAGATTGGGCTGCAACAGGTTTCCGCCTGCCTGCTGCACCCGATCTCCCTCCCCGCCGGCGACTAGGAGGGGGAGGGGGAGGGGAGGGAAGGAGAGGGAAGAAGAGGAAGGGAGAAGAGGGAGAAGAGGGAAATAAAAGAGAAGGGGAGGGAGAGGGGGAGGGAGACCGGCCAGCCGCGGGCTGCCTGCCGGAGGCTCCCTCACGCCGGAGACTGGGGGGGGAAATGGGGGAAGCGGGTGGAGGGTGGGAGAGGCAGGGAGGAGGATGGGAGGGGGGGGGGGGCTGGTGGGGGGGGGGGGGGGGGGGTTGGCGATGGGGGAAGAGGTGTGGGAGGGTGGGAGAGAAGGGAAGAGGCGGAGGGGAGAGGAGGAGGGGTAGGTTTCGGCTTTTTTTTTTTTTTTTTTGGCGGTGCGTTGTGGGAGAGAAGCAAAAATCGCAGGTTGCCACAATAAAACTCCCCTTTAAAACACATTTCTTACTGGGTAGTATTAGGAATACACAACACCCAAAAGGATTGAACCTTCAACTTTGGTGATTGATGGCTAATAACCTCATGATCTTCCGTACTGAACTCCTCTAGGCCCTGCCTTTTATACATCGACCTGTTAATGCAAAGATAGATATATGTTAAATTACTTGTCAATTTGCTCACTAGCATAATTCTCATCTCACATTTTCAAATGACCTTGATTTGTCAGATTAGAACTTGCTTTTATCTACCAAATATTTTTTTTTTAACATGTGACACTTAAAGAATTTATTTTCCTTTTTTTTCTTTCTAGTATCTGAAGTTATCATGAACTTATGCAGATGTAGGGCAAATTGGAATTGGTATTTGTCACGATATTCGCTTCCCAGAACTTGCTATGTTGTATGCAGCAAGAGGTTTGATTCTTCTCCATCAATTTTATCTCATTAGTTAAGTTAACTGCTACTACCTTTTGTCAATATATCTTCTATATAGTTTGTTCACATCTTCCATAGTACAATCTGTACCTGTGTGCTAATAGATGGCAATCATAGGGAAATATTCATGTGTATCCATCCATCATCATGTTATGGTTAGGGACAACGCAGTAGGGTTGACTTTTAGCACATCCGAATCATCCACACACATGGAATCCTCTTAAGTACACTAGACCCATTGAATTTTCACCTATCCAAATAGATTTGACCGTTGGATCGGGGTCAAATTTTTTCCTTTAATATAAAGTCATTAAATTTGTCGGCCACTAATGAAGGGATTAGAGGCATCAGATTGACCCCAAATTTGATATGTAGTCTCATCCAATGTGTCTCTTCCCATCCCCCACAAGTCCCATGATTAGTGGGTCCCTAGGTGGGTCCCCATTAAGTTTGTCTCTCACAATATGGTGAGGGAAGGATGCACAGGAATATCCCCCCCGGCAATCATATGTGCTTTCTATCTCCACTTACATCATCACATTTGTATAATATTTGGTAAATCTGATCAAATTTCATTTGTTCTTTATTGTTGGAAAGTGAATTGAAGCATGTAAGCTGCTAATAGAACTAATGGGAGCTTTGGAGTGGCAAACATATTCTCCACTATCCAATACTTGCTAAGAAAAATTGCTGATTTCTTTTCCTTCCCAGTGACAAATATGACTCCGAAATTTATATGATCGCTTTCTTGGACACCAGGTGCTCATTTACTATGCTATCCCGGAGCATTCAACATGAGTACAGGTCAATTGCTTTGGGAACTTATGCAGAGGGCAAGGTAAAATAATATAAAGTGAATTCTTTATATTTATTACTTATTTTGTTGCAGGTGGCGAGATTAAATCATGCTTTGTGATGGAATACGTTAATGTGGATGCATCAGAACATGTGTAGCTTCCAATACACCCACTTGGACTCACCTGATAAACAATCAGTGAATTTTTGGACATTGGCCTATTCAACCAAGTGAATGGTCAGATCTTATGGTGTCACGTGAAATTGGAATTGCTGCTAACTTTAGGAACAACATGCAAAATACGCATCCTATTGAATAATTCTAAGTTTCTTGTGCATGATACTGATTCCTTTTATTCTGTTACCTGTAACCTGACAGGGCAGTTGATGATCAGGTACTTTTTGCTGTCTTCTTTCTTTTGTTATTAAACATCTGAGATGAAATTTGTGTCACTAAGAGGGTGATTTATTCTGGTTATAGTTGTTTGTGGCCACTTGCTCACCAGCTCGAGACACAAACGCTAGCTACATTACTTGGGGTCATTCTACTGTTGTTGGACCTGTAAGTGATAGCATGAAAGTCCCGTAATAGTTTTGTATCTTAGTTTGAAACAATAGCTCATGCATATGTGGTCTGAGAGAATCATATTTGTATTGTTTGTACTATGCAGTTTGGTGAAATAATTGCACCCACAGGGAATGAGGAGGCAACTGTTTTTGCCGAGATTGATTATTCGCTGATTCAATTCCGAAGGTGATAAGTCCTATCACAGTTTATACTGGGTTGGGAAGGCCAATCTTTCCTGGCCCAGATTGTGGCTCAGTCTGTTCTCCTAGCCAAGTAGTAGGCCCAACCTTGTTTTAAATACACTGGCCCAGGCAGGTTTTTTTCCCTTTATTTTATTATTATTTTTATCTTTTTAATGGTGGCCAGGCTGGTTTATGCTTCGGTCCTTAGGCAAAGAGGCTAGCATTATCTGATTAGTTATTGTTCTGGAAACACAAGACTATACCCATTGAGTTAAACACAACCTAAATTCTGCCAAAAAAATAGACTGGATGAGACTGCCCTTACTTGGCTTGGTTCACTTGCTACTGTGTTTTGTTGTTGGGATTTAAAGGATTCATAGTTACATTACACCTCTCTCTCTCTCTCTCTCTCTCTCTCTCTCTCTCTCTCTCTCTCTCTCTCTCTCTCTCTCTCTCTCAATAATTTGAGTTATGCAGAGAGAACCTTCCCCTGGAGAAACAAAGGCGTGGAGATATCTATCGGCTGATTGATGTTGATGGAGTGGAACTCTGAAACTCCCAACATTGAGAAATTAAAAGTCCAGTATGTGGGCAACCTTCATCAGTAAAATCATGCAGTTGCACCAGTTCCCATCATATTCATGATTTACTGGAAATTTAAACCTTTTAGGTGCTTGTTCATTGTATGTAAATCTATGGAGTTCAATAAAATGTATGACCTTCAAATCTGTAAGTTCTTCCTCTTGAAAATGTCTCATCTGTAAACTTAGTTCTAGAGTGTAGTAGGCAGACAGTTCTAAAGTGTAGTAGGTAGACGCTATTTTTGGCGCAATGCTCTCATTTGATAATATAAGGAAATTGCCACATGGATTGTGTGGGCTTTATGCATTAAAAGGGCTCAACATCTTCAACTAATTTCTCTCGAAGTTTTCTTAGAGAACTGGTGATAATAGCAAAGGAGGGTCTATTTAGAGCATTTTCATCCCATGAATGACGTATGAGGTCGATGATCTCTTCAAATTGACTGCCAGCCTCAGGAAGTGTAGGCCTTAGTCTTCCTTCCCCAACTTCTAGTGCAATCTGCTAGAGATAAAAATAAAATAAAATAAAAATGAAAGCAAAATTGAGTGGTTATGAACAATTATATTATATTGGATTTGCTTGAAGAACTTGAATTTTATACCACATTATGATGCTACAGGAATTGAGTTTCAGGTTGCACGTGGTAAGTGTATATATATGTGTGATGTGTGTGTCTCTCTCTCTCTCTATATATATATAAGTTCATGGACTCGAATGCCATACCATATTAACTTGATGAAAGAAAATATGGTGTCCCATCTCTGTATCAGTCAAGATGATTGACAAGATAGATTGCATTGTTCACTCTCTTTCCGACTACTCTTATGATAGAACAATTGCATTGCCATCATTCTAATGGTTGGGGATGGGCTAGTATGAGTTGTAGGTTTTGTACATGCTCTCTGTTGTTTGGTATGGAAAAAAGCTTATTGACCTTCTTGGATGCTGATAGGAACATGGCAATCTCTTTCTATCCTATATTGCACTGGTTATGATAATGATAAGATGCTGCCCATCCTTTAAGCCTTAAATTCCTAGAATCCAGAAATGGTGGAGATTTGTTGCAACTCAAGAACTATATCCAGGAGTTGGACTCGAAGCACAATTGGTGTAATTTACTCCAACTTCTAAATAACTAGCAGATCTAGATTTCAATACCAAGTTATACTTGGAAAGTATGAAAATATATTCCATCCATGAGTTGCATTATATAATCTATTTAGTGAAGCCAAGTATTATAATATCGATCTAATTGAATTTGAAGGCATGTGGAGGTATTATAGGTGGCTGGGAAAATACACTATGGCTTGAGGAGTTGATAGAGGAGCTAATGAAGTGTCTCTGAACTACTGGTGCTAGCAGATAAAGGGGAGGGTAGGCTTAAGCTTTGTGAGTATGGATACATGTTGGAATCTGATACCAGTATGAGGTTTCCAATTCGGTAAATCACAGAGATGAGATTCGTGGATTCTGCATAATATTTAAATCATTTCAAATAATGCTTGTTTTCAATTGAAAAATCATCTGAACAAATAACATCAATGAAGATAGTATGCAAATCTTACTGTGACTAATCAAGTAACAGTTATATTACTTAGACTCCAACAAAAAAAAATCATATTTGAATTTACACTAGAAGGATCTATGAATAATCCAACAAAATGTCGTGTACAATGCAGGCATTTGGCTCATTTCAAAGATTTCTTGTAACAGAAGTATTGAATCCCATTTAACTTATTTGATTGTTGAGCTAGTTTAGGTGATGGGGGTACTCAGAACTCATGTTTGAAGGCAAAAGAATAAAAATAGTAATTTTGGAGGGTTTTGACTTTGTATCCTCCAATGAACAATATTTAAGGAATCAATGTACTCAGTTTGAACCAACAACCGTATGTACTAGTGAAGCAGATCATACCTTCATGGGGCTATAGTTGGAATCAATGTATGGATATTGACCAGTGATCAGCTCATTGAGTATGATGCCAAAGCTGTAGACATCACACTTCTCATTGTATGGTTCGCAACGGATCACCTCAGGCGCCATATATACGTATGTCCCTAAGAAAGAAAACATCTATTGGTTATTGATCAATTAAATGAAGTAGTTCTATAAACCTAAATGGTTCCATTGATTTGTGTTCTAAATTTGTGTTTGTGGATACCATAGTGGGTGAAACTCCTATGAGAATTGAATCTCAAGAGATGCTATAAATAGATTCATTCCGAAACGTTGTTGCAATAATTAGTAAGGATGGAGAGATTGAAGAAGATGTCAAACATACGATAAGAGTCGGACGGTTGAAGTGGAGACTTTCTTCTAAAGTGCCTTGTGATTGGCGCATACTAACAAGATTGAATGGAGAATTTCATAGGGCAACAACTAGACTGACTATGACCAATGGAGCAGAATGATGGCCAATAATAAAGCAACATATGCATAAAATGAGTGCAACGAAGATGGGAATACTGAGATAGATTTGTGGTAAAACTAGGAAAGATAGAATAAAAATTATAGCTTTTGGAAGCATTTTAGGGGTAGCATCAAAAGATGATGTATTAAGAAAGATTAATTTGAGATGGTTTGGATGTGTCCAATGCAGGTGGGTAGGCCGAAGAGGACATGGATGAAAGTGGTAGGGATAAATTTGAGAAAGTGCAGCCTATCTGAGGACTTGGCTCAAGATATGTCAGAATAGGCGAAACAAAATTAATGAAGTTGACCCCAACATAGGTGGGACGAGGCTTAGATGACGGGGATCATACCATATTGGGTAAGAAGTAAAATTCTGGTGAGTGATATCTGCCACCCAAAATCTACTTTACATTGATGGAGCAAATTTTGTCTTAGTTTTGCTTTCCACTCGAGCCAGGGATTGACAACGGATCAGGTTGGGCTAGGTTAGGGTCAGCCCTATCCCATCACACTCATTATATGTCCTGCCTGACATTTAGGTATGATCCAACTCTGTTTTCTTTTATAAAGCTAACCTGAGTTCTAGACATGGAATATCTCAGACTCAAAACTGAGTCAGCTTTGGTTTCGGCAGTTTGATAGTTTGTTCATATGTATTGGCACTAGATGGGAGTTTGGGCAGCATAGAATCTGACCTGTTTCTCCTGTAAGGGCCTGCTCTTCATCATTCAATAACCGGGCATGCCCAAAATCTGCCACCCGAACATGCATGGCATCATCAAGAAATATATTACTTGGCTTTAAGTCTCTATGAATGACCTTAGGCCTTTGTTCATGAAGGTATTGCATTGCCAGAGCTATTTCCAGTCCCTTCTGTAGCCGTTCTCCTATCGGAGGAAGAGGAATCAACCTCTCTTGTCGCCTCTCACTAAGCCCATGCAACCACTCCTTCAATGTTCTTCCACTCAAGAACTCTGTAACCACCCACCCTTTATCTGGCAAGTCGAAACATGCACCCATTAGCCGCAATACGAAAGGGTGGCGTTGGCGTGATAAGGTCTCCAGTTCTTGGGCAAACCAGGTGGAGCTGTTTTCACTTGAATGGAAGAAGTCAGGACAGATGCACTTCACTGCAACATTGAAGCCCCTCCACATTCCTCTGTATATATCGGCAGTAGATCCTTGGCCTACTTGTTCATAAAGCTCTATCTGTTTTGAAAGTCAATCATGGTTTTCTCCTATTATCATATTTATTGTGGAAAGAAGTTCTCAGCTAGTAAAAGTGTAAAGCTCAAAAGGAATAGCCACCGTTGGTTAGGGACATGGATGTGTGTGAGAGTGCATGAATTTGAGTCCCATTGAACAAGAATAACAACAACAAATAATAATAATAATAAAAGAATGGTGCTGTTTTCTGATGGCATCTTGAATGCTTTTGGAGAATACCGATGTGGGATTCATAACCTGCACACTAAATAATGGAAATTGCATGTTTGTGCTTATGCATATATTGTGTATAAATATATTAAATAGGTTTGTTAATGTTGCTAATGATAGATTGCTTATATCGTGTTTGTATATTTAAGGATCAACAAGCCATATGATGCATGGTTACTTCAAAATAGGCAACATATCGTGTCGCATTGTATCCAATGTGTAAAATCTATGTCCTTATCATATCCATGGCATGTCCTTCCATATCCATGTTGTATCTTAGCATCATAGCGCATGTGTATTGTGCATGTATATGAACATGTGCAACTGTATATATATATACTTCATATTTGTAGAATATTGGAAGATGACAAGATTACACACCTCGTTTGGTTCAATATACCATCCATTTAGCTTAGCTTGATCTGCAATATCTGCTAAATTGGGATTGCAGGTGGTGCCAGGTTGTTGCCTGGGGCTTGTCTTCAGCATGAAATCATCAAAGAGTGTCGAAGACAGTTCATGAGATTTAGTTATAATGTCCAAGAACCCGTTTTTCTGTGCTATTTGTAAGCAGGCCCTGTGGTATTCCTTCATCCTTTCAAGCTTAGCTCTGTCGATGGACTGGAGATCTGTCTGACGTTTGAGTTCCCTTTCTAGGCGAGCAATCTTCATTGAGTTTATCACAATTTTCAAGTCAAGTAACATTATTGTGCGAATCAAGTTTACACATGCATTCATGTACTGATCACATTTATGTGCCACTTCATGTACTTGTTAAAATAAATAAATAAATCTAGCTGAGCTTGAGTTTGAACTTCAGTGTAAATCCCTATTTCTTCATGCAAGTAAGGCCACCTGAAAAAAATCAGGCTGGACAGAACCGCTGAATTTGATATTTGAATGTGGACTATTGGTCAGTTTTTGCTACCCGAATCTAGTGGTTTGAGTTATGACATTCTAAGCTTTTATTTTCTTAGGAGTGATGATGATGGCATGATGCTCACCATAATGGAAACTAGGGACACAAGTCACATAACTGAAAAGGCTTACAGGAACCCAAAACATCATACTTCTCATTCAACCTGGAAAGCATAACTCTGCTAAAATATACCTGCTGCTGGAGATCTGTTTCGGGTGGTTCTTGCAATCGGGTTGATTGGGAGAGACCCATGTGGTTGTAGAGGCAGCTGCAGCACCCAAGTGGCACTGGGGAAGTTGTGTTTCTTGCAGGTAGTTTTGTCACTGGAGTAGGAGATATCTGGGGGCTAAAATGGATACCTTTTGCTTAATCTGTTTTCCATAAGCAGTGGCTAGCTTTCAAGAATTTTGTGAAGCAGATGAGTAATGGTAGTAAATCAAGTAGCAAGAGGGAAGCATAAAGGAAGAGATATAAGGCTTTTAAAGGTAGTTTCTATTTGTTGCTAAGGATGCAGACAGGTTTTGGCGGTTGGTTTGAGGAACTTTCCCAGATATGCATCCTTGTTTTAAGAAACCTTACTTTGTTATTGACCATTGCCTCAGAAAATATTACTTGATTAAGGCCTGTTTTGATGCTAGTCCTTAAGAGACCTGCCCTTTTTATCTGTTGGGCCTTTTATTCAAGTCCATCCAAGGGGGGCTTAAATTCCTTTCAGTCCAATTCTGGCACATAACAATGATCAATAATCAGGCCTAGACTCGGGTTTGTTACTACTTTAATATGAACAAGTAATTAAATCAGAAAATATTACTTGATTAAGGCCTGTTTTGATGCTAGTCCTTAAGAGACCTGCCCGTTTATTCGTTGGGCCTTCTATTCAAGTCCATCCAAGGGGAGCTTAAATTCCTTTCAGTCCAATTCTGGCACATAACAATGATCAATAATCAGGCCTAGACTCGGGTTTGTTACTACTTTAATATGAACAAGTAATTAAATCAGAAAATATTACTTGATTAAGGCCTGTTTTGATGCTAGTCCTTAAGAGACCTGCCCGTTTATTCGTTGGGCCTTCTATTCAAGTCCATCCAAGGGGGGCTTAAATTCCTTTCAGTCCAATTCTGGCACATAACAATGATCAATAATCAGGCCTAGACTCGGGTTTGTTACTACTACAATATGAACAAGTAATTAAAAAAATAAAGAAACAACTTAACTGAAGCCTTGATTTTGGCAATTGGGCCTTGATTTAGGCACAGTCCGGCCTCATTCGACTGATTGGCCTACGCATGTATAAAATGGCTGAGATTGTAATATGTTGAGGAAGAAGGAGCCCTTGGAAGACAAGCATTTTAGTGCACTGTTAGCTGGCCTTTATCTTTGAAGAGGAAACAGACAAAAAGTATTAGTCATAGGACGGACCACACCATGCATTCGTTAGGATCTATATGTTCAGTACATAATGATTGATCTGGACCATACACTATCTTTGGATCCTATCCATCCAGTCATTATTTTAATAATTTTTGTCAAGAGATTCACAAGAGCCCTAGAATGGACCTGGCAAGCCCACCCAACTCTGACTGAATTGGGGAGTTCAAGGCTCATCTATTTGACAAGCCCAATTATTTACGGGCCTATTCTGCCTTATAATAATCCACACGAGTTAAATGTCAATCCAAATTCTCATCAGAGTTTGATCACCTAAACAAACGCCCTTGCAAGAGGGACACTTCTGCCAAAATGATTCGTGACTTTTTTAATTCTTAGAATTTCAGCCTTCTTGCTATTTGCAAAGTCTCGATTCTTCGAGAGTAGTAGTCAGGAATTCTACCGCATGAGAGAATTTCTTGAATTCTGCTAAAGAAACATGCCCGATGGCACCGAAAAGGCTCTAATTTTCATCCTCACACACTTTTTTCTTATCTGACACCGTGCTTTTCAAGTCCGCATAAACTATTTCCTTATAATGTTGGAGGAAGGAAGATGGAGATTGGTCTTTAAAAAAGCTTTTACATTGAGATCTGTCTTGAGTTATCATAACAAGACCACTCTCTTCTTTGATTGGACATAATCATGTGATCAAGTGAGTGAGACAATCTGTCAAGCTATAAGCGAAACCCATCTTGCTGCATTTATTCGATTGGATTGATCCTGCCTAATCTAACTGTTACTCTTATATGCATTGCATATGTTAGATTCATTGCATATTGAGAGGTGAGATTAGGAAAGGGTTAGGACAGGTAAACATCCATGCCGATCACTGCCAATCGCCACATATGAATCAGATTTGAGGAAACAAATCTCTTTGTTATCAATCAATTAAGCTGGGATTTGACATATGAAGTGGGTTGTTCTTCCTATAAAGAAGGTTGTATATGGAAAATACGACTTCACGTTACATTACAAAATATTGAATTTGGAGTGGGGTGCTGTCCTACTACTAATAGGTAACTCTCACGGGGATTATAGGAGAAGTAACTCTTTTACCATCAATCAATCTAACTTGATTGAGGTGATTTTTTTCCCATAATCATATATTCATATCCATAATGAGATCTTTCCATCACACTTTCCTCGTATGAATGAAATATTAAAATCGATATGGTTTGCAACATAAATCAAACCTACAAATCTAGACTGATGCATTAAACAATGGATAATTCAATATATATATATATATATATATATATTGAAAGCATACATTGCGCTGTGATCTTGGTGATGTGCGGTTTAGCTTTAAATCGTCTCGCCTTGTGATCAATGGCGCCTTTATCAAATAGGGTATTCTCCTATCTTCCTTTTCACTCACTCACTCTGATATACCTGGGAGTTAATGGTACTATGCAATTTGACGTGAGTAAAGAGAGAACCGAAAAATCACTTTTATACATAACTCTAGAGAGATTTTTCCCAATCAAAGAAATCTTATTAGATGTTAGTTTCCTAAATTCCGTCATTGATCAATCAAACAAGAGTTAATGGATTGTGCTTTCTAAAAGTGAGTCCAAGTCAAATCTATTCAATGGATGGACATTCTAAAAGTGAATCCAAGTGAAATTTATCCAAATCAAAACTAAAGGAAAAAGCTTATCAAAAATCAATTTACTTAAAGTGGGTCCCTATAATTATTAAAGGTGTGCTCATGTGGACCACTTACATCTAACATAAAATGCATCTAATTGGGTCTCACAAGAGGCTTAGAATTTTACCTCTCCCCAAGCCACGAATGGTACCTCTTAGCAAAACATTACCATAAGTTTGGATTTATATTATATTTAGTTTTATTATTATTATTATTATTATTATTATTATTATTATTATTATTATTATGTGATTTGATATCTCAAGAGGAATGTGATTAAATTTCCTAGCTTATATCGGATCACTTTTGCTATTTTAAATTATTGTATTCTTATAAATAGTCATTGGTTATTTTTAACGATATCACCATTAGAACAGAAAGTAATATCTAAGTCTTAATTGTGGACTTCCCACTGTAGGGCTGCAACCTGCAAGATGGGCAGTGGCGGAGCCAAAAAAATTTGCGGAGCCAGGGCTTTTTTTCTAGAGGGGATCAATAATAATTTTTATATTTGGTAGTTTTTCCTCTTGTAATTTTAAAATAAATCTATTCATTCTTTGCATAGTTTTTCACTAATATTTAGTGAAAAAACCCTCAATTTGAAAATAATTCAATAGTTTTAAAGACTTAATTTCTCAAAATTTTGAGGATAATTAAAATACAAAAATAATAGGGCTCACTGTAATGAATCCAAATACTCAAAATAATCACTTACTCTTTGCTTTAGGACCGAGAATTGTATTTTACTTTGATCAAAGTAGAGCCTATATTGGATTGATCACATATAAACCAATCCACCTATACTTAATCCATAAAAATTTGTTGATTGATTACTTGTAATCATTTAATTAGCCATGACACCTATAGCAAACATGGAGTTAAAAATTCATTGATTGGTTACTTGTGATTGTTTGATAGACCATAATACCCCTAGGAGGCATGAATGGTTGAGAGTACACACTACACAATTGATAACTAATGCCATAAAAAAGTGAAGATTCATTATGTAACATCCATGATGTTTAGAATAAACAACCTCTTTTTAATTGGATTTTTTTTTCAAATTTTACTACAATAGTAGTTGGTCCCACCATAAGATTGAGTATGCATTATTTTAAATGTTTGCCCAAATACGGTGGACCAACTCCTATTTGAGTCCAATGGATAGCTAGGTACTCAAATCCAACTACTTGTAGACTTCTAAAAAAAGTCTAGAGATTAAATGTCTCTTATAAAGACTTAAAATTAATTTGGAGAAAATATGGGAGGGGAAGAAGGATTACTTTAACTAAAACCTTAAAATTCTCCTTCAATTTTGGAGAAGGATTTACTTGCCTTTTATTAGAAGCCAGCAAAAGACAAAATTAAAATGGAGGATCTTCAAATTCTATCATTTTTTAAAAGATTAAAAAAAGAAAAAAAAAAAGGTAAATGAGGAGGGGCAAAATTATAAGAAATTAACATTATATATATTAAAGCAATCCCATGTATTGAGGGGATGGAAAGAAGTTGAGGAGGTGCAGTTCCCTCCGTGAAGATGGGACCATGAGGATGTAAGGTCGGTATCTCAAAGGGTGCACCCTCATGCACAGTGGATGTGTCCAACATCTGGTGTTACTTTTGAGTCCAAACAGAGTTTAAAATTCTATAGGGCTACCCCGTTTGATCTGAGCCTATGAAGAGCAGACAGGCCTAGCGGTTTGGGTTTGGAGTTCAGTTTCAAGTTCAGCCAAAAAATGGGTCAACCCCAAGGACAAGATTGTCTGGCGCTCATGCTAATTTCCCTACCATGGGGCTGCATAATAGAGACTACAGACCCAATCAGTAGCTTGACCTAGATAGATTTGACATCACTAAAATTTTATATGGTCCTATGAAAGGTTTCGTATATCTGATGTGGTTAAGATCTGTTCATCCAAATTCCAACTGATGTTCCATTCTTTTTTTTTTTTTTTTCTTTTTTGGCAAAAAGGCTGCAAATGGAGTCCTCTGTCCTCTCATAGCCTTCCTGAGTCATTCTTCAATGGAGTACGCGATTGAAAGGGCAGTTCACTTTTTCAATAAGGTGCAAATTATACATGATTTGCAAGTTTGGCAAATTGTGATAAGGTTTTTGTGTTGAATTCCCTGTCTTTGCTTTCATCAATGTCACTTGGTGGTGTTCACTTCAAGTTTTGATTGACAGGGTATTCCTGAAATTGCCTTCCTACACTGAACACACTGTTTTGAGATTCCATGTCATTCATTTACTACAAAACACAAAACCTGGTTCTGGTTGAATCTTATGGCATTCAACGGGGATGAAAATGGGTCCCAAATACCCAAATACCAAAAGCACCCAAATTGGCAATTTTGGTATGATTTCAAGATTTGGCCCAGTTTTACTTTGAATCCGGGTTCTAGTCCACTTCATGGACCGGAATAAATTGAGTCCAGGCCTATCAGTTTCTTACTTGAGAGCTTAAATATCAGATATCACAGTTAGAGTTAGAGATTTTTCAAAATATGAAATCCAATGTTTGTATTTTGGTTTCTTGAAAAAGCCCTTTTCATCATTATGCATTTTAATGTAAGAAAATGTTAGATTTCCATGGAAAACAGCTCTTTTGAGAACCAATTTCTTGTTTAAAAAACTTTCCTTGTGACAATTTGACTTCTTTTATGCCAAATTCCACATTGGACATGTTTACAAGGAAGTATGCATTTGTAGGAGATACATTAAATAACCACATTAATTTAGTAGACTTGGACCCTAACTAGTCAGTATGGGGTTCTCCAATTGAATCCTCATCAGCCCGTTCGGTTCATGGTTGATTTTTGAGACTAGATGTGATCCGGACGAAAGTTAATTAAGAATGCAGACAGGTCAAATTCAAGGCAAACCCGTGGTGGATCTGGGCATGGATTCATCTTTATAGATCCGGTTCCAAATCCGGATTGGAATCAAACTTGGAACCTATGTGTCGTATTTGGATCCAACATCAACTAAAAAGAATAATCCAATTTTGGATCGGGATCCGAAATAAGATGTAAAGTGCGTTAGTATAATTGGATAAAAAGAAGTTCATTTTTTAAAGTATACAAGCGCGACTAATAAAAATATTATATAATTAGAGCTAAGTAGACTATCAACTGTGAATATAATTCAAACTAGTCAGACCCTTAAAACCTAAATGTACTTTTAATAAGTGAATGTAATCACCTTGCATTCAGATTCCCAGGCCAGAACATATGCGAGGAGCCTAATATTATATGGATTCAGACCCTTAAGACCTAAATATATTTTTTATATGTGAATATAATCATCTTGCATTTAGATTCTCGGGCCTAAACATATGTGAGGATCCCGTTCTAGATCTGAATGTCATATGGATTCAGACTGAATCTGAATTTCCCTGGATCCAAAAAAAAAAAAATGATTCCATGTTCTTGATTTTCTGAATTGAAGAATTTGGATACTGGATAACCGAATAAATTTGCAACCCTAATCGAAATCCGCTTTTAGTAATTGGGCTGGTCTAAGTCTATGTGCAATGTGCATCTGAGTCCAAACCAACTCCTTTTAAGTTCATTAACTGGTACTATAACAGTGCGGCTTTACATGTGTGAACAAATATTATTTTCTTCGGCTGCCAAGGCTTGGTACAGTTTATATTTGGTCCTAACTCCTAAACGCATAGTGGAGAGAGAGAGTGTGAAGGCTCGGAATATAGGACGTGGTGCACTCCATTGGTCAAGCCCATTTGGTAAAGGGGGACCCTTTTTCCGTTCCCACTTAATTTTTTTTAGAAGAAAGCTAAGATTCGAGTAGATCTTCAAAGGATAAGTGTTCCCCATCCTGATCCAAGTGAGTGACATTTGACCCACTAACCCTATCCCTTTCTCATATATCTATCTAACCAGATTGTCTTTCTACGCTTATCAACGAATTTCATGATGCCGAGGCCCAACCAACAAAGAAGCATGTACTTACACATGACATGCATGAAGGGACGCACATTATATTATAAAAAAATTAAAAAGTCTATTTAGACATATTTTTTGACATGAATTTATATAAACCCCTATGTTACCCCTTGAAGGTAACAAAACTTAATGGTAGAGTTTGTGGGGGTGCAGCACTGGCCCACAAAATATAAGAGGACTTTGTGAATCATAAGCTGTTTGAATGATTTCAACTATTTTAACTATAAGGCCATGAACAAATGGTTGTCCTTGAAATAGACATGATTTCTCCTAAAATGACTAGATTTCATAGACCTCTTTCACAAAAATGAAAGTCACAAATTCTTTTGAAAGGCAAGCAGTGGGATTTTGTTGCAAAAGCAGATAGAATTTGTCTTGATGAAATTAAGACCACTTGTGAATTGTGATTTGGTATAGCATTTAATTTAAACTGACGGTCCGTTGGGTTAAGGAACTTAGAATTGCGAGTGGACCCCATTGATTGATAGCTTAGTAAGTATGTCTGTCTTTAGGTGGCGAGAGAGGATGGTTCGAGTAGGCTTTACCTAAACTTAAATTAATGTTCATCTAAAGAACATGAACAAAGATGGCTGTGCATGTCACGCGCCCATCTTTTTCCAAGGCTCTTTAATTCAATTTCATTCTCAATCGCACACATTTCACTTCTCTCTTTACACCTCTACAGACATTCTCTTTACACTTGTATTAGACTGCATACTGTTTGATTTCCTGCCTTTTCTGAACCAATTTGATATCTCATGTGATTCACTAATTCTATGGATGCTAATCCATCCATTCTTTTTTTCTGGAAGATCAAACCGTTGTAATCTCATACTCATACTCTACAATGGGCCCCACATCACAACAAGTACAGTAATTTTCTTTCTTTCTTTTTTTTTTTTTTTGGTACATCACATGTACAATAAGTGTGTATGAGAAATCAGCAAATGTCCATAGAATCAAGGACAGACCCTATAGGCCTATACGGCCACAGCTACTTTACTATCTTTTTTGTACACGTATCTGTTTTATGCTTTTTGGATGATGAAATTCTTCCCTTGGAAATAACATTACTTTGCCAATGGGATACTGTATATTTTTTGTTTGTAAATTGCTTTATATTGATTCCAATTCTGCTTAAAGCAGCTTCCCCCCCATGTTTTTTTTTTTTTTTTTTCTGATTCTCTCTATTCTTTTCATGAGCCAAAGATAATTTCTGGTATTCTTTTCAAGTTAACCAAAGGGTTAAATAATATTACAGACTTTTTCTATGGACCATGGACTGCAAGGTGGGGCCTTGAGGTTCAAAGGTCCAGATTGAATGCAGTGGTTTGTTGGACGGTTGGGATTGGTAGAGTCAATGAAGAGGATCTAAGCAGATATTGTTCCTCCTCTTTAGTCTTTTTCTAGGAGGATCATGTCTCTTGCTTGCAAATGATGGTTGCCCGTTGCCATCTCCTTCTTCCTTCCTTAGCAAAGGCCACTAAGAATCCTCGTGCGCTGGCGTTCACACCACGCACCCACTTCCCACTTCCCACTTCCACTCAACTAAAACGATTGCACCACTATCATGTGCATGTGGGTGTAATTGATGAATCAGGACCCTCCATCAAGTAGGGGCCACTTTATGGTAGAAAAACTAATGCATATCATCATCAACTCGTCTGATTTGTGTACAAAAATGCATGCACTTTATAGGAGATGAAATATTCACTGCACGTTCATATAACATACGTGAAAATATAAGTTCATAGACTGCCACTTTTAAATGGAGCGTCTAACCTGTCCTATATCCTCATCGGAAAGGCTTTTCTGTAGATTTGCAAAAAAATCCAGTTGATAACGTCATTTTTCTTCATGGAAAATTATTCTCACAAAATAGCATTTGATGGTTTTCAGCACCCTAAGTTCAAGGGTCTTTAGACAATTTAAAGGCCTTAAACAAAGTAAATGTTTTAGAAATTTTCACATGATTAAATTGAGTTATTATATATATGTAATATGAGTTTTAAATTAGGGTGAGGGCCAATTCATGTGAGTTGTTTGAAGAAGTATGATCGATCAAAGAATAGGCGCAAGTGTTTTTTCTTTTTGATAAAAAATAGAGAATAGGCTGCTCTTGGTAGTTCCACAAGGCACCATTTAGAGACAGTTGTTGTAATTTCACTGTATTAATTGATGGTTAATGCAAATGAATGCACGTTTAAAAACTCATCAAGGAGGGGTGTGCCACATGTGTGGCTAGATTCGGGGAGTCACATTTTTGTGGAAGTATTATGTCTATCTTAATTAGCAAATTGACTCCATTAGCATGAACCTGCATTTGTTGGGCATCTTAAGTGGATAACCAACTATTTCTCAAATCTCTTGAAGATTCAGAAAATATCATTAAATTATTCCATTTTAGATAAACCCATTGAATTATTGTGATTTACTGATAATCCCTGTCTGATCAGGCCATCAAACCGCATGAAAGATAGAAAAAGAAAGTGTCCATTTGTTGGATCTCTATCACAGACAGATCAATCCCAAGATAGCAACTCCTTTAACTGATTTGGATCATATAGATCAAGGTAAATGTATCCCACATTCAACCAATGTTCCCTTTTTTAACTTCCAATCCATTTATCTCATTGTAGTTGGGAATTCCTGTCACACCAATTTATTAACCGGTTCCCCTGCCTAACTCGATCTCAATTGGTCCTATCCTTACAAGATTAGTTCACATCATTTTGGTTTGGTGGTGGGTCTACTTGTTTCAACCAGTGCAAACAACAGTGAGACGACCAACTGATTTGTCAGCTTCTATGATATCTACATACCCAATTCAAATCACATCCAATACAGACCAACAGGTCCCAACAACCCCAAGTGGGTCCCCCAGATCAATGGCAGTAGATCATTGAGGGACCATGTCAGTGAGGGTGGCTGGATTGGTGCATCAGATACCCCCCCCCCCCCGAAAAAAAAAAAAAAAAAAACCCAAAAAAAAAAAAATCTTAGGTGGGGCCCACCCATTCCATAGATATGAATCATGACACCAACTTCCAAACACCTTTACAAATAATATTGTGGTGGGGTCCATCTAAGATGAATGGCTCATAGTGTAGAAAGTCAATGAAAGGTTTAGTTATGATTGGTTACCAGAGCAACTTCTATATTGATGCCCTGTTAAGTAGAACTAGGGAGAGATTATTTCCTCTTATCAGAATTAGTGATTTTATACATCTCATTATTGATATTTTCATTCCAAAAAAGCAATTGAAATTGTGTAAATTAAAAATAAAATTTTACACAGTTGACTAATTCTGATTCAACCAATCAGTATTTGGCTGTTTCTACATAACAGGGATCCGCACTCGGCACTAAGATGTGAGTGTCCCTCCAAAAGTGGGTAGACCAGATTTGACCTGAGGGGAGTGTTGTTTTTCCTGCCTCTAGAATTTGGTTTGGGGAGAAGTTTTAATAAGTAGAATCACTAGTAAAGTAAATTAGCTGGAATTCAAGGTAATTAAACGTAATTTACTCCACGTCATCAAAGTGCCATCTAAGACGCATGCAGGCGCGTGAGAGAGAGAACATCAAAAGGAGAAGGAAGCCGAGCGTGTCCTTTGGCTTTCATTACAGAAGCAAAGCAAAGCAAGGTAGAAATCTCTCTCTCTCTCTCTCTCTCTCTCTCTCTGCAATTTGCAAGAGCTATAACTTCAAAAATCCGACAAGAACAGCTCCATCTGCATCAAGAGCCCGCTCTCTGTCTCCTCATGTCTCCTAAATCTCTCTGTCCATTCCGTTTCATCTCCAAATCAAATCCATTACAAAGAGAAATGTCAGCTCTTTCCTCCTCTTCTCATCACACCATATCCTACTTACTGATTCCTTACAGCTTTTGACTCTCCCTCAGCAGACACAACTCTTTAAAAATACACGCATACTACAGAAAACCAATCTCTCTCTCTCTCTCTCTCTCTCTCTCTCTCTCTCTCTCTCTCTCTAATCTACTCTATATATCTCCCACAACAATGGATAGATATGAGAAGAAATACCAAAACCCATCTTTCTCTGCCAACGTCCTCGACGCAATCTACCGGTCCATAGACAACGGAGACATAGAAGCAGCAGAAGAGATGGTTTTCTACTCGGAAACCATGAGGAAAAAACAGAGCTTTAGCAGCAGAATGCAAAGTGAGAAATGGGTGGTGGAGAGGAAGAAGACGACCGAAAAATCCGATCTTGGGAGGACCCCAGCAACTTATTTCGAACATGGATTCGAGAAATCTCACAGAAATCTAAAGCCGACTCTTTTGCATTCCGGTTCTAGCTCTTCCGATTCGTCCGAGTCGGAACCCGTCTTCGTGAGGCCGAGACCGGTTCGTACCGGGCTGCAGAGGAAAACCCAATTGCCAGAAATTCAAGCTCCCAAACAGCAGAAGCCAAAGCAAGAGAGCTTCAACAAAACCAAACCCACTCCGTCTTCTGCAAAATCTCACGGGGGAGGCGTTGATTTGAAGAAACCGAAGCAGCCTATTTCTCCCGGCGGCCGCATCGCCGGATTCCTCAACTCCCTCTTCACGGCCGCCGGAAATGCAAAGAAGACGACGAAGCTCTCGTCCTTGGAGAGGAAATCCAAATCCGACCGTTCATCTTCGTCCACTTGCTCTTCTGCTTCTTCCTATTCGCGATCTTGCCTCAGCAAAACCCCATCTTCTAGGGGGAACTCCATCAAATCCGTCAGATTCTACCCTGTAAGCGTCATCGTCGACGAAGACAGCCGCCCATGCGGTCAAAAACACATCTACGATCGAGAACGTGAGGTGGGTCATCTCACCGTAGGCATCAAGAAGAGCAGCGAATGCCCACCGATGATTTTCGGGGAGGAGCTCAAACGCCATCTCATGGAGAAGAACAGGCAAGTTGAAGAAGCCGCCAAAGATCTCCTCAAAGGGTATCAGAAAAAAAGCAAAATTATTGGAAAAGTTATGAGAGATGTACATGAAAACGTCATCTACGATGAGGAAGAAGAAGACGATTTCGATGACGGAATGAGCTGTTCTAGCTCTGATCTGTTCGAGCTCGATAATCTGGCGGTGATCGGCATCGATCGATATCGAGAAGAGCTTCCCGTGTATGAGACCACTCGTCTCGACACCAATCGCGCCATTGCTAGCGGTTTGATTCGCTAAAAGATGATAAAAGAAGGATCTTTTTTACTTGGGTATTGTTAATAGATTAGCGTTTTTGATTACTGGGTTTGGACTTAAATCGGATAATAAATGGACTTCTTGGTTGATTTTTGTTTCTGGGTTCTTTGATTAGTGTCTTGTGGATGATTGCTGTTTCATGTTTTCGTCTGAAATTCGGATGCTTGTCATGTAAAATGTTTATAGGTTATGTACATCCAAACGCCTGCTTATTTTCGAATACGGAATAAATGGAGAGAGAGAGAGAAAAGCAAAGCAGATATATCTGATTGTAGAAGGGAAAGGTAAGGACGGTGGTAAATCGAAAAGCTTTTGCTTTTTTATGAGTGGGTACTTGCCCTTGGTGGAAGAACATGGCGTCTTGTTTATGATTACTACTTCGAATGGGATCAGGGGGCCCGTTTGTTGAGTCCCATAAAAAATAGGCCACACTTTGATCTCTCCATCAGCCAAACCATCACGGCCGTCCCTGTTTCCCACCTAGTGTGTAAGTACGTTTCTAACCATGGATCGTACTTCTCTTCATACATGGGCCATATTTCAGCATATACAGGTTTTTTCAATTGTAAGCTGTGTTCCAATTCTACCATATGTTTCCAATTTGAGCTTACCGTGGGTCCCATGGGTGAATGGTGCCGGTTCATACAAACAATCCTCTCACATGGTGGAGGCAACTATATGTCATTCAATCATACGAAAGAAGAAGATAAAATAATAGATAAAAATCATCAAAAGTCACTCAAATCAAAGAAAATCGGATGAGTCTTTAGCTACAGTAACTAGGATTAGTTTATTGTATTTGAGACCATGAGGTCAAAGAAAAGGTAGCATGGAGATATTATTATGACGACATAAAAGAAAAGAGGTCGTCGACTGTATTCATGGCGGATTGGTAGGCCTTAGCTTGTAGAGAAAGTATACTGATTGAATGATCATGAAGGGTTCTAACCCATGTTTCTTTTAATTGAGTACCACTGATAAAAAATAGAATGAAACAATCACTGATTCACTGCTTTGCATTCAGCACAAAATGTCGTCTCAACATAAGCCCTAGCGACTCATCCCGATTTACAAGACTATTGAAAATCTAACTTTCTTGGGTGACAAATGAAGAGAGATTCATTTAAGATTGATAGCAAAATAGATGATAAATTGAAAAAAAAGAACTCGTTTGTGATGATTTGGACAATGACCAACACTAGCCAATAAGTCCATGAAAAAAATTCCATGCGGTAGATAGCATCTGAAAAAAATATATATGTTGAAAAGTATAGATGAAAGTAAGAAAAATAGGTACGTAGATCGAAGTGCAACGCCTATTCAAACAGTTGAACCAAGATCAAACAAAATGGCAAAATAGAAGTACAACCCATCCTTAAGATAAGATTTTGATGATAATGATTGAACCTCTCTTCTCTTTGATGTTAATCTACTAATAGCTTTAGTCGTAGGACTTAATTAACCAAATGCTCACAGATCAGATATTCATAACACCAGATGACAATGAGTATGAAACTCACAAAGTATTAGAGCAAGATAAAGGGGAAAAAGTATTACTTATCATGAGAGGGACACAGAGAAGAGGACACAATGCAAGGAGGAAAAAGAAAAAAGAACTGGAGTAGACATCTATACGCACTACTTTACACTTGAGAAGAGATAAAATTTCTATAACAACAATAAAAAGACTAATGTACTTTAGTACTTATTTCTCATAAAGCAACAAAACAACCATAAAAAACCTCCTACTTAAAATAGTTTTAAGTGATAAATCCCAATTAGATTCTAATCAACTATGATACTAATTTGGAATGCCTGGATGCTTGACCCAAAGTCCCAACAATCAAAACCATGAGCATTAATATAAAGGATTAGACCAAATCATCGCAATGATCTAATGGTCCTACAATAAAATGAAGGCTTAGAAAGGCTTAAATTTACCAGTAAAAAATCCTGGAGCTATCCATCCGAAGGTCCCACATGATTATCCATTAAACCACTCAAAATAATTGTTTAACTATACCTTTCTCGGCCTTTTGGCTAAGATCAAGTATATATAGTTTGCTTAACTGGTGGGGGGAGTGTCCATTTTAAGGTCTGTTTAGGCCATCCTCACTCTATATTAAAACTTAAATGACACATGTGATATGTTGCACTCAAGTTATACTAGTTTCATTATCAAGTATACAATAATCCTAAAGCAAGGGATTAATGACCGTTGTAATTGACCCAAACAGCGCCTTGTTCACAGTTGCTGGATGTGGTTATTTTAAAGAATGTTGAAAGCTTTTGTTACCACATCGTATTTAATTTACTCTCTCCAAGAAAAGCATCATCACCATTATCATCAACCCTTTATTCCAACTATATAGTTCTGAGCTATAATAATATAATACATATTGAAGTTGTGACAAAAAATTTACATGAATTATCAATTTATCCAACGCAACCCTTCTCCATTCTCAAGTTTGAGACAACAAATGGTGAGGAGTTTTCACTGCACAGCGTCTATTAGACACGGACTCGAGCATGGAGTATTTCACACACACCACGATCATCATCTTTCTACTCGTTTGAGAAAGGGCTATCAAAGAATACACCTAGACTCCTAGAGAGATATCACCTCCCCCAAAGTGCATATTATGAATAGCTTCAAGTGATAGAGGTTGCTTGGTTTGCAATCTCACCCGAAAGATGGGAAGTGTGCGCATGGAGCAGGGTGTAATTATTCTCGTCAATCTCGTCACTCTTTTCGCAGTGGGCACCACATCACACTTCCAATTTTCACACGCCTGTTCAAGTGGCCCATCCTCCACTCACAATAAACAAAGCATCCTCTCTCTCTCTCTCTCTCTCTCTCTCTCTCTCTCTCTCTCTCTCTCTCTCTCTCTCAACCTCTTATCAATGTAAAAGTTCAGTAAGCCACTCCATAACCATCTTATTTGTAAGTAGCTTGCAAATAAATCACTTCGAAGTTTGTTCATTCATTGTAAAATGTCAAAAGTCAAGTTCGGGTAGAAAAATATTGGTTCTGAAAACTCTTGATCATGTAAAAAATCATAATGAAAGCAAAGTATAATTACTTCAAAGAATGTTACGATTTTTCTTTCTTTAAAACAATTTTTGTCATTCACTTTGTTTAACCCACTAATGCTGTATAACTTAAGCCATTGTTGGTGTTTGTGCTATACAACTCAAGCCATTGTTAGTGTCTGTGGGCCACCAGGTGACCATGCCCGAGATACGACTTGGCTTCCTCACTGAAACGTTGAGGACCTCAACGTAAAAACTGTGACGGCCACGAACTTACCTCATGAGCATGCATTGGAGCTGGGATCCATTTCACCAGAATGGCCTCATTCGACCATTGGAGAATCATTATAAATAGGAACCCTTGCTCTCCTCGGGTACATATACAAACATATATCCACCAAAAAACAAACAATGATTTTAGTATTCAGGTTTTTCGGGGATCCCCAGCTTAATCGAACAAATTCCATTATTGTTTTTCTCACAAGAATTTGATATATTACTGTTTTTTTTTTTTTCACATAATGTGATAGTTTGTCCTCTGGCCTTTAAAATGCCTTGTTTTTCTTCTCGTTCACAAGAACTCCAAATTTCAGCCAATTACCTGGTCTCAAATCATCTTTTGAAATAGTTGAAATCCCAATATCTTTGCTTTTCATTGAAATTTTAAATGCTCCATCTAGAGGAGGATTTTGAAAATCCACCTGGAGACAACTTTTGGAGAATTTAAGATTCTTGACACATGAGTTCTTGAAATTATAGTAAAGAAACATGCTCTAAACCATAGCCACTACAAAATAAAAGAAAAAAAATTAGCATTAGTAAAAGGGCCTTTAGTATGGTTTTTTTTTTTTTTTTTTGTCGCTAAAAGTGCGGTTTTGTCCTCATCCTCTCCTACCGTCTAAGGTTTTCTTCCCCTTTTAGCCGTGGAACAAGTTTTTTACCACTAAAAACGAAACTTAGGTGATTTTTCACTACCAAAGGGAAAACCACCACTAAATTTTTTTTTTTCTATCAGTCAAAAAACTCTTTTCTTGTAATGGACTAAGAATCTGATACACCACGGAATAAGCAAAGTAGTTTTAAAACTTTTTTTATACAACGTATTCTCACTTTTGTGGGATAGCTAAAAAGTACAAAATGAAGTAGGTTGCCAAACAAGAAAAGAATCACGCAAAATTCAAGAGGAGATTCATGATTGTTTAAAATTTTCATTAAAAATAAATAATTTCACAAACATTTTCTTCTAACGACTAAACATCCAGACACCATTTTAAAAACTACATGAAGATCTCCAACAAATAACATGCATCCAAATCCAGCAGGATCTTTTAAATTCAGAGGCCACCCAAGGTGATGCTCATATGATGTAAGACAAGAGTCAAAAAAACCCTTGTAATTTCCAATCCTATCTGCATTTAAAACACACACTTGTAACAGAACAAGAGGCTGACATTGTTTGCATGTCTTCAATCAGAGTCAAGCATGTTGCCCAGCAACCAAACAGCCACTGCTGGAACTCAATACCTGATTCGCCCAGCCAAGATAAAATGCCCTTCTCGGTCGCCCCTGAGAGAAGTGGACAAGGCCCACATGTGCCCCATCATAGGGGGCACATGGGCTGGCTCCTTCTTATCCACACGTGTGGCTGACAAGAAATCAAGTTAAGTCCATGGCCTCGGCCTGTCATGCCTCATTCATTTAGTGGTGTTCCCAGGTAGCTTCACCATCAGACATGGGGCACGGGTGGCGATTTGGACCTTTCATTCGAGTGGCCAATGGCCATGCATTAAATTAGAAAGAAGAAGAGTCCTCGCAATCTATCTTGGATGCTACATGAAAGGCCTACAAATGGACGGTTGAAACAGGCATGGCGATGATGGGGATTGAAAGTTGCCCCCATTCAAAGTCTAATCACTATCATTTGTCGGTCATGGCTAGTTTGCGTGATGCCCCACTAAAATCGATCGACCGTCCCTATCGTCCTGTGCCAATTGCCATTTGGACGGTTGGAAACCAAGTGGGTGGGATTTGTGTTTTTCCTAAAGTCGCAGGGCAGGACAGGTGGCCTGTATGTGGGCCATCCACAGGAGTGTCCTGACACCGAGAGTATCGGTCTGTGGGACAAACAATTCTATAAGCTAAATGCTACAAATCCAAAAGTGAGACCTACAATTGGAATCCAATTTGATGCAAAACCATTGTTGCAGCAACTTTTTTTTTATTGGTCAACCAAAATTTACTTCCATCATCAGAGTTCATGGATATGATGATTTAAAAACCATGTGATTTGATTGAGTTCCTTGTTTTAATTTTAATCTAATGCTTTGAAAGTGATCTCAATCTGACGATGATGGTGATGGTAGGCACAACGCAAATCAGCGTGAAATCTGCCTCTTTTATGATAAAATAAGGTGGGAGAATGATCTCAAATGCTTTAAATTTTAAAGGTGGACTTAACTGATGGACTTACAGTGATAAGCTTAGAGAATTGCGAGGGTTCTTCTTGGTCAACCCCACGGTTGCATGATGTGAAATAGATATTTACTAACTCAACCAGTCAATCAAGCAGTACTATAGCTTTGTCCTTGTGTTTTTTAGATGAATAATTATCCAGGTCCTCTTTACATTAGATAGGCCAGGCACTGAAGCTGAAGTCCTGTGACAGTCTAAAAAGGAGTCGTAAATTGCTTCTTGCCATGAAAGATCAGTGTCCATATTCTCCTTTATCATTATTTTTTCAGTTGAAAGGTTTACACTTGTCAAATGAAGATTAAAATTTCTGAAGATTATGATATACCCAAACAATCTTATCTCAATTCAAATTTCAATGAAAATGAAAGTATGGTTTGAATTGAATGCCGGGTGAAGAAAAAGAGATCGGGAATGGAGATTGCCTAAAAAAAATAAGAGATAAAAAAAAATGAAATGGGAAGAAACTACTTTTTATTATTTTTTCAAATGTAAAAAGATAACACAAGGAGAGGCAAAAGTATGAATTAGTCATTCCAAGCCGCATACTCAATTATTGTTACTCGAATTGGTCTGTGACCGAAAGTATTTGACACAAGCGATTATTTTAATCATTCGAGAAGCAACATCTTATGGAAGGGTGACATTTGGGGTGCATATCTATTTCTGATTTTATCCCAATACATATCATGTTTTGGATAGGGTGTGAGATCAAAGTTCATGTAAGGCGGGCCCCCCCATATCCTTGAGACTTTAGTAATTGAAAGTTCATTGGCTATTTTGATAGCCCACCATACAAAACAATTTTATAACAGTTGATACTGGAAATAGCACCAATGCATCTTTCATGAGCTGCATACATTGACCATGAAAAATTGGGTATTTTATCAAACAACTTTTTTTTATTGTCGTTGATTTTCTTGACCATCCCAGAGATGGTTGGTATTGACCATTCAATCTACAATGCGCCTTAAAATAAAAATAATTAAAAACTAAAAAAGAAATAAATCACAAGAGCATCACTTGTTAACCCAAGTGATCAATCAACTAGACTGATCTAGACTTGGCAAAAGGAATGTGGGGCTCAGATTTATAAGAAGATGGGCCCCACGATTTATACTGATGGCAATTTCCAGCACCCGAGTTGAGAAGACCAGAAATAGTGTACGGACTGTTAAAAGTTAGTAGGCCCCAGTTTTTAATCATGTGGCCCCTTGATCACATGAGATGATCATTGACAACCTATGAAAATCGTACGGCTCAGCTGCACAGTAGGGTCACTAGCCTAGTCGAGCCTACAAAAACACGTGGCACTCTACCCCTCTGTCTGTAACATACATGTCAGGAACACGTGCGGCCTACCCTATAATAATATCCTCCAGCCGACAAAATCTAACAGGGCTGGATGCTTGCCTACCCGATGCCCGGCAGCCATGTCAGCATCTACTCATCCTACGGTTCCTGGATTGCCACGCCAGTTGGTGAAGTCTCTATCGGTTGACGTCGTCATTGCTGCCGTTAATCTTTTTCAAATACTCCAAACAGTGGAGCACTGTAGCAACGTACTCTCGCTGTGGGTCGTTTTCTTACTTTTTTTTTTTTTTTTTTTTTTTTTTCTTCTTCCATCACCCCTTCATCCATCCATACCACTTTACCCTAATTTTTTGAGCTATATATCAAGTGAGAAACTCACAGGGGGCATTCCATTAATCCCAATTTAAGTGGATCTTTTGCCAATACTTTCGTAATTGATGGATTTGAATCTTAAAATTTGCCAAAGTTGAAATCCATGTTCAATTCATTCATCTTACAATCATGCTTGTTATGTTAATTTCTTTCTAAAAACTTTAAACTTAAAAGTTCATATCTTAATTTTTTTATTTTAATAAGCTAGAGCTAACTTGGGCTAGGAGTCTGTAATATATTGGCGACATTTATGCAAATTTAAACAAAAAGCACGCATTTTTATTCAGAATTTGTGAGATTCTCACGTATCTTTCGCCTCGGAATTTTAGAGTTTATTGTCTTTTGAACAGATGGGATCCTCCTACCTTTGATTACAGTTCACTAGTACATAATTGAGAAAAGGTTTTTTTTTTTAAGACCAACTACAAAATTCCATATTCTATAAAGCACATATGGAACCATGACAATCAAAAAGTGGTGCGGAGATGAGTTGGATGTTTGGACCCAGATTATAGGTTGACCCACTAATAATCTTATATATATCCCGTGCCTTGTCCTCATTTTTGGAGACTAATTTTTTGTTTACAACTTTAGATAGTACAGGTGTTTGTTATTAAATTCAATAATAAATAATGATTATACCGGCCAGTGTGAAAATGGAAAAGGTCCTTACAGGGGGTCATTACAGTTAGAAAGCATTGGATTATCATGGTTGTCCTTCACCCTCCCAAATGAAATAGAGAACAGGAGAATAAAGTAAAAGAAAGGAAGTGTTTTGGAGGCTTTGTCTTTATTTGTTTTAACTGGGTTTTTGGAGTTTCATCTAAGAAGACAAATCCAAGTTAAAGTAGATGAAAACCCTTTTAAGAGTTTAGTTTTGGCTTGTAGCAGAAGCACAAGCGACATTGAGAGAAGAAGATAGGACAGGAGTCACAGGACAGCCTTATTCTTATTTGCTAAAAGAAAGCAAAGGAGGAGGCCTCTCTCTCTCTTTGTACCTGTCTCGATCGATCGAGAGAAGAAGAAGAGCAAGTAGTTGTGGAAAGATCTTTTGGCGATCCCGAGCAGGGAGGAGGTGGTGTGTAAGTGACTTTTTCTTTCTTTCTTTTGCTTTTGCTTTTTTTGTGATCAGATGAGGTCTCTCAAGTGGGCTAAGTTATCACGTGCACTGGTTGGGTCGCTTTCAAACGGGTCAGTCACGACACATGATCCTCATCATCTCCTCTCTCTCCTTCCTTTATTAGCTGCCATTGGTTTTATTCAAGTGGGATATATACTGGTACTCCTTGTCCATAACTAGGCCTAGGCTTTGTGGGGTTCACTGAGAGTTGAGATTTGTAGATTCCCACCTATCAATCATGTCAGTCAGTCAGTCATCAGTCTTTCAGTCAGTGAATACTAGGCATGGATGCTGTTCATTGATTCAATCCATAGAGGTTGTTAGACCCCTATATGAGCTACTGATGAACAGAAGGCCCAAAGACTCAAAAGAAAAAAAAATATATAAAGAACTGCCTTTTGTGGTGCGCGTGCAAAGTAAAAACCTGCACATAGGTCATAATGAATTTATGTGATTTGGACAGTATACAATTCAGAGAACTCTCAAACTCACCATTGAGTTAGGATTTTATAAGTTACAACCGAATATATAACTTCCATCTTTTAAAGTTACAAAAAAGTTCAGTATAATTACAAAATACTCTTGATCCAAAAACATGCATAAACCCAAAAACTTTTTTTCATTAGATTAATGTCATCGCGACCATTGCGTACCACAGTGATACCATTGTGATCGATGGTTAAAACTCCACAAACCATGGCATCATATATAGAAACTCAACAAGTAACTGTTTTGTGTGGCAACTAAAATGAACTTCTCCTTTATTAGGCTGCAAAAATTAAAAGAACTCCATTAGCTTGTGGCTATTCAAGCTTCAACAAGGCAAACTAGTTCGTATTGCAAACTCATCACATGTCATGAAGAAGATTGATTTCGGCTCAAATCCAACATTTGCAATGGGCCAGATCCATTGGGATGATAATGGAGTTGGCCATGAATGCTGGACAGCTAGGCAAGCCTGGTTTTCAAGCTGGAGGACCGTTCCACTAAATGGACCGTCTTGGGTCAGGCTTAAGGTGAGACTTGTGCCCAAATGAGACCAAACGGGCCCATGCGAGAACTAGTCCATTAGAGAAAAACAACAGAAAGGGGAGAGTGTTAGAATGAATTATAGCCGGTATGTACGTCCATGGACAAAAAAAAATCTAGAATAATATATCATATAGAATTACAATTATAGGCACAACTCGAGGATTAGGCCAAGTATTAGCTCAACCAAACCTAACCCAAAATGCACCTTTAAACTTGAAACCTGAACACAGCTTGAATAGTGAATTCCCTCAATTCAGGTTGGCTTGAACATGTAGTACTTCCAAACACTCAATGTGCATTCGTGGCATTGGGCCGGGTTTTGGAAGATCCCGAAAATAATAGGGAGTAATGCTTTTGTTTCTCTTCTTCTTTCGGATGCTCCATCTATATTAGAAAGGACTAAGGAGGACTTCCAATGGGTTGGGTCGGTTTGGTTGTAGACCAGCATGCCACAACTGTTGAAAAATTCCATCATGTGGGGCCACACATGTAAATATTAAATGTGTTATGCTATCTTTTGTTAAGCCTAAATTGAAGTGATCTAATTAAGACTTAAAGTTTTAAGGCTTAAGGGTATAATTGTCATGGGATTAATATGTAGATACCAGAATACTACTTCTAATTTGATGAGGGGCCAAATTAGAAATAGTAAAACCTATGATAATCTCATTATTATATATTAGGGTTATGGTCCCCAATTCATATGTCAAGTTCCTATTCTCTCTAACATCGATCCCATCATCAGAAAGAATCAAGGGGGTTTCTCTGGGTAGCCATATTGGATTGGAAGATAAAAAACCTGTGAACAACTTCCTCAACGGATCAAGGTATGTTTCCGCTTTACATCTCTCGATGATTTGACATGGAGGATCTTGGTTGTATAAGGTTTTCTGGATCATAAATCTAGATCTTGTTAATTAACAAGTAGTATCAGAGCATCTCCATGTTAAGCCATTGGGAATCCAGTGTTTTCTTTCTCATATATATTTAAAGAAGTCGGTTATTTATCAATGGGTTTTTCATGATGTTGACTTTCCATTCACGCTTCGAGACATGCGCAAGTTTTCAATCGGATCGATTTTTTTTTGGGTTTAAATATTCAGCGCTAGATCACGTGATGAATCCCGATGGATCAAGTCTCTTTTTTATTAATTTGCATGACGGATCAAGTGCTTTTCTGTTGTTTATTTTTTTTATGGATCAAGATCAATACAGTTGCATTGGATTTCTTTCATTTACATTTTTTTTTTGCCTTGGGTCAATGGATCAAGTCCATTGCATGCGTCATCTTGTTTTACGTATGTTACTGACGATATGGATGCCAGAGATTGGTCGATCTGCGCATGGGTCAATCTGCGCATGATTCAAGATCTGCGCATGGGTCGATCTGCGCCTGGGTCGATGGGTTTTGATATATGATTCAGAACTGCGCATTGTGTCGATGGGTTTTTTACATATGTATCAGATCTGATCATTGGGTCGATGGGTTTTGCGCCGCCATTCATCGTTTTATTTATTTTTACTTTATTTTTTTTTATTTTTTATTTTTGCAAGCGGCGTGAGGTTTGGGCGGCATCGCAACAAACCTAGGGTTTTCTTCAACTTAAATTCAAATATTTTATGGTATATCTTTTATGATTAAATAAAATAGTCCATTATTCTAAATGAGCTTATTGAAACAAGATGTTACCAAAGTGACCTCTCTTGTGTAGATTGTTCATGAGGAATATTGGATGTTTGTGTGTGTATAAATTCATACGGGTCTTAGTCGCCCCAAATGAATGTTAATACTTGGCCGAATTGCATACACCCCTGTGGTGGTAAACATGTGACGATTATAAGGTTTTACATAAGAATAATAAGTCGATCCAAAGATAGATTTATTATTTGACATGAATTAATATTCATGTTCGATCACTACAACAAGAGTACCATTTACAATTAATATTACTGTCCAAATGCATAATGTTAATGTTGTGCTAGGTACCTTGAGATGAGACTTATCATTATTTGAATTTGTTGATTATTATATTTGGTTATTAATATGAGCATGCTTGTCTGTTTGTTTTTTGTTCTCTTTACAGCTAGTGTTTTTACTATATCTATTAATATCAATAATAAACATGTGCTTAATGGACCAACTTTAAGGATTGGAAAGAGAACATAGAAATTGTTCTTCGCTGCATGGATCTAAACCTTGCACTACCGATTGAGCAGCCCGCTTTTCTTACAGATGCCAGTTCTCCTGATAACAAGAAGAACTTTGAGAAGTAGGATCGCTCAAATCGCATGAGTCTTATGATCATCAAGCGCGGCATTTAGGTGCCATTTAGGGGTGCGGTATGTGAAAAGCTAACCAAAGCCAAGGAATTCCTAACCGAAATTAAAAAGCATTTTGTAAAAAATGATAAGGCAAAATCAAGCACACTTTTGCAAAGCTTGATTTCTATGAAGTACAATGGCAAGGGGAACATACGGGAGTACATTATGGATATGTCTCATCTTGCTTCTAAGCTTAAGGCACTGAAGCTCGAGCTGTCTGACGACTTGCTCGTGCATTTGGTATTAATATCACTTCTTGCACAATACAGTCAATTTAAGATCAGTTACAACTGTCAAAATGAGAAATGGACTCTTAATGAGCTCATTTCTTACTGTGTGCAAAAGGAAAAGAGATTGAAGCAAGACAGGACAGAAAGTGCTCATTTGGCTAGCACCTCTAAGGATAAGGGAAAAAATAGGAAGAATAATGAAGCTGCAAAGGGTCCAGCCCAAAAGAAACAAGAGAAAGCAAATGAAGGTTGTTTCTTTTGCAACAAGCATGGACATGTGAAGAAGGACTGTACCAAATATCACGCTTGGCGTGCAAAAAAAGGTACATTTCTTGCTTTGGTCTGTTCTGAGGTAAATTTAGCTTCAGTACCGAGAAACACGTGGTGGTTAGATTCTGGTGCTACTTGATCGACACTTAAATCTGCAACTTTTAACCGCAAGACTATGGTGTCGTCAAGTAGTAAAGGACTAAAGAGTCCGGATATTGATCCCACAGAGAGAGGATGGAAGAAGCAATGAATCCAATTAAAGGAGAATTGAACTAAGATATAGCTAATATAGACAATTAAAGTGAATAATTAAAACTAATAAACTATGTGATGTAAATAAATAATTAACAATCTAAAATATAAAGTTAATTAGATCTAAGCTAATCTAACAAGCTACACTAAACTAGTGTGTGAATGGTGGTGGAAATGGAAGATTTAAGGTGAAGATGTGGTGTGAAATGTGTATGACTTTAAAATAAGTGGTGTGAAGTGTAGATCTAACAATCTAGAAGTGAAAATAACAAATCAAATAAAGAGTTAAATTAACAACAATAAGAATAATAGATTAGGCAATCCAAAATTCACTAAGTATGTAATTAATTCAAATAATGCATGTTATAATTCAACTCCCAAATCTACAATACAATTAGCAATCTCTTGCCTAATTGGATTGGATGATATGACAATGAAGATCAGTTTAAAAGAAGATCAAAGGCCAAGATCCTAGATCATCATCTAGCTACCCTAACAATAAATCATCAAAATCAAGCTACAAAACATCAAAGATAAGGGCTTTAGAGCATGCTAGTGAGAGAACTTAATCAAACTACAAAGCATCAATTGAGATTATCCGAGCATCAACTATAGAGATAGAGCATGAGAAATGTGAGAGATTAGCACAACTAGATCTAAAATCTACTAATCAATCAAGGCACAAGTAAGAAATTTAAACTAAAACATGCATGTAATTGAACCAATCACATTACTTAGCTTCAAAAGGAGAGCCTAATCCAAGAGCTTTAGCCACTAAACATCAAGAAAAAGCTCCAAATCTTCATTAATGATCTTCAATTACACACTCTCTCTAGATTAGTTACAAAGAAGCTCCTAATTACAATCTAAAAGTATAGAGAAGGTAAAATAAAATTGCTAAAAGACTAACTTGCCAAAAAGAATTTATAGAAACTTTTAAGACATTTGATTGGCTCATTTCCATTCACAATGATTGCTTCCATTTGATTGGTTGCAACTTCAAGGCTTTTAATTGGCTCATTTGCTTTCATATAGATTGCCTCAATTTGATTGGTTGCAACAAACTTTCCTTCCAAAAGCATATATGCTTTTTGCTTTTTTAGTCCTTCATTTTGGAGGCTTTTGATTGGCTCATATCCTTTCACATGGATTTGTGTCATGGCAAGCTTTGATTGGTGGAGAGGTTAGAGTTGGATGAAATATCTTCTATGTAAAAAAAATGTAATTATTGGGATTTGAATCCATAACCTATTTCATAGCAACTCAAACTCTAACTAATACACCAACAAATCCTTTGTGTTAGAAAATGACTTCTTTTTGTTTTTAAGGTTTTATCCTCTTATTTTGGAATTTTTCAACACTTCACCAAGATTTCTTCATATAACTTCTTTATTAAAATCTCTTTTTGATGCCTCAGGACACTAGCCGGAAAGTTGGGTAGTCGTGGGGTCTACCTACACAAGAGAAATTACATAAAAATACACTATAAATAAATCGGATTTATACATGATAATCCGATAATCCATTTAATGTTATAATGATAAAATCTCTGTGTAAAGCAAATGATATGCATATGAGATGCTGATAAAATCCGGACTAATGAAGGGTAAAATATGCAATATCTAACACTCATCACTACTACTCACATTTGTGTTTCTATGCTGGGTTGCATGAGCTGCTGAAAGACACATTTTTGTGGGCGATGGCAACTCGGTAAAAGTAGAGGCAATAGGGCATTTTAAGTTGTTATTAAAAACTAGTTATTATTTGGATTTATCAGATACTTTTATTGTACTATCTTTTAGAAGGAATTTGGTTTCAGTTTCTTTATTGGACAAGTTTGGTTATTTTTGTTCATTTGAAAACAATCAATTGAGTTTATCTATAAATTCCAATGTTATTGGAACTGGTTTTCTATGTGTACATGACAACTTATATTTGCTTGATATAATTGTTTCTTATAATGAATCCTTGCCTGTGGAATCACGAGGTACTAAATGCAAATTGAGTAAAGAAAATTCAGCCACATTATGGCACAAACGCTTAGGTCACATCTCTAAAAATAGAGTTGAGCGACTTGTATCTGATGGGATTTTAGATTCCCTTGACTTTACAGACTTTGATATTTGTATTAATTGCATCAAGGGGAAACAGACCAAAATAAAGAAATTAGGTGCCAATAGAACTACAGACGTTTTAGAATTGATACACACAGATATCTGCGGACCATTCCCTACGGCTTCCTGGAATGGCCAACAGTATTTCATATCATTCATAGACGATTACTCTCACTATTGGTACCTATTTCTCATTCATGAGAAATCACAGTCTTTGGACGTGTTCAAAACATTTAAAGCTGAAGTTGAGAACCAACTCAACAAAAGAATAAAGAGTGTCAGGTCTGACCGTGGTGGTGAATACTATGGCAGATATGACGATTTAGGTGAGCAACGTCGAGGACCGTTTGCTAAATTCCTAAAGGAATGTGGAATCGTCCCACAGTACACCATGCCAGGGTCACCTAGCATGAATGGTGTAGCTCGAAAGACGAAACCGGACTCCTAAGGATATAGTAAGGAGTATGATTAGTCATTCCTCTCTACCAGATTCACTCTGAGGAGAAGCACTCAAAACAGCAGCTTATATTCTGAATAGAGTGTCAACTAAAGCAGCTACAAAAACACCTTATGAGCTTAATTTGGACAGGTAGAAAGCCTAGTCTAAAATATTTTCATATTTGGGGATGTCCAGTTGAGGCAAGGCCTTACAGGCCACATGAAAAGAAATTGGATTCCAAAACTGTGAGCAGCTACTTCATTGGCTACTCTGAGCGATCTAGGGGCTATAAGTTGTATGATCCCACACTTAAGTCAATTTTTGAGACGGAAACTGCAATATTTTTTGAGAATGTTGAGTTTGGGAGGAGAAATAAGGTTAGAGACATTGTCTTTGAGGAAGAATCGGTTTCGATTCCCACTATTGCTTTTGACAATGTGCAGGTTTCTATACCTGTTAATGATCAAGAAGCGAATCCGGATCCTCAACCAGACAATGTTGATCAACCCCCCATTCAAGACGAGGATGATTGTTTATGAGGAACAAACTTAACAACCTCAAGAACCAGTGCCATTAAAGCGATCCACTAGAGAAAGGAGAAATGCTATTTCGAACGATTTTTTCATATTTCTCCAAGAACATGAAGAAATTGGAATGGTGGAAAATGATTCAATCAACTTCCATCAAGCCATGCAAGGTTCCAACTCTCAAAAGTGGATTGATGCCATGAATGAGGAGTATAAATCGATGCAAGACAATAAGGTTTGGGAACTTGTCCCATTACCAGAAGGTGCGAAGCCCATTGGTTGTAAATAGAATTTTAAAACCAAAAGGGATTCGAATAGTAATGTGGAGAGGTATAAGGCTCGTCTTGTAGCTAAAAGGTTTACCCAAAAGTAAGGGATTGACTTTAAAGAGACTTTCTCTTCGGTTTCATTGAAAGACTTTTTTAGGACAATCATGGCACTTGTTGCACATTTTGATCTTGAGCTTCATAAAATGGATGTCAAGACGGTATGAAATCCACATCAGGATACATATACCTGTTAGTTGGTGGAGCTATTTCTTGGAGGAGTGCCAAACTGACACTCATAACTAATTCCACCATGGCAGCAGAGTTTGTAGCATGTTATGAGGCATCCAACCATGGGATGTGGCTGCGGAATTTTATCTCTGGGCTGCGAGTTCTAGAGGGTATTGAAAGACCACTCCAACTATATTATGACAATAAGTCAGCAGTGCTATATTCCAACAACAACAGGAACTCATTTAAGTCAAAACATAATGCCATTAAGTTCCTCATTGTGAAGGAGAGAATACAGGATGGACAGATATCCATAAAGCACATTGGGACAAACTCCATGGTAGCGGATCCGCTTACAAAGGGATTACCACCCAAGGTCTTTCATGAGCACACTGCTCATATGAGTGTTATTTTGTGTGAGGATATCACCTTATAGTGGGAGTTTGTATCATTTTATATTTTCTTGCTTTATGTTTGATTTTGAACATACTTATGCATTTATGTCTTTGGATATTTTTTTTCTGATCAGAAATATAGAATCCAGTTCATTTCATTATGTTACATTGTGTTCAATATTGATCTCACTAAGGAATAAAGTAGGACCAGTTGGAAATCGACATGTATAGATCACATTGCATGTACTTTCCATGCTACGCATCCATGATTGATCTATGTCATTTGGTTATGTTGGTGTACGTGACCATTGATGGGTTTAGTCATATTAAATGTGACGAAAACTGCTTTGATCCTATACCGGCATAATCAATGGACGAGATTGTTCGGATATACCCTAAAATTATGATAGCAAACTTTTGGAGCTCATACAGTATACATATTTGTTAAGTTACATATATGGCCCAGTGGGAGATTGTTGGGAAATTCCATCATGTGGGGCCACACATGTAAATATTAAATGTGTTATGCTATCTTTGGTTAAGCCTAAATTGAAGTTATCTAATTAAGACTTAAAGTTTTAAGGCTTAAGGGTATAATTGTCATGGGATTAATGTGTAGATACCAGAATGCTATTTCTAATTTGATGAGGGGCCAAATTAGAAATAGTAAAACCTATGATAATCTCATTATTATATATTAGGGCTATGGTCCCCAATTCATATGGCAAGTTCCTATTCTCTCTAACATCCCATCATCAGAAAGAATCAAGAGGGTTTCTCTGGGTAGTCATATTGGATTGGAAGATCAACAACCTCTGAACAACTTCCTCAATGGATCAAGGTATGTTTCCGCTTTACATCTCTCGATGATTTGACATGGAGGATCTTGGTTGTATAAGGTTTTCTGGATCATAGATCTAGATCTTGTTAATTAACAACAACTACTTCTTAGATGGGTTTGGGCTGTCCTTTATGGCTCGCCAGATGGGTCTGTCTTTAAAAGAAATGGCTCAGGCCTTGGCATGAGTTCCACAAATCTGCATGTCAGCAGAGCGAACAGGTAATGGATAGTACTGAACCAAGCCAAATATGGTTACGGACTAAGGCTATAATTGGGTGAGGCCCCACAAAGACCCCGCCCAATCCGATCTGGAAAGCATCATGTCTAGGTCCAAATTTAGACCCAATAGTTCGGACCTAGGACGAAGGCCTAAAACTTGATGCACCTAAATAGTATGATGAAGGACTCAAATGACCCAAACAACAACATCAATAATGAAAGAATAGAGGAATAGTCGTGGTTGGGTGTCATGTTCTCACCCACCTGTCCAGAGTTTGATCTTTGGGTCTTCTCCCCTGCCTGCACAAGCATTCCCCTCCCCAATGTGTGCAGGTGGTCTTCTCTCATGCTGCAGGTTCACTTCTGCAACAGTCCGATCTGTACAAGGCCTAATTAACCACCTTTGCTGCTACCAAGATTAATTACAACAAAAATGTCAATAATTCAAGTTTGAGACCCCACAAATGGGGCCATCAACTGAGCATTGTCACAAATGTTGCTCTTAAAATTATTGTCTTGGGAAAATGTTAAGCTATCCTCAAATTTGAGGGTTTTCTCTAGATAGGAGGAAAATGTTGCAAAAAATAAAGTTAATGTAATACAAATAAAGATGAGATACTGATAAAAATCTTCTTTATAGATTTTCCTATTTTCCTGACCTTCTATTCAATATTATCACAATTTCACAACTCTTTTTGTGATATTTTCAATTTTGACGATCTTTTGAATAACATCATGTTAGCAAATACTTGCTATCTTTTCAAAATATTGACTTCATTTTTCAGTGCATAACATTTCATCTAAAACAGCTGACATTGTCATCAAGGAGCGAGCAGATTGAAGAACGTGGTTGGAACGAAGGTAAAGGTGGCCTCTTTGTGGCGAGAATTCTGTGGAGGCCCAAGGACTAAGGGGGGCGAGGCCCACAGCCCGTCTAGGAGTGTGATGAGAAGCCTTTACACTGGGCCATGCCATGATGTGTGTCTGGATCTCATCCATCTGATAAATGGGAGTTGCCAGCATTTTTTTGACATGGGTGTGGTCGCAGCAGTGTCTAAGGCCCGAATTTGAAACTGTGAAAGGTATGGGTTTCTTCCCTTCTAATATTAGCAATCAGCACAAGGTTCCTACCTGCTCTCATACACATCTAACATCTGCCTGATCCCAGTCCGATCTGCCAAATCCTTGGCCGACAATTAGTTGCAGATGAGACCTTGTGGCATGTGGAACATCTGTGGAATTCTGATATGAATTCATGGATAACAATAAGAACACTGGGCCTCTGGACCAAGGTTGAAGAAAACAGACTTTTTACTCGGCCCTACTTATTACTTGTCAGGCCTGGCCCAATCAGTTCGATCATGGACCTAAATCAAATTACATCAAGCCCATTGACAGCCCTTGCCAAGCAGTGATTAAGAGTATCATATATACTATGGGAGAAATCTGAGTTGCAATTGGGACAGGCAAGCTTTTCATCCAATATGTACTATGTAGCCAGGCTGCTTGTTGTTGGCTGCTATTGGTGTATGTGTTGGACTAATTAAGCACTCAGCTTGATGATTCTCAGCAATTAGTTGGACTGGGCTTTGGCCCATGTAAGTCCCAAGACCTGTTGCTTTGTCTGCAATTAGGAGTGGCGATAACTGACCTGACCTTCCAACCAAACAAGTAATTCCTCAGGTTGAGATTCCCAATTCAATGAATACATGGGTCAGGTTCGAGTTGAACCCATGAATGCTATTTACCTGCCATCCAACATGAACTACATCCAACCTGACATGTCTTACTTTGATTGGCCCCAGACAGAAGAGAACCCAACAAAGATTTTAAGGTTCATGTTAACATTCCCAACTTTACTGATGAACAAATTGCATTAGTTTACTCACATAATATTTGTCACCTTCAAGTGTCGACACCAGACCCAACCCAACCCCAGCTGACATTTTGCCACTTCCAGTTACAATATCAGGTTGCTGACCGAGTTTGCTTCAATACTGATAGAGTTGAGTCCACTCAACTGGTTGAATCGGGTTTTTTTTCCAAAAACAGTCGTTCAGCCCTAGTCACAAACGTGCCCTCGTGCCACCATATTTGGGAGACAATATAATGTCATTACTCGAGTCTCCTCACGATAGTGCATGTTCTGGCTACTCGATTGCTCATTGCCACCACAGATGATGCATGCCACCACTTTTACAGGCACAATTTGGTTCAAATGGGCCCATTGAATGTTTGTTATAAAATTACAATTACAACTGATTCTACCACTCCTTTTATAACACACACCCCAAAAAAAAAAAAAAAAAAAAAAAGAAAAAACTGATTTTATCACTCCAAGGCCTAAGACCCTTATAACAAATATGTTTAAAAAATTACTATCTAAGTTTACTTTTCAGTTACCCACACTATGTCAGGGATCTAACATAACAACCTATTAGGATCATCCAATATATAAGAATTATCATTAAGGTAGGCAGGACCTCCCCATTGGGGGAGTTTGTCAAGGACCCTCTAATTTCATTGGGGGTTCCATTTGTTTCAACCAATTGGATTGACAATGTTTATTTCCCATATTTTAAATACACCAAGATTCTATTCTTTTACGCTAAGGCCCCTACTAGTTTCCTTTAAATTATAAAAATTGAAGATTAAGGACAGTTATATCTAGCTTTTAGAGGAGCTTAGATAATTTGAAAGCAAAGAGACTTGTCACTGGGCTTATTATTAAGAAAATAACAACTTTAAAAATCATAGCTGTCTTATAACCTTTCATTTCATTCAGGTTGCATACACGTCAAGCAATGGATGTATCCTCTTACGCAGGGATACATTGATTTAGAGACTGTCACCCCTGTCGAACCTGAGTCTGCTTCCAAAACTCATTTGAAGAATTTTGGGTCCACTTCCAAAACCCAAATGAAAAATTTTGGGTCCATTCCCAAGACCCACTTGAAGATTTTGGGTTTGAAATAAAACAAAAATCTTGGGTTCGCAACTCTCTTAGGAAACCTTGATTTCATGGAGAAGCACAATCTATCTAATTAATGAGTAAAAAAAACATTTTCATTGGTCAGTTTTTATCATTGTATTATATAACACTTCTCATTGTAATAACTTAATAAAATGCATACAACTAGGGCTAGCTAGTGAAAGACAAATAAAGACTTGAGATGAAAAAAGTCGAAAATATTAAATTAAGATGAAGAGACACACAAAACATGAATTTAAAGAAAATAACACTCTGCTAAACAATGCTTCCGCATGATGTGGGACACTAAAAAATGAAAAGTTCAGATTTCATCTACATTGTCAATGCAAATAAGATCATATAGTTATCCAATTCCACCAAGGACATATCTAGACCATAGCATACTTAAATATTAAGACACAACCAGCTAGCTCCTTAATGATAGAAAATGAAGATTGTCGCCATAAAGTAAGGCATCCTATCATCATCTTAAGCATTCCTTCCCTTTTCTTACACTTTCCATCATGTAAGGCTGGCTTGTCTACCACAGTACTGGAGGCTCCTCCTACTCCTACAAGAGATCACTCGATTAGCAGCATCACCACAAATATCAGAAATTCTTGAAAACTAGTGATATTATAAAATAGTAATTCCTTCTATTTATTTAAATGCCTATTTATTTATGTGACGTTTTTTTTTTTTTTTTTATGATATCCAAAGAAAAACTCCATATCTGTGTGATGGATATTTGTGTGGAGAGAGATTAATTTGAGTTGTTGTTTTTTAAATTTAAAGTAAGTTTTGATCTTCACCCGACTTAACATCCAAGTGAAGCAATAGTCATGTCTCCTCGTTCTTTAATATGGCAAATACTCAACACTTACTCTGTTACGTTGGATCCCTCTTTATCTATGTGGAGAGGAAGATGCGTACCGATCACTAAAAGTTCAAACGATTAGAACTATATAGCATATTTGTTTCTTTTCTTTTTTTTTTGTGAAGGTGTAGGTCTTTCCCCGAGTGCATTTTTTTCCGGACCCATTCGAGTCACTCCTTTTTTTAAATTTTATGACATCCAAAGAAAAACTCCATGTTTGTGTGATGGATATTTGTGTTGAGAGAGATTAATTTGAGTTGTTGTTTTTTAAATTTAAAGTAAGTTTTGATCTTCCACCCGACCCAACATCCGAGGGAAGCAATAGTCATGTCTCCTCTTTCTTTAGTATGGCAAATACTCAACACTTACTCTGTCATGCTGGATCCCTCTTTATCTATGTGGAGAGGAAGATGCCTACCGATCACTTAAAGTTCAAACGATTAGAACTATGTAGCATATATGTTTCTTTTCCTTTTTTGTGAAGGTGTAGGTCTTTCCCCTAGGTGCATTTTTTTCCGGACCCTTTCGAGTCACTCCTATTTTTTATATTTTCTAATCATATTCTTAGGGCATAAAATTGAGGAGAAATAAGTTGAAAGAAGTGTATAGTTTCAAATGTAGAATATTGTACAAAGTATGAAAGATAACAAGGGACTCCGGATGCTCACCATTGCTACTTTGAACCTTTCATGTTAAGTCATGTACATACTAGAAGATTCTTTTCTTTATCAAAAAAAACATCTATCATCATCAAAGGCTTATTGTAATAATGTTGGAGTCAACTACATAAATCTTTTTCTCCATTTCAGTCTATATTGGATTAAACTTTTGGATAGATTGCGACCACTATCCTCGTGTTCGTAAATCTTGGACCGAAAAAAATGTTAAAAGGAAAAAAAAAAGCAATAATAACATTTGCTTCTTAACACTGGCCGTTTTTTACACACCTAAAAAATAGTTACATGGATGCTCATTACTATACACGTATAATTATATATGTATATATATAAATAATTGAGTAGACCTTAGAGCATCTCCAATAGATATGCTAAATCCAATGTAGACATCCCACGTGGGATTTTTGGTATAGATTTTCACTTCAATAGCCATGTCAAAAATGACATGGCATTTGGCATATAAGAGTGAAATGTCAAATTTGACATGTAAAAAAGTGAGATACTAAAATAATATTTATGCTTATTTTATTTTAAGATTCTCCATTGAACATGAATTTGGTTCAATCCGTTTAATATATTAAAAGAGGTAAAAAAAATATTATATTTATCTATGAGGTGGAATTACCCTCAATAGAGATGTCAAATTCCAAAGAATCAATTTACCACATTAGAAATTTCGAGAGATAAGTCGGTTGGCTTAATACCACAGTTTGTATTTAAAAATTATGAATTCAAAACTATACTATCATATTGGATCACAGAAATTTATCAAACTTTCTCTCACGGAGCAGAACGTAGAGATTATTTTAGCATCTCCAACTTCACATCTTTATTGGAGATGCATCTGTGTTGAACAGTAATTCTATCCTTATCCAACATAAACCATAAGACAAATCTTCGCGAATTCGTGTTGGTTACAGTAACCAGGTGGACATTGACAGGCACTGCAGCCTTGTTGTACACACTCGCCTGCTTGGATTTGAAAAGGACATAAATTCTTCTCACCCTTTGGAAATGAGCCATGCGGCCTACAAAAAGTAGAAAGCAATCCACATGCATCATGGTTGGTTACTTTTCATGGAGAAGAGAACGACAATAATAATTGTGGTTGAATTTGATGGTTTCGTCTCAAATTCAAATTCTTAAATATGAACTTTTTATTGATTATCTACATTGGGCCTAATTTCATTACAAGAGGAATAGGCCCAACATTGGATTTTTTTTTCTGCTTTACATGTAATTATCAATTTTCCCCTTTCTTTTAATTTGAAATTACATTTTTTTAAATTTAAAATCACATTTCACTTTAAATCAGCGTGATTAATTAAATGGTAGGCCTAATTTTAATTGGAGTAACACTTCGTCTCATTACACTCTAACAAATGAGAGGATATGAATACACATGTTATATCTAATAAACAAGAGCATATGATAAAAAAAAAAAGGAGACAATGATGTAAGAGACAAGTCAAAATTTTAAATTACTAATATCAGTTGAAGCCACAAGAGAATGAGGTGTAATAGTAAATCTCACTTTATAATAAAATATGGTCCATGTAAGAGAAAAATTTCTTTTATAGCCGCTTGTTTCATGGAATTGAATTCTTATAAAATTTAAAAATTTCATGCCTAAAAGTACTTACATGTGAAGAAATAAATGCTAAAAATCTATAAATGACCATCAATTAATTTTTTATTAATAGAAAATGAATCAAAGGAAGATAGTAATCAAAATATTGAATTAAGTTATCACCCAACTAATTTAAATTCAAAATCCCAGAAAAGTTATAGTTCATTTGTCCAAACTTAAACCCTAAACCCATTTTACCATAAATTCACATGGATTCAATTACATGAAATGAAGTGCCCTTAATTATTGGTACTAACACAATTTACTGCATACACTCCAAAGATCAGGAACACGCTGTACTTTGCACTGCGGTTGATTTCATTGTATAATTAGTTGCTTGAAAAATAGCATGACAATTAATAAGAGTGCATAACAGTTGGACAACCTTTTCAAATTTAATATACGGCTCAAGTGGTAGGTTTAGATAAAGAAGCCTAAATATGGATCCTAAGATGTAGAAAAATGGAAGGTTTTAAGACAACATATGAAAGTCCAAGTTAAAGTGCTATTTAAAATCTCTTTCTTTCCTTTTTCAAATTTTCTTCAATTATGGTAAAGCTTAAAGAGAGACCAAGTATTCCATCGGACCACCGTAAGATTCCCAAGACCAAAAAGTGATCCACTGTCTTCTCACTCGCCATCCTTGACCAAAACCTCGTCTTTACTTCCCAATCAAAGCCCCCAAAGTTTGCGCCCTCGCCCAAATCCCACAAAGCTAATCACCATATTACTTATCTGATAGGTGAGCCTTTTGTTTTCCTACCCAACCACATTTTTTTCATATTAGGGCAACTATACGTTATACACATATGAAAAAAAAAAAGAAAGTTGATATTGGCACTCCTTTAACTCATTTTTAGATGCAGGCACTTCCTTTTTTTTAGAGTACACCTGCATCAAAAGGGAGAAGGAGGTGGAAGTACCAATATCAATCACAAAAAGAAAACCTTACCGCGACGATCTTGCGGAAATAATCTCTACAACATTTAAGACGAATCCCATCTCATCTCATGCCATACAGACGTGGGAGTTGAGGGAACTGTTGAATTGAGCATATGATTGAAAAAGCGAATGTGTGGCATCGCATTAATCTACTTTACTTATATTGAATTGAAACTTTATGATATATTTTGAAGGGAATAAAGATTCATCTTGAACAGTCTCATTCATTTTTATGTGGGGGCCCACAGACTTAGGTTGCGTCTAGAGTGGATCCGGATTGTGGACTCGATGCATTGTCATGGGCCCTACACCAGACCGGACAAATCCCGAGATTCTCTCGGGCCGCGCATTGTAGAAGCCACGGATAAAAAACCGGCCGTACGGTTCCCAGCCGGTCACAGACCCGGTAAACCGGTAGAAAAGTCCCGGAAACTGCAGTACTTGACACTCGCAGCAGGAAAAAAAAAAAAAAACATGCGGTGTCGAGAGAGAGACGCTCCTCCTGCTTCTCCTTCGATCGCTTCGAAGCTCTCCCGCAGAGCTCCAAACCCTAGAAATCCCGCCATTAACGCTCTCATTCCAGATAAAGCTCTCTCTCTCTCCTCTCCAATGTCCGTCTTCATCTCTTCTAAGAAGTAGAAACTCTCTCCATCTCCTCTCTCGCAGCTTCTTCTCTGTGAAATCGTCTCTTCTTTTCCTCTTCCTTGGATTTGAAGCTTCTGTGATCTTCGGTCGCTGGGATTTCTTTTTCACGCCATTGTAGATCTGAGCAGGAGCAGCGATTTCTGCTCTGATCCGAGCTTGAAAAGCATCAGCAGCAGATGCATAAGCTCTCTGTCGTACTTGGAGTTGCTGGTAGCGAAGGAAGCCGTAGATCTTGGATGTTTTTGATGCAGATGTGAAGAAACAAGCAGAGAAACCGGATTCTGAGCTGAGATTTGTTCCGTTTTTCCTCTGTATCTGCTCTGCCTTTTGCAGCAGCAAGTGGCGGAGATGCTGACCTGCATCGCTTGTTCTAAGCAGATAGGTGGCGGCAGTTCTCTTCACGATCCGGAAGATGAAGAATCAAACGCTACTCCCAGCACAAAGCAAGCTATCAAAGCGCTCACCGCTCAGGTAACAAAAACATGTAACAAACAAGTAGAGAAAAAAATATCAGCGAGCTAGGGTTAGGGATTCTTCTTCTTCTTCTCTGCAAAAATGGAAACAGATCACACAGGCCAAAAAAAAAAAAAAAACGATGCGAGAGTTGCATCTGACTGTTTGCGATTGGACAGAAAATCGGGTCGGGTTTGAACTCGGTCCAGTTGGAAATTGGAATAGGAACTTTTTCCATTCATCTGAGACTGAGACGGAGATGTTTTGAATCTTTCTGTGCAGATCAAGGACATGGCGTTGAAGGCGTCGGGAGCGTACCGGCAATGCAAGCCTTGTTCGGGATCGGGAGGGCAGCAGGGGAATTATGCAGATTCGGACGCAGCTTCCGCGTCCGAGAGGTTCCGTTGCTCGTACCGGCGGACGGGGAGCTCTAGCTCGACGCCGCGGTTGTTTGGGAAGGAGATTATTAAGGGGATTTCGAGTGGGGATACGACGCCGGCGTCGATGAGTGGCCGGACAGAGACGGGATCGGCTAAGGCTACAGTTGTTTTTATGGAAGAAGATGTGCCCAAGGAGTGGGTTGCACAGGTGGAGCCAGGAGTTTTGATCACGTTTGTTTCATTGCTGCAAGGTGGAAACGACCTCAAGAGGATTAGGTTCAGGTAATCTTTTTCTCTTTCTCACTTTGAATCTGTGTTTTTTTTTTTTTTTAAGATTTTAAGATGTGCCCAAGTTTGCCTTGAACTGGATAAGGTCTACCAATTGAATAGTAGAACTATGCTTCTTAGACAGTGGCCCTTTGAATGGGTGCACCATAGTCCTGTTGTACCAGAGTGGCCGATTTAATTCCAACTCGATAAAGAAGTTGGTGTAACGGGCTCAGGTTATATTTCTCATTGTTTCCTCTTTTTGTTCACTGACCCGGTAGATTTCTGTTAAACTTTAGGTCCTTTGGTGGTTGTAATTATCAATCTTTGTATTGATCTTTCTTCATTTTCCTAGTGTATGAGGTCATTTTGGCCACTTTTGTGGCGGAATGTGGTACCAGAAAAATGAACCTTATCAGAGTTTTACCGATACTTGACACCCCTGTAAATGATCACTAATACACTACTGGTGGTGGTTTGTTTTATTAACATAATTTATTTATAATTATGTTCATGCATTAGTTCAGGAAGTGGTTATAGCTATTTTTGTAGTGGTGGTAGACAAAAGGTCATGTTTATAATTTGAAGAGGAACAAATATAAATTGTTGTGGACATGTTGTGGTGTTGAATAAGATTAATCCATACGCAGTCCACTTTTTGTAGATCCAAACCATGCAAGCTGTCCCTGACCTATTTTTACCTACATAAGTCAATTAATTCCCTGCAACAATAACCATTTGGTTTCGACATCTTTTCTTTCTTTCTATATATATATATATATATATTTTGAAAAAAAAGTGGTTAAGTCAAATATTAATCACATTTTCTTAATAAAACCCAATCTTTTCATAGAATGAGGCCCTCATAACATGGATCCAAACAATCTATTTAAGCCACCTCCAATGGAGCGATGCGCACCTCCAAATTGAGTTCAATTGAAGCAAGATTTACCATTGGATTTTACACATGAAAAACTGGACAATAACCTATGAGTAGACTGGATAGTCACAGCTCTGGGCCCACTTGGATGTATTCTTATAATTTTGGATAGGATGGATGGAAATGTCTCTTTATGGATAAGAATCATGCAAAAGTTATGCTCTATGAGATTATCCTAGCCCTTGAGTTAACATCATTAAATTTTGATGGTCTATTAACCATAGATTTTTTTCATGTTCAATACAAAGGTGAGTACAGGACTTACGAGCATAAAGATGGTGTAGGATCTTAGACCCCATTGAGCTACCACTTATCCCAAAACCAATTGGTGATGGGAAACGGCACAACAATGATTTTATGGTCTGTTGGTTGTGTTAGAAAGGCATTCGAGCATCACTCCACCGCGGGTGCACATGAGGGTTGTACTAGGGACCTAACAATCCCCCCTCATTGGTACCACCTGAGAGGAGACTCGAACCCCCAACCTTACCAGGCTCACGAGGGTTGTACTAGGGACCTAACAATCCCCCCTCATTGGTACCACCTGAGAGGAGACTCGAACCCCCAACCTTACCAGGCTCTAATACCACTTGTAGGATCTCATATCCCATTGAGCCACCACTTATCCCAAAACCAATTGGTGATGGGAAACGGCACAACAATGATTTTATGGTATGTTGGTTGTGTTAGGAAGGCATTCGAGCATCACTCCACCACAGGTGCACATGAGGGTTGTACTAGGAACCTAATAATCCCCTCTCATTGGTACCACCCAAGAGGAGACTCGAACCCCCAACCTTAGCAGCCTCTGATACCACTTGTAGGATCTCATACCCCCCACCATTGAGCCACTACTTATCCCAAAACCAATTGGTGATGGGAAACGGCACAACAGTGGTTTTATGGTTGTATTAAGAAGGCATTCGAGCATCACTCCACCACGGGTGCACACGAGGGTTGTACTAGGGACCTAACAGATGGGTATGATGCTAGATCATGGGGAGATGAGGATGTAAATGGGATACTTTGATCAAAGATTAGGCCCAAGTGGGCGCCAAAGAGTTGGACTGCATATTTAGTCTGTTGTAGGAGAAGATGCTCCATGAAACACATGTATGAAATCCATTTGTCTGATCTGGTGAATCTAACTCTGGTTGGACCGAGTGCGTGACCTCCCACCAATGCCTATAGATTTTCAATTTTCTTTTCTAATTTAATGAAGCTCCTAATTTAAACAAGCTACTACTCTTCAAACACCTATATCAATTCCTTAGTAAGAAAAAAAAAGTGAGTTTAAACTAACTAAAGGCTTTTATATTTACTGATATATGTTTGAAGTCCTGGTCCCCAAATATAGGGCAATGTTTTAAAATGTTGAGGCATGAGATGAGGTGTTTGAGTTGCCCAAATTGTGGGGCATATGCCTCAAACCGTGGAGAGTAAAGTTCATGAGCATGCGTTTTTAATAAATAATTATATTAACAAAATAGAAAACCTTAGCTGGTTGGCTGTTTTCAAGCCTTTTATTACTAGGAGTCTAGGATATAAAGTCTAGTTAAAACAGTCTTTAAATTTTTTTTTGAAGTTTTTAAATTAGAATCTGTCCCTCTCTTTCTCAAAAGCAAGATGTGTTTCAATGGACTTTTGCTCTCCGAAATGGAGCGTGATGCCTCATCTGGGGCGTGTGCCTCAACTATGCCGCATTATATGAGACGTATGCCCCGAATTCAAGCCATGTGTCAGGCCTGAGGTGTGACCGTGTGAGGCATTTTCGGCAGGCCCCGCCCTGAGGTGAGCCTCGAGGCGTAAGCCTTGATGCTTCTAAAAATACTGGCATAGAGTTTTTAGAGACCTTTAGATGCTTCGAGTGGGCCCAACAGGGCCTGTCCCTTCCTCAAGTGTGTGCAGAACCACCTCAAGGGTCAGTTGGGCCTGGCTGACCAGTGCAGTTTTTCACTATGCGTTGCTGACCTGGTTTATATCTAGCTGGACATGTTGAACTCAGATTCAGCTGGCTGGGCCATCAACCTTGGGTGGTCCAATTCAATTGAGGGGATGCCTCAAAATAGGACATGTATCATGGATTGTGTAACCCCTTCTCAAGGTCGGACTCTTTGGGGGCAAGAATCCTCTTTTGGCAAGGGGACTGTGGGATCCTTACTACTCTCTATCACAACCACTAAAGGCACATATGGGCGAGTGTAGATGTTCTACAAGGCACAAGCACATGGGTCCCACTAAAAGTCTCAGGTAGTTTCTTTTTTCTGATCAGTAACTACTTTAGTTAATTTTAAGAGAGAAGTCCATTGCTCTACCTATTAGGATCCTTTGAGGTGCAAAATTTGGGCGGTTTATTCCTCTTCCACTCTCTCCCCCTTAAAAGTTTTTTGGGAAATTTATTTTTACAGATTTCTAGTAAGTAAAATTTTCCACTGACACTTTAGACATTTGTGAAGATTTAAGTGTAAGCTGAAGGATGCTGAAACTCTACTTTCTTTGGCTTTGCTAGCCGTGATATGTTTAACAAATGGCAAGCTCAAAGATGGTGGGCAGAGAACTATGACAGGGTAATGGAGCTGTACAATGTCCAAAGATTCAATCGTCAAGCTGTCCCACTTCCAACTCCACCAAGGTCTGAAGATGAGGTACTCTCTCTCTCTCTCTCACCCACCACACACTTGAGCTTACCTTATCCTTAGCTTGAACTTAGGAGAGCTGGCCCCTATATATATATATGAGGATATATCTGCCTTTTCTCTACTTAAGCAAGATTATGAGAGCTCTAATGTGATTAAATTACCCCTACTGCAAAGAAATTAGCAACTTTATTTGGTATTATTTCATTTTATAAAAAAAAAACTGCCTGGGCTTTTCTTGACATAGTAAAATGGTCAGTAACTTGCTGGATCCCAAGCCCCAATTGGAGAAATCTTTGTACTTACCCACGGGATTCACCTGTCTGGCATGAATTCCAACTGAACACTTCCGGATCCTACAATTCAACCAATTGGAACTAACTTCTTTACTTTAGCAAGTTAGCAGTACTGCAGCTACCAAACCTGATGTTTCTATTCATGTATGGGAAAATTTTCTAGTGGGTTTGGGTTTGAAACAACAATTGCACAATCTGGGTGTGCCTTCTCAATCAAAATCTGAGAAGTAGGTGGCTTTTGGCTTTATTTCTTATTGTTAAGTGATCAAAATTTCATCGAGTTCAATGAACTCATGTCCATCCCTCTGTATCTGTTGATTGAAACCCTTTTTTCTTCCTTAGAGCTCAAAGATGGAATCTGCTGAGAACAGCCCAGTTACGCCCCCATTGAGCAAAGAGCGCCTCCCTCGCAATTTTCACAGGCCATTGGGAATGGGCTACTCATCCTCAGATTCGCTCGAACATCACTCAATCCATGGCCTAGCCCGACACTACTATGATTCAGGTGGGCTCAACTCGACCCCAAAGCTGTCAAGCATCAGTGGTGCGAAGACGGAGACATCCTCAATGGATGCTTCTATCAGTGATGCATCAAGGGAAGCGGATCGTTCCGGGGAGCTGTCAGTTTCTATCAGCAATGCCAGTGATCAGGAAACAGAGTGGGTTGAACAAGATGAGCCGGGTGTCTACATTACAATCCGAGCTTTGCCAGGTGGCACCAAGGAGCTAAGGCGCGTCCGGTTCAGGTGAGGCAGTTCCTAGTAAAAAATATTGTTGCCTGTGAATACCACAATGAACTATCAATCTGTACTGGTATAGCTGTCGTGAAAGACCCAATGAGAATTAAAGTTCTCGGGTGAATCTCATCAAAATTAGACACATGGCACATTTGGCAGATATCTACTGATTCAATGAGGGTCATGTGGTTTGGAAGGTGATTAGACTTGTAGCTGACATTGAAGTCCTCAATGGGTTTTCATACCCAGTTAATCCATCCTACTGCAAAAAAGTAAAATTTGCTGGGGGTGGGTCAATGACCAGGGAATGGAAGTTAGCACTTATGCTTTTTTTTTAAAAGGTGATCACATTGGGAGTTGATGAGACTCACTTGTAGTATAGTGAAGTCTTCTGGCTTTTAGATGATGATGAGACTCACCTGTAGTATAGTGAAGTCTTCTGGCTTTTAGATGTTTGACATCCAAAGCATGCACATCTTTCCCCCAGTGGAAAGTTAAGTTTGCTGTGATTGGTTCAGACCAATATGAATGGAAGTTAGCCCTTCTCCTATCTCTTTAAAGCATGATATGGATTATAGTTCTAGAGATACTGATGTCACTTGTATATATGTACGCATGGCAACCATTTGAGATGTGCTCACCTACCAAGTTCTGTCCTTCTCTATGTAAATTATAAACTATTATACATATCATGCAAATCCTTGTTTTTACAGTATGATGAACCTGTGGAACTGTCATTGTCATCCAGTACTGGACAATGACAAGAATAACATGAAATAAAGTTTGCAATTATCTTACAATAATCTTTCTCATGTCTCCCCACATTTGACGCTCATATACATTGGGTGGCTTGGGAAATACAGGTATTCCCAAAGTAGAATATTTTGTCATTATGGCACTGGTAAAATTGAATTTTTGGAGAGGTAAACAATGGTAGATACTTGTCTAAACATTGCATGGGTTCTTATTATGCCACTGGTAAAATTGAATTTTTGGAGAGGTAAACAATGGTAGATACTTGTCTAAACATTGCATGGGTTCGCTTAAACTCTAAACTCTCTCGTGGGTTCGCTTAAACTCTCTCTCTCTCTCTCTCTCTCTCTCTCTCTCTCTCACACACACACGAATGCCCCTGATCGAAGAATTTGTCTGGTTACTCTGCTTTGATCGTTGGGCTGATCTATATAATGGATGGTTAAAACATCACTTATTTTACCACCGTTAGCGTACGGTCCCCACCTGATGATTGAAACTGGGTTATTTTGAGCATGGTCGTTGCTATCTGATGAATGTCAACTATCTGGCATGGTAGGAATGAAAATTCTAGTGCACTGTCGGAACTTTTTAACTCTTCTGATGTCTGTTGGTGCATTTGTCCATCAAGTCTGGAGTTTGCTTTAACTGGATTTCAAACCTGTGGTGTTGCAGCCGAGAAAGATTCGGGGAGACGCATGCCAGGGTTTGGTGGGAAGAAAACCGGGCTCGGATACATGAGCAGTACTTGTGAGACCCATCCAAAATAGAGGTGGATGTGCTACAGTTCTCTTCATCTCTGTCTCTAAACATCGAACGGCACTTTCTTTCCATTTATTTATTTTGCTGTGTTCTCAATTTAATACCTGGCTTCAATGCAATGAGGATGATGTTGATGCTTGGCTGATCATCAAACAGGGTACTGGATTCTCTCCACCTTCAGAGATACATCCTATTGTGTAATCTCTTCAGTTGTGTTTTTATGTATTTTTTTTTTCTTTGTCGTCCTCTGTTTACCCCTTTGGGATGAAAGAGCATGTATCGGAAGTTGGGAATGGAAATTGGGGATGTGTCCGGCCTGGGCATGGTAAAATGTTAATAGCATACATGTGGCATATGAAAATGGATTGAATCCAAGCGACTCAGGTGCCTTGAGATTGAAATGTTATAACTCTAGCAAGTTTTTACTTCTCTATGAGAACATGTTCAGATTTTACCACCTCTCGGCTCTGTGTTACTGGAATTTGTTTTAAATTTACATATATTTTTAGCAAAAAAATAAATAAATAAAAAATCTACCTTTTCTTTTGCTCCAAGTCGTGATGATGATATCAGTCACAATAACCGAGAAAAAACAAAAGCCTTATAACCATGATAATATAAGGGCGCTGATAATCTCTAAATCATTTTGTCCAGATAACCTGTTTCTATTGATGCGCTGACTCCGTCTTTTTGCTTTGTACGAGCAGTAGGACTTGGAGCTTTATCAGCAACGCGTGCGATATTTTTAGGGCCTGGTGTCAGTAAGTACTATTTCAATCCTAAATTCCTATTAAGAGACGTGCATGTGCAACTGAAAGAAAGTGGTGTCAGTTATCTTTCAATCCCACGCACGCACCTGTTTCTCAACTGGCCAATGGAATTGACGTGGGAAAGGAATTTGCAGATTCTTTTTATTTTTATAAGTGATTTTAGAAAAAAAAAAATGACAATGAACATGGAGAGGACTTGTATTATGGGTCCTCCCATAATAAAATTTGGGGTTGTCATATGGCCCATCAAATAAAGATGCAACCATGAATGGTGTACTAGCCATTTGCATTGTGCACCCGGCTCGGGCGGCACGGGCCTAATTCGTTATAGGGCTGCTCATGGTCTGGTCTGGTTGGGTCGGGTCAGGTCAGGCCGAGCTGAAGCTTACCCAGGCCCATCCTATTTAGTCGTCGGTCTAACATTCAAACCTGGAGTAGCCCACACGCTTGAAAGGCCACCCAGGCCCATCCTAATTAGTCATCGGTCTAATATTCAAGCCTAGATTGGCCCACACACCTGAAAAGTCAGGCCATCCAGATCCATCCTAATTAGTTATCGGTCTAATATTCAAACCTGGATTAGCCCACACGCCTGAAAGTCAGACCAAAGGTCCAGTCCATATGCATATATACACCTTTATGTTAAATTTGTTTGGGCAAGCCCAGCCTTTACGCATACATAGGCCCAGGCCCAACCCATTCAACAAACAGGCCAGAACACGGCCTGAGTATAGATTTCAAATCCAGCCCAATGCAGGCTGGATTAAGACTTGCAATTTCATCCCAGGCCTCCGATCAGATGGATCTTTGTTCAAAGGAGACAACCTAAAATTATGGACCGATCATAGTTAAAAGTCAACCCGACAAAAATTCAGATGGAGAATGATTTCACATTTCGCACCTATAAATTGCATTGAAGGACGTAGCCGGAAAGAAGGGCTGTCAATAGTGGGGGCATCACATTGATCACTATGGGGTCAATTGATCTGAAAAAATATTTAAAAATAAAAATTTTAAATTTATGAATTGAAATTTTGAGTTTGACCAACCCCACATAAACTTTTGAGTTTTACTCCACTCAATTTAAGAGTTATTTTTCACAAAAAAATGATAAAAATTTTTTGGAGCAGCAAATTTTTTCGAAAAAAAAAGGGAAGGAAATATGTCGGTTTTTCTCAATTGCAAAGAAAAGTAATTTCTATAAGGATTTCTTTTTCTTCTCGTGTTGTTTCTTCAGATTTTTGTTCCTTCTTATCCTAGACAATCATTTTATTTAGAATTTTTATAAAAAAAAAGCCATATAAAATGCTTGTTGTATGTATGATGAATCTAAAGGCCTACAAATTCTAAGATCATTCCAAATTTAGATGAATGGTTTTAGACATATAGGTTAAAATTATGTTAGTTTAGAAGTGCTACCTTACAATGACAAATGCCCAAGGCCCCATTTTGAATGAATATTTGAGAAATTTTGTAAATCAAATAAGAAAAGAAAGTCTCTTAAAAACTCTTTAAAAAAACACAGTGCCAACCAAACAAGTAATTACAAAGCAGAGAGAGAGAGAGAGAAACACCCTCATTCAGTCATCTCTCTTTCAGCACCTTTTTAAGTGGGGCACGCGATGTAAGCGAAACGATCTATAATTTAGATGAGAGAAAAAAAATGAAACACCTCTTTTGTGCCGAAGAACCCGTAGGAGAAAATTCCGCCTAAATTGATAGAGAGAGAAAACAACGGAACCCTTTTCGCGCTCTCTCCCCTCCAAGCGCGAATCGATAGAGAAGAAGAGAAAATACTTCAAAAGTAAAAAAAAAAAAAAAAAAAAGCCCTTTTTTTTCAAGTCCCAACGACATCCCGCCGCGTCTTTTCTCCAAATAAATGCACTCTAAAAGCCGCTGCTTAACACCGATTTCAAAACGTTTCTCTCTTCTTTCTTCTCTCTATCTCTATATCCATTTGAGGGATTTTTCCTTTCTCGACTCTTTCGATGGAGATGGTGTCGGATTCCGACATGGAAGGTGCGACCCTAATCCTCTCCGACAGCGTTCGTAAAACAATCCAATCCATCAAAGAAATCGTCGGAAATCACTCTGAAGCGGATATCTACGTTGTGCTCAAAGAAACCGACATGGACCCCAACGAGACCACGCAGAAGCTGTTGACTCAAGGTCATTGTCTTTATAACTTTTCACTTTTTTCTTTCAATTTTAATCTCTTCTTTTACAGATTACTATAGGGACTAGGGAGCCGCGATTCCTGAACTGGGTTTGTTTCAATTTAGTGATTTGTGAACTGCGTTTGATGTAGTTTTGCGATTGCTGAACTGGGTCTGTTCTGTTTTGATTTCGTGATTTGTGGACTGGGTTTGATGTAGTTTCGTGATTCCTGAACTGGATTTGTTTTAATTTCGTCATTTCTGAAGTGGGTTTGTTTTAATTTCGTGATTTATGGACTGGGTTGGATGTGGTTTAGCGATTCCTGAACTAGGTTTAGTGCAATTTTGCATTTTGTTGAAGGGTTTTATTTGGTTGCTGTTGATGTTCCTGATATGTTGAGTTGCGAAATTATGTAGTTTATTTTTTAACCAAGCATCTCTTTTATTTTGGTTTGGGGGTTTCATGTAGTTTTGCGGTTCCTGAATAATTTGTTTTAATCTCTTGGAAACTTGCCTAGCGGGCTAGCGGCAATCAGTTTTTAACAATTGCAATAATTCTCAAACCTGAAGTTCGATTATGGATTTTTGTCTGGTTTTTGTTGCAAAAATTAAACTAAAAGAATCTGGATACTTGGTTTATCGACTGGGTTTCCTGCAAACGTACTTCTGATTTATGATTCTATTTGCTAGCTTTTGATTTCCTCAAATCTACAGTTTGCTTCTTAGCCAACAGTATCTCCTATTTTTAGGAATACCTATATTTGCACCAAAGAGAAGCAGGATGATAACTGCTAACTAGGTTTGCTGAAATTGCTCTCTAATTGATCTGTTGACCAAGTTCTTCATAATTTCCTTTACTCTACTAAAAGACTTGCTGATTAATTCTTTGAATTAAAAAAAGGTCAACAGCTAATATTGGAGAATTCTCTTCTTCTTTTTTTTTTTATAAAGAAAAGAAAACTCATCAGGATGATTCACTTTTGGGAAAATGTGTTGATGGATACTTTCTTGTTGGCTTCAAGATTTCAAAGATTTTTTATATGATATCAAATTGTAAAAGGGCGAATATTGAAAAGGGCAGGTAGATGGGCAGAAAAAGTTTGTAATGCTACTTCTAGAATGATCTAATGGTCTTTGTAATTGAGATGGTGGCAGGTGTAATGAGATATCTTAAATACTTTTAGAAGAGATCCCGTAGACTTGAACTTTATATGGTATTTTAGATTTAGATTATCCTTGTTATAAAAAAATGGTTATCCTTAATGATGTGATGCAATAGTGTTGCATTCATGAATATCTTAAATGTTTTTTTTTTTTTTTTATTGCTTCCGAACCTTTTATGTATCTATCTTATATGTTCCATATATGTTGTACAGATCCATTTCGTGAGGTGAAAAGGAAGAGGGACAAAAAGAAAGAGGTATGGTTCATCTGTCACTGCAAGGCCTTCCATATGCATTTTTCTTCTTTCAAAATTATTCTTTTCTTCTTCTGTTGAATGATGGATTGGTACAGCATTTTTCATTAAGGAACTGCAACTTTCCCTAGCGTCTCTCCTGTTTTGAACCTGGAATGCTGCCACCAAATTGCAACACTCAGTTGTAATTTTTGAAAGTCATTCATTCAAATATTTGAAGTTTCAACTGGATTTAACTATTTTGAGGAACTTTGTGTTAGAGAAACAATCATATCCTGAAGCCAAGATGATTGTGGCTACCTCCTCATCACTTGTTTGTTACTCATGGAGGCCTACCTTTTCTTGATCTAATCCATTCATATCACATGCCCCATCCTATATGGGTTTTGACCCAAGTTTTACTCCAACTAATCAATTTACATTCCTTGATTGTTCATGTGTTTAAAATCCCTTCTTTATTTCAAGTATTACCAATCCAACAGTTTTAATCACTCTGGTCTGGTGAAGAGTGTCTGATATGAATGAGGTGGATCAAGTGAAGTCCGGTTATGACACCTGTCAAATAGGTGGTCATATTGGTCTTGATGCTAGAATGTTATTATTTCTCTTTCTGTTATATTATATTTGCAGATTTGGCTCATAATTGTATCTATTTATGGTCTCAGAACACAGAATACAGGGGTTCTGTAGAGACAGAAAGGCACACGGAACAAATGAGACAAGGCCCTAATCCTCAGACTTCATGGGTTCGAGATAACACTCCGCGAAGAAGCTTTATTCGGAACATTTCACGTGGTAATCCCCAACCCCGCATCCACCCAAAAAAAAATCCACCTTTCAACAAATTCAAATGTTGATCTCCAATAAACTATTTATATGCATAGTCAGTGATCTTTTATTTGTTAGTCTTAGGATGTTTGGGGAAGGATCAATACATATTATTCAATCATCAAGGAATTAAAGTGTCATGTGGTTGATTGCAAAGGAAGAGTATTTGGTACTTCACCTGAGACTGGGAGAACCAGCAGCTCACTGTTGTGCATGTGGGCCGAGCTTTTGGTGATCATATTTGTTCACATTTAGAGACTGGATGGGCGATACTACAAGGACCCCACCGGACAATCTGAGGAATCTGATATTTGTCTGGTAAATGGATATTTGAGATGAAACTATAGTCAATGGTCCATATTTAACTGCAAAGGGCAATCGATTGGCTAGGCTGGACTGTTCTGTGAAGGAGAATGTGTTGAATTACCTACAAAAGTTCGATCGCACTCAATTGGAGTCTGGATAATTTCTGTTTATTTAGCATTTGGATAACTGAAAGGAGCCACTCCTTCTGCAATACTTGGCCCAAATGACTGGTACTCTAGTTTGTATGAAAAATACTCTATTCTTGACACTGTCTTAGAGAAATGGGATTATTTTATGAACTTCTGATGTGGGGAATTTTTATGCTTGTTCATTTATATCTAATTGGTTGCAACTAACTTGTTAGCTAGCATTACTGATCCTATGGACTGGATAATCTAGTAAAAGGTTAAATACTCGATATTAACTTTTTGCACTAAAACAAAAATCCTAATCTTGATTCAAGGTCAACTATCAATCCCTTAAAACAGAAACAAAAAAATATCAAGAAAGTTGAATTCTTACTGGCAAAGATTGTTCTAGTGCACATTTTGTCACTGTTTTTTAGTTTATGGGTGTGTAATGATGGATAAGGCATGATTTTGTGCAGGAGTCACCCAAGAGTTCCGTGTTGTGAGAGACAATAGAGCTACTCAAAGTTATAATGGGGAAATAAAAGCAGCATCATTTCGACATGCCATTTCTGCCAATGAACAAGTGATTGCTAATGTTTCACTAAATGGGTATGGTCCTTCAATATTCTTTTTCTTTGAATGGTTCTTTCTTGCAATGATCTAAGATACTTTATTCTTTTTTTTTTTGTGACGAATGGTAATAATTTGCTTCTTTTTTTTCTTCTTCTTCTTCTTTTTGTGTGTGTGTGTGTGTGTGTGTGTGGCTCTTTTTTTTTTTTTTTTTTTTTTTGGGGTGGGGGGGGGGTGGGGGCACGGAACCTATGTGTTGTATCCGGATCTGTAATCAACTTTAACTGGTTCCAGAAGGAGATCCAAAATAATATGTGGAGTGCTTTAGAGTAATTGGATAAAGGGCTTCAAAAAACAAATTTGAATAACAAAAAGGTTGCCGGCGTGGGGTGGGGGTGGGGGGTTTAAAAAGTATATGGCTAGAGGTAAGGAGATTCTCAAATTTGAGATAACTTAATCTATGTATGCCCTTAAAACCTATGCATATATTTTTAATGTATGAATATTATCGTCCTGGATTCATATCCTTGGGCCAGAACATACAGGGATCCGGTTCCGGATCCTGTATGCCTGGATCTGATTCCAGATTCGAATTTCTCTCAGGTAAATAAAGGTTCCATACCTGCTTTATTTGGAACCAGAGACTTCATAAGTTGTGCGTCCTATGTTCAGATGTAAATATTGGAGTCTTATGTGAAGCAGCCTCGCCATTTTAGTGATATTAGCTCTTATTTTTTACACTGGATGGGGAAAACAGAAGACTGCCCTGCTAAAAAAAAGAGAGAAGAAGAAGACTGCCCTGGTAGTTCAAGTTCTATTAGATATGTCTGTGCACTCATCTGTTATTTTCTTTATGTAGCACTCCGGGAATTCTAACTGATCAAAAGGACTCGTATGCCAGAAAATCTGCGCACCAGCTTCCTTCTCAAGGCCCAAGCACATCTCATGACTATGGTCCAGGTCATGGTAAAAATGCTGATCCAAATGCCTGCCGTAGGTTGGAAAAAACAAGCTCAAATGCCCCAACCTCAATATTGCAAGTCCACGGGCAGAAACTGCATAATTCTCGACCAGATACTGCAACATCGTCAAACAGTTCTGTTGGTGGATTGTATTCCTCATCGACGGACCCTGTTCATGTGCCTTCTCCTGATTCCAGATCATCTGGAGCTGTTGGGGCTATTAAACGTGAAGTTGGAGTCGTGGGCGTTAGGCGTCAGTCATCCAAGGAATTTGTTGCTCACTCATCTGTCCTGAAAAGTTCTTCATCGACTTTTTTGGGGAAGGGTATTTGCGCATCCACGGAATCATTTGGACTGTCTCCTGCCTTAAGCAAGAGCAATCAGTTAAGTCAGACATCTCTATCTCAACCTGTTATGTCCAACATTTCTGTTGGCAGGTCTTTGTCGGGGAGTCAATACAATGCCAAATTACATCTACAATCTTTGAGCCAGCAGAAAGGTATAATCCTCATGGCCTATGGTTGTATTGTTGATATAAGAATTGAATATAAATGCACCAGACTACCATGCGCATCTCTTGTAACTTCGACTTATTAGGGACTCATGCATTCTCCAATTGGTTTCACTTGCACCGCTCTGTATGGTTGGCCACAGAGAGAGTGTGGCACATGAAATCACAAGATCGAAAGATCCTAGCCTTTTGATATATTATGACCAAGATTTGAATGGTTAGGATTATCCAGCAATTTTCCATGCTCGATCCACAATGCAACCAAATATTTGCAATGTTCGGCTTGATGTGCCTGTACACGTGCATGATGGATGAGTTGGCACACTGTTGTAAATTGTGGAACATGCATTATAGCTACGACTCACGTCTATTATTCTATTCCATCGTCCTATGTATACTAAGTTTTTTTCCCCTTCAAACATATCCCAGACCAGATTGTTACGTTTTCCTTTAATCCAATTTTATTTTCCTTATTTTTTTTATAGCTGGTACTTTAGGTTGTTATGTGTGCCATTACTATCACTGTATACTCATAGTAGAGCACCCCCACCATCACTTATTTCTTGCTTGAGTTATGGTAAAGCATGATCAGTGCATTCCTTGTGTGTTCTTTTAAATTTGATTGTCAATATAGTAGAACGAGACCTGCACGGCTGCATCTCTTTTTATGAAATGTGATTTGGGTATAGGTTATGAATAATTTTTAGGTGGATACAACTATGAATGGCATATATTTTTACTTCATTATCATTGCTGAAGGGGGCATCTTGTACAATCTTCTTATGAAACGTTATTTGGGTATTGGATATGAATCTTTGGAGGTGTTAGAGATACTAGGAATGGGTTAGAGAGGATAAGATTAAAGAGGATAAGCTTTATGTTGTTAGCGAATTCTTATCTCATTTATGCGTAAATCGAGATGATTTTCTATAATGAAGGTCACGGTGATTTTATCCAATTTATAATTCTTCAGGTGGTGAGTGCGATTAAATGTTTTTGTGTTATTAACATTGCTGCTGGACCATTCATAGAAAGGGGGGGAAAAACTTAAGAATCGATATCAACCTTTTATTATTTAAGTCTTATTTATTTATTTATTGTGGAAGGGGGGAGATTGTTGGAAATTTTATTTAAAAATTATGAGAGAAGTAAAAATCACAAACACATTATATCTAAATTGGATACATTGTTGACATCTCTTGAGACATTAATAGAGGCAACCTTTGTTTTGGTTTGAGTGACCTTTGTGGACCATTAAGAATCCAGAATATTTACAATAGTTGGCGTACATTTCCTTTATGAGTTAAAAAAACGCCATAACTATGTTGTCACTTTCATTTGCGCATAGTATTATTAGTGGCGGCAGTCGTTTGAGTCGGGTTGAACTCTGTGGGTATATGCACAACTTTGAATTTAATCTGAATTCTGGAATCTAAAAGGGCAAATTCAAACCATATATTAGCAGGCTCAGCTGACAGATCATAATGCAAGAGTCAGGTTCGGGTCAGGCTGGTGGGTCAGCTAGCAAGTATGGGTTCAACCTGAACCCAACCCATTTATTTGTCAGGTTAGAATTGTCAACCTGTAACCCAACCCAAACTTTGAATTTCTGGGACAGGTTCAGGTTGAGTTTGCCAGCACTAATTGTTATGCATGTGTTTGGAGGGTTTTCCTCAGAGGGTAATCCATTCTTCTGTGCACGGGGCAGCAGAAGAAACATGAACTACATTGGACTTAGGTGCAGTTGTCCTACAACAAAGATGTTTCATGTAGTGCCAGTATGGAAGAAATATTAGTATGAAAAGAAAGCATCCTATTGCTGCTTGCCTTTGTAAAGACATCCAAAAGCAGCTTAAAATTTGGTGATTGGGTTTTAACTTTGATTTTTGGATGCAGTGTCACAGCCCAACATGGAGTGGAAACCAAAATCGAGCCAAAACCTAAGCCTCACCAGCCCTGGATCCATTGGGACGTGTGTAACCCCTATTTCATCTCTTGCAAGTAATTCTACAATCTTAATTGAGGAAGCGGATCACTTTCCAGAGGAGTTTTCACAAATTAACATTTCTGAAGATCAGAATGTCATCATACCACAACATCTCCGAGTTCCAGAGGCGAACCGCTTACAGCTGACATTTGGTAGCTTTGAAGCAGGATTTGATTCTGGGAAGGGCTTTGTTTCAGGGCTCCCTGCAATTGAAACTGGAGAAGAGCCAAAAGTTGAAACTGCAGTGAGGTTTGTGTCGTTTCTTTTGCATCACTTTTCTTGCTGATGTGCCCCTCTCTATTTCAATTTCAATTTTATTTTATTTTTTTCCTTTTTTTGTCAGTGATTGTAAAAAATTTATTTACTTATTTTATTTTTTAGAAGTCACAGGTAACGTTTATTAAAAAAAAAAAAAACTTACAAACAGACCCTTTGGGAATCTGCATGTAAGAGGCACAAAAGCTAGATATACACCTCCCAATGAGAAATTTTAATAACCCTCTGTTTCACCAAGGCATTTACTAACCCATTTCCCAACCTGACTTCTTGACTAAGCACCACATAATGGAGGCAAAAATTTTATTTTACAGGCTAGTAGTTTTAGATATTTGCATTAGAAGTAGAAAGGAAGGTGTAGTACATAAAATGTTCCCTAAAACAGGGTGGAGAGATTTGAAAGGAGAAAGAGCAACAATATTTAAGGATAAAGTGATTGAGGAGGGAGAATGAAACTTTGAGGGAGAAACTATAGCTATGTTGAATCAAATGGCTAATTGTATTAGGAAGGTCGCTAAAGAGGTGCTTTGTATTAGAAAGGTCGCTAAAGAGGTGCTTGGAGAGTCGAAAGGGAAAATACACTATAATAAAGAAACCTGGTAGTGGAGTGTAGAGGTTCAAGAAGCTGTTCGAGAGAAAAGATGTGTTACAAAGTTTAGCATGGGACTAGAAATATGGAAAACTATGAGATATATAAGAAGGCAAACAAAGAAGTTAATAAAGTTGTAAGTGATGCAAAGTTCAAAGCATATGATGACGTATATAATAGGTTGGGAACAAGTGAAGGAGATAAGGATATTTTTAAGTTCGCAAAAATAAGGAAAAAGAAAATAAGAGACTTAGACTATGTCAAATGTATTAAAAGCAATGACCAAAATGTTCTAGTGAAGGACAACGATATCAAAGAAATGTGGAGGGAATATTTTAGCAAGCTTTTAAATGAAGACTGTGTAGGATTAAGAAGCACGGACACGGACACGAACACGGGACACGGACACGACACGACACGCCACGCCGACATGGCATTTCTCAAAAAGTAGGACACGGACACGTCGGGGACACGTTAGTAATTAATAATAATAATAATATATCTAATCATATATACTAAAAGATACTATTATTTTTAACTTTGTAATCATTTTAGCAATCAAATAAATAAAAATTCAAGTACCACTGTACCAACTAACAAACATGTCAAATTATCAAATAGCAATACAAAATTGAAACATAATTAACAATCATTAAACATGAAATATCCATAGTTCCATAAAACCCATACAAAGAAGGGGGAGGATCATCAATTTCCCCTCCATTCCAAATATACAAATAGAAGTCAATTTCCATCTCAAGTTTACTCAATTGATGCAACTTCAATTGCCTCATCATCACCATCAATTTGATCATGATCAACATCATCTGTAAAGACCACGGTCTCCAACTCTGGCTCATCAAGTGAGAGATTAGCAACCTCAAGCACCCCAACATCCTCAAAGGAATCATGTGTATCTCCTGCAATATCCCACATCTTAGTCTCACCTTGCATATATTGTGGGGTTTTTCTTGATAAAAGACGTAGACTGCTATGAATAAAAATCAAGTCTTCAGCACGTTTTGGTGTCATCTTGTTCCTTCTCACGGAGTGCACAAAGGAGTAAGTACTCCAATTCCTCTCACAACATGATGAAGAAGAAGGCTGCAGAAGTAGCTTAAAAGCTAAGCTTTGAAGCATGGGTGCACATGAGCCATGGTTGGCCCACCAACTCATTGAATCCACATGATATCGATCATATAAAGAATCATACTCCCCAAATTCCCCCATTCTACACGAGAATTTGGCATACTCCGTAATAACCATTGCTCGCTCCTCGGAAGTGGAGAAGTATTTTACAAGACATTTCTTTCTCTCTCTAGAAACCTCCACATCTTTATGTGGAGGAACTCGACTCGGGTCCTCATGAAGCCATTTGTCGCTATAATACCTTTCACAAAGAAAGAAGGATTTCAAATTTACTTTATAATAAAAAAAAATGTGTATTACGATGTAAGAATAAAAAAAGTAATTCAACTGGGATTCAATGAATGTGCCAAGCAATGGAGTGGGGTATTGTTTTTGTTCCAACGATCAACAAGTATTTGGTGTACCACATCATAAAATCCAGATGACTCATCATGCCGCTTCCCTTCATGCCTAAATATTGTGGTCTTCACTTTTTCAATCATTGTATCCCACATGTCATACACCAAGTGAAGACAAGGTTTGTCTGTATCACAGAGTCTAAGCATATCATAAATAGGCGATGTGAAGGAAAGAATGTAATCAATGGAATCCCACCAAATGTCGTCTAACAACTTTTCTTTTACAAATCTTGCCGTCCCCACATCATCTTCTCGATAACAAGACCATTTGTCACTTATAACCATAGCTTGAAGACCCCGCTTTATGAGTTTGAGTCTCTTAAGCATGACAATCGCTGAAGCAAAGCGGGTGTTTGCCATAGAAAGCAATTTCAAAGTAACAAACTCATTGAACATGGCCAACCTCATAGAGTGATTCATGATAAAATGCTTTATGTGCATAACATCACCAACAATGTCTAATATCCAACTACATTCGCTATATGCCAATTGGTTGTTCTCAACATTTTTTGCTGCACAAATGTTCTTCAAAGCAAGATTGAGGGTGTGCACCACACATGGTGTCCAAATAATGTTTGGAAATTGTGATTCAATGATTTGCCCCGCACCCTTACAATTTGGAGCATTGTCAGTAATCACTTGAATTACATTTTCATGCCCTACATCATTAATGACCTCCTTCATCAAATTAGCAATGAAATATTTGTCCTTTGTTTCACCGGAACAATCAACAGCTTTAAGAAACATAGGCACACTGTCTGTAATAGCCATGAAATTGATTAATGGCCTCCTTTGTGAGTCACTCCACCCATCACTCACAATGCTTACACCCTTTTCCCTCCACGTGCCTTTAATAGGTTGCAATAATCTTTCAATGTTTGCCTTCTCTCTTTGGAGTAAACTCGTCCTCAACATATTGTACCCTGGAGGCACATAACCGGTAAGTGGACTGTTGGCAGCGAAAGTGAAGGCATTCACAAAATATGGGTTTCATGCTAAGTGAAATGGTAAACCTGCAGAATAAAACATCCTAGCAATCTCAGCATGTAATTGATCACGAGCTCCTATATTAAATGCCTTCTCAATTGGATTTGAACTCCCACTTCCACTTGTCTTTCTCTTCTTTGAGTCAAACCCTCTATGCATAATACTATTCATACTCAGAGAATTAGAAGACACTGAAACATTAGGAACAGGCAAAGGTACTTGTTTTGGTGCATTGGCCTTCATCCTTAAGTTTACTTCTTCCTCTAATTTTTGCATTTCAGAAATATCTTTTCTTGTAATGCATGAACATGCGGCAATCCCACAGCCAGGCAATTTTAACAAGTGAGCCTTAACCCTTGTGTATGAGATCTTTTTTATCTGACTGCAAAAATTACACTGCCAAGTAATATTCCCCCCTCCTTCATTAATTTTATCAAACTTGGTTACATATTTCCACAGAGGCTTATTTGTATCTTCTTCATTGGAGGGGTGTGAACTAGAGCCAGGAGTGGAACTCATATTCCTAAATTCCAAATTGTCACGCAGAGGTGAAGAAGCAAAGCTGATAAATAAAAAAAAATTTATTTGATATAAAGAACGGATTTGATATACAAACAACAAAAATAAATTTTCTAGATTCATGTAAACAACAAAAGAACAATCGCCCGGAACACAGTAGCACAAGCCTGGGAGGCAGTGGACCACATTGGCCTAATCCATGATCTGACCTACTACATAGGGTCGCCCAAGGGTGTGCCTGCAGAACCTTGGATCTGATCATTGATCAAATAGTTCCCCTGCTCCTAGTCTCAAAACAAACAGAAAAAAGGGTCTTCCACCTCTAGATCTGATGAGACAAATTGGTGAGCCAACCGGGACCCACTGCACATGGGTCCAGTGCTACAGTGGTCGACCATGGGTCTTCCTTCATATCCATGGTCCCGATCCCTCATCAAGTGGGCCATGGGGTCCCACAACCCCAGTCGACAGATACAAACGGGAAGAAAGTGCAGAAAAAAAAAAAAAAACAGTACCTAGAAGTTCTCCTTCTCCTTCTTCTTTTTCCAGATCTTTGTTTTCTGCTTCGTTCTCTTTCGCTGGAAGACCTTGAATGAAATTAGGGCTGGCTGGCTGACCCCTTTTAAGTTATGACCTTTTTCAAAAAAAACCCCATTTGCTTTTTTTTACTCTAACTTTATTTTTTTCCATTTAAAAAATGCAAAACGTGTCCGGGACGTGTCCGAAATATAAAATATTAAAAAAAAAGGAGATACTCTTTTTTGCGTGTCCGACACGTGTCGGAGCGTGTCTGGAGCGTGTCCGTGTTCGACACGTGTCGGACACCGACACTTCAGCTCCGGAGAAGTGTCCGTGCTTCCTAGATGTAGGAGACATAAGAGCAAGATATGATACTTTGTTAGTGAAGCATACTTTTTCCCACAAAATTAGGGTGGTGGAAGTGATGAAAGCGTTAAAACAAATGAAGACAACGAAGGCTACAGGTCTAGATGGCATTCTAATAGAGACTTGGAAATGCTTCGGAGAAGCTGGGGGGTTTTGGTTAACTAGGCTCTTCAATAATATATTAATGTTAAAGAAGATGCCGGATGAATGGAGAAGAAGTGTTGTAGTAACTATATATAAGAACAAGGGAGATATACAAAACTGTACCAATTACCATGGGATTAAACTTATAAGCCATACTATGAAGCTATGAGAGAGTAATGGAGCAATGACATATACAGAAGACCAAGAAATCTAAAAATCAATTTGGTTTTATGTCAAGGAGATAAACTATGGAAGCTATCTTCTCACTTAGGCAATTAATGAAAAAATATTAAGCGAAGAAGAAAAATCTGCATATGGACTTCATCGATCTAGAAGAAGCTTATGACAGGGTACCTAGATATTTGATTTGGTGGCTTTAAATAAAAAGAATGTTTCAAGAGGAGATATTGAAATTATTAAAGACATGTATGAAGGAGCGGTAACGAGTCTGAGATCTACTTGTGGAGAGACATGTGAGTTCCCAGTGACCATAGACTTGCATCAGGGGTTAGCTTTAAGTCCTTATCTCTTTACATTGATTATGGATTAGTTAACTGCTCATATTCAAGAGGATGTACCTTGGTGTATGTTATTTGCAGATGATATAGTATTGGTAGATGAATCGAGAGATTGTGTAAATGCAAAACTGGAGAAATGGTAGGAGGCTTTTGAATCCAAAGGTTTTAAAATAAGTCGTACAAAGACATAATATATGGATTGTGATTTTAGTGGGCATTTACAAAGAGTTGAAATTACTGTGAGAATTGAAGCCCAGGAAATACCACAGAGATTCTTTCCGTTATCTTGGCTCTATAAGTAGTAAGGATAGTGATGCAGTCCTAGGGTTAGGATGCAAGTGCTAGGGCACAATTAGGGTTCCCAGGGAACAATCACACGAGGAAGAAACAGTCTTCAACGATAATTCTTCTATTAACTCAATTCTCTCTGAGATTATCAATCTCTACAATGTCATATTTATAAGAAAAGAAACTTAAGGGCTAAGAAAACAATCTTAACTAAACTAGGAAACCAAATAATAATCCTATCGAAATTAGAAATAGATCCTAAATACAACTTACTAAATAAAATCAGAAACTAATAACAATTTAATAAAGAATTCCTAAACTTCCTTGGGTCCCACATGTGGACCACTAGTCTTATTCAATAACGTGGTATTGCTGCTGCATCATTCTCCCCAGGTTGGAGAAAGAGTTCGTCCTCGAACTCGGCTCTTCTTCTTGATGTTACTTCTGTAGATAGTGTGCACGTGAAGCGCATCCTTGGTGAGACGAGAACTTGACCCTTGCTTCGGTGGGGTCGGCTTCATAGGACGGAGTGTGACTTGCGTGGGACCATGCATGAATGTATATGTGTTGTCGCGCATGCTATTAGTTCCATTCTTATCATACATCCACGGACGACCCAATAAGATATCACAACTATCCATGGGTACCACATTACACCAAACTGTATCTGTATAAGCTGCACCAATGGAAAAGGTAACGGGACATGCATATCGGACTTGCACTTCATCACCTGTCATTAACCATCTAGCAAAATAAGGACGATGATGCTTCCGAACTTTCAGCTGTAAGCGATCCACAAAAGCTTGGGATATAAGATTCTGACAACTGCCTCCATCAATGACTACCGTGCATTCCTGAGCATTGACTGTTCCTTTGGAGCGGAAAATATTTTCTCGCAACCACTTCGTTGCAGTAGTTGATGGAGCATCGGTGATGACCATGAGAGATTCACCGTCAACTGCAGTGTAAATCTCTAATTCTTCTGTCTCAGCTGCAACCTCTGTTTCTTTAGGATCATCTGGGACATCCTTCTCGTCACTTTCATTTTCAATCAAGTGGATACGTTTGGGACATTCCCTTGCACGATGCCCTTGTTGGTGACAATTAAAGCATGTGATCCTATTTTGACCTTCGGGCTTGGTGAATTCTTTTTCCGATGAATCACTCAGTTTAGAACCGGCAAGTGAAGAATTCTTCTGCATAACCCATTTAGAGGCATTAAGTTTTCTGGCTTGATGATGTGCAATTCCTTCGGCTTTGATAGCATGCTGAACGATCTCATCAACATTCTCAAAATGCTGAAATGTGAGGATATCTTGTATGTCAAGTGTCAGCCCATTAAAGTATCTGTCAACTAAGACATCCTCATCTTCAGTCAAACCACAACGAGCTTGCATGGTCATAAATTCCTCAGAATACTCAACAACTGTCTTAGAGCCTTGTTTCAAGTATTGAAAACGTGAACGCAGATCTCTGGAGTAATTGACAGGCAAAAATTTTTGCTTTAACAAATTTTTCATCTCGGCCCACGTGTCAACAGGGTCAATTTGCTGGTATCTTCTCTTCTTTTGCAACTCGGCCCACCATATTGCAGCATAATTGCGAAATCGAGTAGCCACCAGTGTAATCTTATGACCATCCGTCATTGGTTTATGTGCAAAAATATTTTCAACACACACTAACCAATCCAAGAAGTCATCGGGGTTCAATTTCCCATCATATTCGGGAATCACAAGTTTAATACCCAAATCACGATCAACGTTGACTACATGTGGATCTCGTTGATTTCGATGAGGTCCTCCATCATCGCGATGATTATCATCACGCCGATTAGTTTCCAAATTGGTTAACCGGGTTTCAATCCTCTCCAGAGTCGCTTGCATTTGAACTTGCATTTGAACCATTGTTGCAGATAATTGATTAACAGTTACTGATAATTGCGCAACGGTTCCCCTCAAATCATCATCATTGTGAGAGGAAGACTCCGCGTCAACTTGCTTCTTTGGAGGCATTTTTATTTAATGCAAATTGAAAATTTCTGACTGACCTGATGTGTAGATCTGCGCTCCACGATCACGCTGGCGAAAAAGGATCTAAATTCTGACGGCAGATGGCTGTGATACTCTGAAAACAAGATCCAACGGTTGATCTTGGTCAAGTCTGGGCCCTTGACTTCTCTGCTGATAGTATAAGTGGTGTGGGCTGGGTCGAAACTAGAAGTGGGTCGGACTGGCTTGAACCGAACCTGGCAGTGACCTGAAATTGGGCCCAAACTCAAGTTGAGCACAACTTTGCAAAGAAACACACGTGTGAAACAATCTTCCCCGGTCTTCGTGCCTTTACAGAATAAGAAAAGGGTTTGGGATTCCTTTTCTTCTTTGCTGGAAGGCGAGGAGGCACTGGAGCTCTTGATGCAACGACGGCGGTGACGGTTCGACTGAGAAGATGCAGCGACGGCAATCGTCCTTGGTGCACGGTACGCGCTTCTTCTTCTTCTTCGTTTCTTCTCTCTTTTTTTTTTTTTTTTGTTACGCACGGGTTAGGGTTTGGTTGGCTGGACGACGGCGATGGGCTGGATTTGATCGAGGAGGGCTTTGGGGTGTTTGGAATGTGGCTGGAGTTTTTCGGTTTGGGTGTGGGGTGTTTCGATTGGCTGATGGGGCAGTGGAGAGGTGGCGGAGTGGTTCTGGAAGGGTTTTCGGATTGCAGGGGAAGGGCTGGGTTCGCTGGTGGACGTGTGACTGGCTGGATGGGTTCGGCTGGTGTGGGTCTAGGGTCTGGGATTTTTTTTTTTTTTCGCTGGTGGTTGGGATATGGTCGAAGAAGGGGAAAAGTGCAGGGAAGAGGGTTCCGATGGTTTGCGGTGGATTTGGGGCTTCAGCAGGCGGTTTGGAGATGGGTTTAGGGTTTTGATTTTGGTGGTCTGGGGATGGTGGACGATGGACGATGGTAGGGATGGGATAGGGGTAACACGCCGACGATCGAGGGATCGTTCGGCTCTGATACCAATTGATGCAGTCCTAGGGTTAGGATGCAAGTGCTAGGGCACAATTAGGGTTCCCAGGGAACAATCACACGAGGAAGAAACAGTCTTCAACGATAATTCTTCTATTAACTCAATTCTCTCTGAGATTATCAATCTCTACAATGTCATATTTATAAGAAAAGAAACTTAAGGGCTAAGAAAACAATCTTAACTAAACTAGGAAACCAAATAATAATCCTATCGAAATTAGAAATAGATCCTAAATACAACTTACTAAATAAAATCAGAAACTAATAACAATTTAATAAAGAATTCCTAAACTTCCTTGGGTCCCACATGTGGACCACTAGTCTTATTCAATAACGTGGTATTGCTGCTGCATCAGATAGAGAGATTGATGAATACGTAGACCATAGGATAAAAGTGGGATGGAAGTGGAGACATGCTTCTGGCGTGCTTTATGATTGACGAATGCCAACTAGATTGAAGGGAATATTTTATAGGATAGTGATTAAACCCGCTATGACCTATGGACCAGATGCTGGCCAATAAAAAAACAACATATGCATAAAATGGAGGTACTAGAGATGAGAATGTTAAGGTGGATGTGTGGTAAAATTGGGAAGGATAAACTTAGAAATAAGCGATTTTGGGAACATTTTGGGGTAGCATCAATAAGGGGATAAAATTAGAGAAACCCGTTTTAGATAGTTTGGGCATGTTCAACTCAGGCTGACAATGGCGCTGGTAAGGAAAAGTTCGGATATGCAAGTTGATGGCCCACCAAGGGGAAAGGGTAGGTCGAAGAAGACGTGGATGGAGGTAGTAAAAATAGATTTGAAGAAGTGCAACTTATCTGAAGATTTTACTCAGGATAGATTGGAATGGAGAAATAAAATTCATCTAGCTGACTCCAACATAGTTGTGATAAGGCTTTGATGATGATGATTATCTTTAATTGTGTTAATCTACTATATGATATATATTTATGTGTTGTATAGAATATATCTTAGGGAGATGCTCCTATGAGAGATCTCTCTCACTTTATATGAGAGATAGGGTGGGGGCCCTCATATCCATATCCAATGCATACAACTTAAATGTGAGGGCCCCCATCTCTATCTCTCATATAAGGTGAGAGATATCTCTCATAGGAGCATCTCCCTATATCTTATATATAATTAAATGTATATTATTCATATTCGGGTACTTTGACCCAGACCTAGACCTAGACCAAAATTGTCAATCTGGTCTAGAAAACGGATCCATACCTAGAGTTTTTTGGGGTTCGGTCCTTCTACATGATAATCAGGCTTATTGACATCTCTACCACAAACCAAAAGGAAAGAAAATTACAAAGGCGGGACCCACACTAATCTGTGCTGTCCACACCTTCCTTGGCTAAAGAATCTGCCCAAGCATTGGCTTTCCTAGGAATACATTTAAAATCCACTTTTGATGAAGGATATTGACAGTTTATGCTACATAAGCATATTAATATTTTAACCCGAAGGGATAGCTTATTTGGCCTAGGACCACGGTTAGCTCCCGGAGGCTGAGGGTTCGAAACTGCACTACCACATTGGGGGCCACGGGGGATTTACCTGGCTCCCCCTGGGCCCGTAGGGATTAGTTTAGCCCAAAGGGTTGGGACACCATCTGTTATAAAAAGAAAAAGAAAAATAATATTAATATTTCAAAACAATCTGCCCGAAACAACTCTTGAAAGGGGAACACAGGTGACAGGTTCATAATGCATTAAGGCATTTGTAATGCTCTGGTGTTTCCATTATTCACAAGTGGGCCCATGATTCAATTATTAAAATTGTTGATTATATTAGCAATTCAGCATCCCCCGGGAGGGTGTATGCCCCTTGATCCTTCCAGATTGGAATAATTTCAGCCAGTGGCGGAGCTAGAATTTTCTTTGGGGAAAGATGATTGATGAATAATCTCAATAGACACTTATGAAAAATCTAAACCATTTAATAAATGGCCCTTCCCTACAATCCCCACTTAAGATTTTACTTAAATGGCCACAATCGGAATGATGACTTTAAAACTCTTAAATAATAATTATTTTTTTGTAGAACATTTAGATAAAATATTATAAAAATCTAAATATTTTGCAAAGATCGATTTCATAGTAGGCCTACATAGTATTGGAGTAAAAATTTTCAGAGAAAAAGGAGCAACTTTTTCAAGGCCCCCACTAATATCTACGAATTAAAGACAATAAAAAAGAAAAGAGAAGAGAAACCAATGAATCACAGAAGAGTTCTACAATAGTGGGCCCACTTATGTGACATCTAAATTATTGATAAAATGGCCTCCCCGTGTAGTGTACAGTGCCATCAAATTTCACTCAAATGACGAACCTTCAAATTTATATCTTTTAAACACTAACATAATATTATTATAAACAATTCAAATATTTCATGTAAATCAATATGACATTGGGCCTATACTATATTGAGTCAAATCCTCATAGAGAACAGGGCATTTCTTTTGTGAGGTTTAGACTCTTTTTAATGGGCCCCAATAAGGAGATCAGCCCAAGAGGATTTGCCTTTTTGGTTTATTTTCATTTTTCTAAGTGGCCCTCATTCGAGAGTATCATAAAAACTCTATTTGCAAGAAGTGGTTTCCTCCTTAAAAGGAGGGATATGATAAGTTTGTTCCTTTTACATCTTTCATAACAATGAAAAAGACAAGAACACCCTTTATTGTTTGCTACAATTCTCTCTTTTTTGGAAACAAAGAATAAATTGAGGGCAAAGCAAAATAAAATCCCCCGACCCCTTAATCTTTATTCCCCCCCCCCCCCCACCCCCCCCCCCCCCCCCCCCCCCCCCCCCCCCCCAAACCACTGATTTCACCCGAAGAAGAGGGTTTGAAAAAAAAAAAAAAAAATTTTGATGGCACTATCAGATTAATTGTCTTGGATCCCTAAGCCTTGAGCGAGCGGTTGAGCCCCACTTCTGTGGATGGCCCTTTATCGGTATTTTTTATGTGGAGCAATCAAGGTCCTATGATTTTGCCATTAAGAAACCTCATTTTTTTTTGCTGAAAGATTTTCATTTAGCACGCTGTAGGGAACGAACTTGTTGATGGGGATGCAAATGGGTAGAGTCCATGTATCTGGACCTGATTTGTCATTATAATATATATATATATATATATATTCTCGTCCATGTCACTTTGGTGGTGTCCTAGTATGGACTTGACTGAACACAGATCGGACACAGACCCAGACCCAGTAGTCGTCAATGGGAGTCCAAAAGGGCGTGGACCCACCCAGATTTTTTGGGTTCAGTCCTTTATGTAAATCATTAAGGAGGTCTATTGACATCCTTACTTGTTGACAATGAAATGAATTGTGTGAGTTCATTATTAGATTACCTAAATCATGATGCTATTTTTTATTACAAATGCAAATTATTCATTTTTTTTCTGCCTCTTGGTAGCAGCATATTGTTATCAGTTCCAGTATGCTCCAGCGAAGATGTTTCTGGTGTTGAAGACGACCAAGGTAGATCCAGCACTGATTCTCCAGCATCAGATGTGGGCTCTGGACACCCTCTGGCTGATAAAAATGAGCCTTCAAGTCCCCAAAATGTGGATTGCTATAGAAATGTTGGTTTGGTTCAAAGCCACAGCTCTTCCTTCTGCCCAGAAGAACGACTGCAGCAGCAAGATCCTGCTAGTAGTTTGTCATCCATTCCGGTGAGTAGTTACCATGCCTTGCAAGTCATGTTCTCAATAGTACTATTAGGGGAATTTTATTGCCAACAGGGGTAAGTTGGTCTTCTTTTTTTTTTTTTTTTTTGTTTTTTGTAGTCCATGCATTTAATGACTTCAACAATTACTGAATTTATTCATGCTGGACTACTATGATATGGACAATTCTAAATTGAAAGCATGATCTGAATGTTTTTGGAAAATGGATGGTATTTGATCCACTGCACATTCAGGCAACACATAAATAAAAACATTAGGTGTACAACTTCTTCTTTTTTAACATCCCCAAACCAATTTCGTAATCAGTGTTTATATGATGTGAGGAAATAAAACAGCGTCTTACTTGATTTTCATGCCACCTCAAGTCATCTCTGCATCTTTCCAACCTCTTTTTTGTGGAGGTTTGGAGAGTTGAAGGCTTTGATAAAGGGGGAGAAGGATGGTCATGCTTGGAGATAATACACTGTACTGATTTCACTTCACAGAACAGATTGTTTTTTCCGCCGATTTTGTTAAATCTTCTATTTTGTATTTTGTTCTACATGTCGATTTTTGTCTCTGTAGTGATTTCTTCTTGTTTACAAGTATGATGTAATAAAAAATAGTGCTTTTTAGAGGGGCTTTTTGTAGGAGATTCCAGAAATTTGGGTTGACCAAGTCCAAGTTGGGTTATGTGAACTAAAGCAGGGTTCGGCTTGAGTTGGTTGAGGGTACGTTTGGTCAGGTTTGGCTTGGATTGGCCCCAAGTCAGGTTGGGCTTAAGTTGGCCCCAAGTCAGGTTGGGCTTAAGTTGGCCCCAATTGTTCCCAACCTGAGTACCCGACCAAAGTTGCAGCTCTAAATGAAGTATCGGTTTTCACTCCTATGTTCATATTTTTTTCTGTTATCTTCATGAACAGGCATATGACCCCCAGACAACTTATGATGAACCATTGTTCAGATCAGCAATGGATGAAAATGTACAGGGGCAGGGCTTAGCGCTACCACAGGAGGTAATTCTTCTCTCTGTGGATTCAATTGTTTCTTTGAATTTTCGATAAACGTTTAGCCTATAAGGTTGTGGCGTCACAGTCACAACAATATCAGATGTTGCCTGCAGGTTCAGCCTGTGACCCATGTTGAGCCATTTTGGACCCAGTTCAACTGTTCTCCAGTTGACTGGAACTTAGATTGCTCACTTCTGTCACTCACACACGCACACTAACATGCAGACATTGTTGAGGCTTGTATATAAAATAATTGGCATTTCATAATGGTTAATTATACAAAAATATTTTTAAAAATACTGGGCTATTCATAGGAGATCTGGGAAGTCATGAGAAGTGAGTAATTTTAATCCTGTTCAATAGATTCTCAGGAGGCAATATCCTAAGGGTAGAAGAACCTTTAAAGTTTAGAAATGGGATTACAAAGATGTTCTTTCCTTTCATTTGATAAATGATCTAGTCCAAACAGTTGTACCACAGTAGCAGTGCAACTCAAGGTTGCCTAATGCATTGTACCACCATGGAATTTTGAAACCTGGGTCACAGACTCACAGCAATCCAGATTGTGGGTCATTTCTCTATGAGTCACAATATATAATGATCTGCAGTTTTTTGGTTCATGATTCATTTCTTAAAGGGTTGAAAGCTTGATTCTCTTAAATTGTGACTCAATTTTCATAATTTAATATCTAGATTGCAAATCAATCAGGATTAGATGGGTTCATCGTATCAATGGCATGAAATCTTAAATATAAAGCCGTAATCCACTTAATTTATTCATGCATGCAGTCCTTGAATATGAACTATCATCTTACCCTTGGTGAACCGGGATCAGTGACATGAAGTGAACTGTGTAACCCATGAAGGCTTGAACTATGAACCATGGACAACATATTGAGATCTGGTGATCTATTTTCCCACTTTAATCTGCACACCTGCTAGATAGGAAAGCATTTCATACACCGCATAAAGGTCATCACCCAGTGCGGTCCCGCCCCGAAGCAGGGTCCTGGGAGGGTCCCAAACTGAAGACAGACGTAACCTTTGGCAATTTTGCAAAAGTGGCCGCTCGCAGGTCTCAAACTTACGTATGGCTGAAATATTTCCTGATTTTGATGATCATAACCATCTCATGAGGAGCGTCAAAAATAGATTTCTAGAATGATTTAAAGGAACTTTTTTTACATGCTCGTGAATCTTGATTCAATGGTTATGATCACCAGATAAAGTGAAATTTAGGCATATGTAATTGACATTTGGTTGCAGGAGTGGACTCTGCAATCTGGTTTGGACTTGATCAGAAGTCCATTCTTCTTTGAATAAACTGCAGTTGTTGTGTAAACAAAATCCAGTTTTGATTAAACTCGGTTATGGCTTTCACATGCCATTTTTCTTTAAAAGTTGAACGAGAAACTGGAGAGTTCAATTTTTGCTTGATTTGACTAAAAATCCTAAAAAATTGAGGATATGACAGATGGATAAAGGTCTTGATCTGAAGATCCTAATTTTTTTTTTACTTCTAATTCAGTGCTTTTATTTAGGACATCTACTTGCATAAAATATGCCTAGTGTGTGGGTGTTGTATGGCTGATAGAACTTAACCAAAAAATTCATATTGCCTGGTACATAAAGTTTTGATTTTTCAGGTGTACCATCCAAAAAAAAAATTCGATCTCTATTCTCTTAATCTTGACTCTTTTTTTTTTTATTTGCATCGGAAACACCATAAAGCAATTAAAGTAGAAGACTCACAAATTTTCAATTTACTGATTAGTTTTTTTTTTTTAATTTCTTTTAATTCAGAAACTAATATATATATATATGGAGATGCTCCTATGAGAGATATCTCTCACCTTAAATGAGAGATTGGGTGGGGGCCCTCACATCTATATCCAATGCCAACAACTTAAATGTGAGGGCCCCCACCCCTATCTCTCCTATAAGGTGAGAGATATCTCTCATAGGAGTATCTTCCATATATATATATATATATGAACATATTCATGTGCACAATATAGTGGGGCCACTTTATGATTCATCCACACACATGGAACCCCCTAAACTACAATGGATCAATTGATTTTTCATTAATACGATTGGATTGGATTGTTGGATTGAGAGTAAAAAAATTTCTTTAATATAATAAAGTCATTAAGTTTGTGGGTCACGGATGAAGGGGTTAGAGACTTGGAATTGACCTCAAACTTGATATATATATATATATATATATGCTGATAGGTAATTCGGCATTGCCAACATCATGTTCGAATCTGTGTTCAAAAAATGTCCCCAATCACCATATCCATGCCATTGTCCATTTTACTTTGGTGCATCTTGCCATTTTATTCACTTATTTCTTTCTTCTGCAGGCCTTGAGCTTACATGTGGTAAACGGCACCTCCCCATCCTCAGTGGCCATGGTTCATCAACAGACGGTGCCACAGCTATATCCACCTCAAGTTCATATTTCACACTTCCCAAACTTCATGTCTTACCGTCAGTTCCTCTCTCCGATGTATGCCCCACCAGTTGCCATGCCCAATTATTCAAGCAATTCTTCATACCCTCACCCATCAAGTGGTAGTAACTACCTCCTGATGCAAGGTGGAAACTCACATCTCACCACTGGTGGTTTGAAGTATGCCACCTCACAGTATAAGCCAGTCCCGGCTGTTGGTCCCACAGGGTATGGAAATTATACCAATCCTGCTGGATACACTATGAATGCACCAGGAACAATTAATAATATTGTTGGGATTGAAAATGCGTCAAGGATCAAGTACAAGGACGGCAATCTTTACATTCCAAAACTGCAGGTATAATAGATAGCTCAAGCGTTTTGCCATTTTTAATATTTTAAAATCTAGTCTGGATAGAAGGGGAATGGTAGGCCAAAGATGACATGGAGTAGCAAAGTTGTATATCTATTCGAGATTTCGCTCAGGATAGATTGGAATGGAGAAGCAGAATTCATGTAGCTGACCCCAACATTGTTGGAACAAGGCTTTAATGATGATGGTGATGACTTGATTGACTGGAAGTTGCAACTGTTGTCTTACCTCTAAAATTTTGGTTTGTGACTGACAGGCGGAAACATCTGAGATGTGGATTCAGACCCCTAGGGAGCTACAGTCAACTCCATACTACAACTTATCAGGGCATGCACCACATGCAGCATTTTTGCCATCCCACACAACCCATGCGTCGTTTAATGCTTCCACACAATCTACACATGTGCCATTCCCGGGTCTCTATCATCCTCCGCAACCTACTGCAATCGCAAACCCCCACCATTTGGTTCATCAGCAGCTGCCAGGCATGGGTGGAAATGTTGGGGTAGGTGTGGCATCTCAGCAACCTCAACTGGGCCACCTAAATTGGACAACAAATTTTTGAATCGTTGTTGATCCCTCAAGGATCTAGGGATGGTTTAAGTAGGCATAGAAAAGCTAGTTTCAGGATGTAATGAACACTACTTATAATGTCTTATGGCAAGTAATGTTAATTTTTTATCCACCTGGATGGTGCAGTATGTGAGCAATTTTACAGGGCCCACCTGGATGTAGGGGTGCTCATGGGCTGGGCCAATCTGAGTCCAGGATGGGGATTGGATTATGTGATGGAAAGCCCAAAGCCTGGCCTGGCCTGGCCAGATGAGAAGTCCTTGTAAGTTAATGATAATGTCCAAACAACTGCTAGATGGCCCATACAAATAACAAAAAGCCAGGTAGCCTCGCCTAGACCGATTGATTAAATGGGTGGGATTGGGACTGCCATTTGTGGCTTGTGTCAGGTTCTGGCAGGATATGGGCATCTGTTTCTATAGGCAGGCTGGGCCTGAGATATGCCTCAGCCTGGCCCATGAACACTCCCACCTGGATGTGTGCAAACCATGCCAAACGCTCACTAACATGGAGGTGGCAACCTGCATTTGTAAATGGGTAGTGGTGGAGATTTGTACGAAGGTGGTAGAAAATGGTGACTTGTGAGTGATGGTGATGGTGGTGGAGATCTTTACTTGACCCTGCAATTATGACGTTCAAGCTAAAACTGGGTCAGGGCTTGCTCAACCATGGATGACGGAACCCCCACTTTTGTCGTTTGGGACTAAGCCAGTATGATTCAGGAATAAGAAATTCTGCACGGCTTCTCTGCAAATCTCCTATCGGGATATGAGCATCTTCACACACACACACACATATATATATATATATATATATGAGCAAGGCTCTCCTAAGCTTAAGTTTATGATATGATTCCATAAGCTAACGCTTCTGGGGCCCATCCTTGATCATCCAAATGGACCAAACACACGACCCCCTTAAAGTGCACAAGCCTACCAACTTTTGGTCAAATCCGAGTTTATCTGAATAGACCATTGACCATTAAACTTTTGGTGCCCAGATGGAGATGATAGAAACCACGATTGGGACATATTTTTTGTAGGAAGGAGGGTCCCAGCCCCCATCCCCATGTGGGTCCCTAAGTGAGCCCCACTACGTAATTGAACTTACTTCAGCTTACCTTATCTTAAGCTTCAGCTTAGGAGAGCCGGCCCCTATATATATATGGGGAATGTTCATATACATCTTTTCCTCACCATAGAGTGAGGGACACTCTCCTTTTTGCACATGAAAAGTATATTTTATACCTCACCCTATGTATTTAAAAAGTACATTTTGTACTTGAAAATTTCTAAAAAGGAAAGTGTCCCTCACCTTATGGTGAAGGAAAAATGCATATGAATGTTCCCCTATATATATAGGCCAAGGCTCCCCTAAGCTCGAGCTTAGGGAGAAAATTTCGTAAGCTCTGGCTTGTGGGGCCCACCTTTGGTCCATCCAAATGGACTAAACACATGACCCCCTTAAATTGCACATGTCCACCAATTTTCGGTAAGCTCCAGATTTACTGGACCGATGGATTCACTATATATCAATCCGAATGGATTGTTGACCATTAAGCTCTTGGGCCCATATGGAGATGTTAGAAATTACGGTTGGGGCAGCTCTCCTAAGCTCAAGCTTAGGATAAGGTAAGCTCAAGTGAGTGGTGGGGCCCACCTAAGGACCCACATGGGGATGGGGAGATTTCAAGGACTCCCTGATATGAGATCTTACAATCTGTAAAAAATCAGCCACAACTGTGATTTCTATCATCTCCATATGTGCCAAAAAGTTTAATGGTCAACAATACATTTGGATCGATACATAATTGATCAAACGGTCCAATAAATTCAGATCTGACAGAAAGTTGGTGGACATGTACAATTTAAGGGGGTCATGTGTTTGGTCAATTTGGGTGGACAAAAATTTGGCCCCACAAGCATGAGCTTACGAGATTTTATCCGAAGCTTGAGCTTAGGAGAGCCTTGCTCATATATGAGAGCACTAGAAAACTCTTGGGGCTCCTAGTTGGGCTACTATAGTATATGACAATCATATAATGTCACTGGATGAAATAATCAAGATGAGATCTATTTATATGAACAGTTTTAACTCCATTAAATTATCCTAACCCTTTTGAACCATGGCACAAAAGTCTAATGGTTTTAGAGGCATTAATCTTTTTTTGTGATTTCAATCGAACAATGAGTAAAAGTTGGATGTGTGTTAAATTTGGGCTTTACACCAATTCACAGGGGTAGTATGTATGATTGAATTGGCTTAAGATAGGGTCCACGCTTTAAACACAAAGGGGAGCAGAAGGGAAAGTTATATGCAGATTGAGAATATTAAGGTGAAACCATGCTTCTATGAGAACTATTGGTGGGGCCCACCTAGAAGACCATTCTAACTATTCCCAACCTATCTGAATGGACTTGGACCATTGGATAGAGGGTTGAATTTTTTTTAATTTTTTTTTTTAAATATGAATCCATTGTGGGCCACGGATGAAGGGATTAGGGGCATGGGAATTGGAGTCAAACTTGATAAGTGGAATGGTCCCACATAGATCTTCTCATCACCATGGTGCCATCCCCAGATGGGATACATAGCTGGGTCCCAAAAAAAGTTATCAATGTGACTCCATGAGAACAATTCTCACCTGAACAAAGCTTTGTGTGTTTTTGTGTGTATAGAATGTGAATAAATGACCCAAGCCAACCCAAGCTAGCTAAGCCAGATCTAAATTGTAATGGAACCATGTATCAGGTCTGGTGAAGGTCTGATGGGTTGCTGAAATCAAGCTAGGTCTCAAGTAGAGTCTCAGCTCTACTTGAGTAACCCCCCCCCCCCAAAAAAAAAAAAAAAAAAAAGAAAAGAAAAGAAAAAAACAACGTGAGCATCTGAAGGCCGTTGCTGTTAGTATATCTATACAGCCTTTCCTTTTGAAGCTCCACTTGATTTTTGATAATTTTGAACAGTTTTGGCCCCAAGTACCAATTGAGCATGGACTCAACTGTCCAGCACACTGATTTCAGTCGAATATGGTCAGACCGGACCGGACAGACCAGTCCAAATCACCCAATCTTTTCTGGCAGTGGGCCCCATTGCACAGGGTTCATGAATGCAGCCACAAGAAAGTAAGTGTGTGTAGTCCCATTGTTTTAGATTTGATAGTATAGTATGGTTCACACCACTGGATCGATTCGCATTCTTCCCCCCTCTCCCCCAAAACATAGCAGAGGTATTTGCTTTTAGAATCAGATGCTTGAATTCAGTTACGATTGACCTGGCATCACGTTGATCGTGTGTACCAAAGAAAATGAAATGGTGATCCCGAATCCCGAGCTGATCTTGAAAACTTGGGCTACTATTCAACTCTTCTAGTGCCTTCATCAGCAAAACCATGAGTAGGAATCAGACAATGTCTACAACCTATATCAGTACATGCACGCCCACATATGCATACAAAGAAACTACTACTATTACTGTAGAACAACCAGAGATTGAAACAGCTAATGAGGTGCACTCCGTCGTGATAATTACTTAAATCATTCTTTTAAGTTTTGCCACAGAAAAGTTTCCAGATCCCTTAAATCTGAAGCTATTATAATTGAAGCAAGCAAGGTTCATTAAAACCCTATCCACAAGGAGGGAGACCTTTCCATATATATATATATCTCAAACTCAAAGTATGATGTGTGGTGGTTTCACGTGGGCACCACAGGCAGGCCAGGCTCAATATTATTTACAGCAGGTTTCGTCAATCGCACCACATCATCCCTCCAAAATGTACTAAAAGAATATATAATTAGGGACTGCCTAGACTCACACATAAACATACACACAGACACTAAAATTTATATTCAAATGTATTTTAAAATCTTCTTTAAATGAAAATGCAATTCAAATTATATAATTTATGTTGTAACTAGCACTTGATCATGTGGCCTGTCACACCTCCCTTATTTTATTTTAAATGGTGATAATCAGGATTACCTTTCCACCTAAACTCCTTAAAGAGAATAAAAGCCTGAGATAAAATAATCACCTTGCTTGATGTTAAAATAATAATAATAATATATAAAATATATTAATGTCTTAGCACTCTTTTAAGTTTAAACAGAGATCTAGTTTAAGTAAATAGATGGGTAATAGTTCAATTTAACCATTCCCTTCTGTAATGCATTACTAAAGCCATTTACCTAGTTGGTAAAAATTCTAAAATACACTTAAACATATGGCTAATAGTGAAGGATCAAAAGTTCAAAATAAAGAATATCACAAGTTTGACAAGAATGGTTAACCACCCTTCATTCTAATCTAAAATTAAATCTAAAGAAATTGATAGCCAACTCTAGATCCTCATCCATGTCCTTTCACTCCGCCCCCTTAAATTCCAAAGTAATTAGGAATCAGGCAAATGTATCCTGTTCGACTTGTACAGTACACGTATTATGTTTCCAGGAAGCAAATTTTGCACACACAAGGCTACCAGAATGCAATGCAGTAGACCATTGCAGACAAGTTATCCCATGAAAAATAATACTAATCAAAGGACTGAACATTGGATTGAAAACTAGATAAATGGTCAAGACGACGAAGGGCAGCGGCTCAACTACCATTAAAAAAAATCATAAAAGTTCTGGTTATTTGTACAATCGACCTACCATATGGATTATGGATGTTCCAGATTAAAAGCAATGATAATGCATATGCAGTACATATAAAGCTAGGACTTAATTTTGTTAGGTGGTTTTACCAGAATCAAACTCAAGGCATTATCCAGAATAGTTACAAATATGCATCATAATTCATAACTAACAACTGGAAAATGGAAATACAACGAGGGCATCATCAACTGCCATGATAATTACAGCATCTGAAAAAGGGGAAATCATCATCATCTTTGTTTTCAACAGATCATAATCCCATCGATCTGGGTTGGTAAAAGATTTATACTCTAAAACTCTTCACTTCAAAAAGGGAATAAAAACCTATACATTGTGATCTGGAAAAAGGAAAGCATGGGACTTTGAAGTGATCCAATCTATAAACAATACGCAGAGACTATGCAATAAGTCGCAATGAAACAAGCAAAATTACTAAACAATGAAATGACGAGTCTACAACAGAGACGAGATGCAGCAATTGGACATCAAAGATAATTTATACTATTGGATCTCAAAGTAGAGGATTTTACCCACAAGACCATTATTCATTAATAGGAAATTATTCCCATTTCCATCTCATAGGCATAAGCATACATATATATATATATATATATACAAAGTACAAGAAAAATCCCCTCCTTGAGGCTAGGTCATCCCCTTTAACTTCATTCTTCAAACCCAGAAAAATCCAGATCCAAGGATTAGCTTCCTTGAGAGGTAGAGAAAAAGGAAGGGAAAAGAGTGCATTTGAATGTACCCAAGATCACAGGTGGATTAAACATTTTACACAGCCATGGTGCATTTGATTTGATGAAATTGGAGACCCCATCAAATGGGGAGGTTTCATCAGCCATTGATATTCACTTGGAATGGAAAGCCCAAAAAACATAAACACTATCCCACTAAATAAGGTCTCTTGTTTATGCACCACCCCAAACATACTGTACATTACACTAAATCTGCTCGAGATTTTGGGTTGGGTACACCCAGATGTGCCCTGAAACAGAGAAGATCCGCATCACTTACAACGATAAAACAAGCTGTATAGAGAAGGCAGGACTTACCTTACCCCCTCCTTGAGAGGAAAAAAAAAACACCACATTTCCTCTTCTGCTTATCAGGTCAAGTTCTCTTGCCTCTTTGCAGAAAGCCTCTTGAGAAACTCATAGGTAGTTATCATAGTGGTTGCAGATATCGACATGGAGGCCCACCGCGGACCCAAACCCTTGTAACAAGCGCTCCACCCACCTTCCCTCACAAGGGTCCGAACAGTCTGCCCTACTGTGGGCGGGCGTTTTCCATTCTCCTCTCCATCCAGCACCTGTAATCTGGTCTTAATGGTATCCAATGGCATGGTAATCAAAGCTGACATTCCACCCGCCATTGCAGCACTCAATCCCTGAACTGCGACAACCGTCTTTGAATCGGGCCGATGCCCAACACTTGCCCCCTTAGTACCATCATCCTTCTTGCAATAGTAGTAACAGCCTAACCCATCCCAGACAAGCCGCTGGGCGACCGAATACGAGGCCCACCACACAGCATTGGACGGTGCATAAGTGAGGATTGACATTCCAAACCCCCTGTAAAGGCCGCGCAGACCATCGGATCTGAGAATCTTCCGGAAAGCATCGATCCCGCCGTGGTATTTAGAGGCCCCGCCGCAAGAGGAATTGTCCTGCACCATGAGGCGCTGGCTGATGACATCCACAGGCGTCCAGACGAGCTGTGCCGCCAAGGCAGCGCTGACGCCAGCGGAGGCATTGGCGATGGTGGCTGCCATGGGCTCCGGGAGGCCCAAGCGTACCGTCGCCGTGCCGATGTTGCTCTTGGTGACCTCGAGGGCGGTCATGTAGAGCGCCCGAGCGGGGATCGTCCCCATGAGGGAGGTACCGAATCCGCGATAAAGCCCGCGAAACCCCTCGTGCCGGAGAATGTTTACGGCGGTTTTGACGGATGAGAGGTGCGCATGGGCGATCTGCTGGCGGGTTTTCAGGACGACGACGGGGTAAAGGGTGGCGGAAACGCCGGAGAAGAGGGCGGCGCCGAGGAAGAAGAACTTGGATTTGTCAAGCATCTGCCAATCAATATCGGCTGGGAGATGGATATCGGGTGCCGGTTCTTCCTCGGCGCCCAAATTCATCTTCTCCACTTTGAGAGATTTCAATTACCAAAAAACCTAGATTAGACTCCTATCTGTACTCGATTTCGCCTAAAACCCTAAACGGCAAATGTAAAGAAGGGGAATATACAACAGAAACCCTAATTCTAACTTTACAATACAATCTGAAAGAAATGCAAAATTTAGGGTTTGGGTTTGGATTAAATACATGAGGTGATATCAGATAAGAAGGAAGAGTGTACCTTATTTTATTTGAGATTATTAAGAGAGGAGATCCGGTCGCATTCCGAATCCGCCATGAAAGAAGAAGAGAAGAAATGCAGATCGATCTCTGCTTTTTGCTTTTGCTTTTGCTATTGCTGGGAATAAAAATTTCCAGGGTTTGGAAAGGAAGGAGATCGAAGACTATTTACATAAAGAGAGAGAGAGAGAACGAGAACCGTTTTTCCGAAGGAAGAGGGAGCCGAAAAAGTCGAAGGGATTTTGGGGATTTTAGAGGGTGAGAGATGAGAGGAACCGGATGCTTTCTTAACTAAAAAAAGAGAAGAGAAATAGAGAGGACAGAGAGAGAATGAGAAAGAGAAATGGATTTCTCTTTTTTGTTTGTTCTGTTCTGGATTAGGGATTCTGGTTATGATGGTGACGATCATCATGGGTGGGCCTCCCGCCACACTTACATGAACGGTCCCCCGTTTGTTGCTCATCAAAACTGTTCATTTCATACGCTTCTACACTTCTAATTCTATCGGAGGTCGTTCCACTTGCATGAGATTTCTGTGAGCTATAATAAAAATCCAACCAGCTTCAACGTTGAAATACTAACCTCTTTTGTTTTTGTTTTTTTTTTTTTTTTGGTCTTTTCAAGTTTATCAACAGAGAAACTTTTATTACTCTAATCTGGTCTCTAACTTATCAAGCATTGATTTACAAGAAAAAATAGACCTTGGCAGCATAAAAAAAGGGTTTCTAATAATCTTACTATCAATAAGAAGAATGATTGCACGTCAGCATTCCACCAAAACGTTAGCAATTTACATTATCCTTATCATTAGATATAATAATTATTATTATTATTATTTTGACCTACCCCTTCCCAAGATAAAGAAATACATCTCTCTTATTTAGGATCAGATGGAGAGCCGAAATGAAATGGCTACAACAAACAAAGTTGTAGGTGATTATTAGAATTGTGTTTTGAGTGAGGGGAAAAATGGGTCATCAGGATAAGATGTACGGCTGTGATAGACTTGTTTGGATTTAGTGAGTAGTGGGGCTGGGGATTGGCGGAAATGGGGTCCGACAGAATCAGATTCATGAGCGGGTTGGGTTGGGTTGTCTGTTTGAATGGAGGCGGGCGGTTTTATGAAACTAGGTCTCTCGACCCAACAACTAGCTGAGACGTGGAAGGCATATCCACGAGGCGGCCGTACGCACCCAGTCTCGCCGAACCGTGGGCGTGTACCAGTGCGAGATCCTATAGCTTACATCTCACATGCAACCACGTGAGCTCCTTTGGCCGAGGCATGGATCTGACCGTCCATTTTGTATTTTTCGTTGGTAGTAGGTTTGGCCAACCATCGGATATGGATTCTCTCACTCAAAAGTAGGTGTGTGCATCGGTTGTCGGTTCGGTTATTGATATATTTTTACCTAAACTAAATTTTTTGGTTGATCTCAACAATTTAACTAAACCAAAGTTTTTTAGTGGATTAACCATCGGTTCGGTTAACCCTAAAAATAGCGGTTTTGAATTTCGGTCGGTGTGGTTAATGCCAATTATTATGAGCCAAAGTCGAAGCCCAAAAGCTAAGTTCACAAAAGCCTTATATTTATATTATTTTGGGCCAAAACCCAAAGGCCACTCTATACACGTACAACATGCAGCAACCATTAATTGTAAAAGAATTGAAAACATTAGTTCTACAGTGGTACAACCATTAGGTACGTTCTACAATCTTGATAAATATAAATATATAATATATTGAATGTGCTACATTACATGGTAACTTGGTAAGTTACTAAGTTGGTACTTGGTAACAGAATTAATACTTATTAATTGATGTATGTTATATTTATTTTGAATTTTTTAGATATAGTATTAATAAATTTTCATATTATATACATGTACACATTTATTATATATTTATATAGTATGCTATAATTTTCGGTTCGGTTCGGTTAATTGTTATTTTTTTCTGTTAACCGAACCGTTAACCGAAAACCGAAATATTCAAACATCTTTAACCGAACCGCCCGATCGGTTAAGAATAACCGGTAAATTCGGTTAACGGTCGATCGGTCCGGTTCGGTTAATCAGTTTTAACCAAACTATGCACACCCCTACTCAAAAGTAGAGAAAAATCATCTATTTCTCAAAATTAAGTTGTTAGATAATATAGATCACTATCTATTGCTGGAAGAATATGTATCTGGTCTGAATGCATCAATGACCTGTATACTGTAGTTCATACTGTTTAATTGGAGGCGATGATTTTGTGATTCAAACCACATATTTAGCTATATTATTTAGTGCCTCTTTCTTTCCCTCCGGTTAAAACCTACGTATCTCAATACTTAGGGGTGTACACAGATCAGATTGGTGTGGATTAGGTCAAATCCGTTACTTATGGATTGACGGATTTTCAATCCGTGGCTGTTATCTGATCTGATCCAATCCGTGGAAGACCGGATCGGATCGAATCGGATTAATCCGTTCAATCTAATTTTAAAAGAAAAATATCAAACATGTTATAAAAAAATTACATTTTGACCCTTAGATTTTTTTTTCTTATTTTAAATTTAGACATCTTAATTTATATTTAGACCCCTTATATTTTTTTATTTATATTTAATGTCAACGAATCGGATCGGATTGTATCCGCAGATTGATGGTGAAATCCACCACCAATCTGTTGCTAACGAATTACAAAATTTTCAATCCGTTTACCTTCAAATCGGATAAAAATCCGCGGATCGAATCGGATTTCCGGATCAACGGATTTTTTGTGCACTCCTACCAATACTCACTCTTCACAAGTCCCATACCCACACACACCTTTCACAGGTCCAGAAGATTAATGCTATAGTCAAGGATCAATTTTTCGTTGATTCTATGGAGTGTGGAGGCACCTCACCATTGAGCTTCCATTAGGTTAACTATTTTAGTGCCTATCTATCTGTTTCATTGAATTGAATAACCTATTAATATATGTTTTTAGACATTCAATTCTACGCAAATAAATGGGCTCTGTGGACAAGTAAGTCTGGATACATGCATATAGAGAAGGAATAGTTAAAGGTCACCATTGGGCAGAGTCTTGTACTTGGAGAGTCTAAGTTCAGAAGTCCTATTGAGGTTCCACTTTGTTCAAAATCCAAGGAAAGAGCCACTATTGTTTTATAATCTAACTCTTGATTTTAGGAACACGAAATCTAATGGCTTTAGCTCTTTTTTTTTATCAGCAACAACAATTTCATTAAAAGAGATGAGAACAATGAAACAGAGGCCCCACTCATAATCTAATTCAATGGTGAAGTTAATAATGGTTCACCACTCGAGTGGTGACTCAGATCAGTGTTTGAAAACTTGGCTGAGTACGAGGCAACTCGGTCGAGTTGACTAGGATTCAGGCACTATCTTTTTTTTCTTAATTCCAATATTATAATTCCATGAATCAGAGCGAGGCTGGCCTAATTGGAAAAGAACAATAAATTTAAATGAGTCAAAATAGCACAACGGGCCTAGCTAACTGGCAAACTAGTCTAGCTTCACCCACAGTAAATCCACTGATGAAGGGGATGCATGCCACCTGTATTTCCATTGAAATCAATGAAATCCAACGACAAATATTTCAGTCCAGACCCTCTAACGCTGAAATCAGTGACTATAATTATACAACAAAATCCAAACAATTGGATAGATAAAAACTCAATGGATCTAATGTACTTAAAGGAGTCCTATATATGTCGATGGTTATTATATATTATAAAGTCAATCCTACTATGTTGTCCCTCACCATGACATGATGAGGGATGAATACGCATGAATATTTATATATATATATATATATTTAAAGGGAGATATTCAAGTGAGGGATTCCCTAACCATAATGGTGTGTCAAGTACAAAAGTGACTTTTCAAAGTACCTTGAAAAGTCCCTTTTGTACTTGACAGTCCTAAAAATGGAAGTGTCCCACACCATTATGGTGAGGGAATCCCTCACTTGAATATCCCCCATATTTAAAAGAAGACCAAAATCAGAACATGAGAAACAGATCAGAGGGCATTCCTCAAAACCCTCAGCGGTCCTTGCTAGAAAACAAGAAAGTGTCTTCACACAACCACCCACGATCACGGGATATAGTAAAAAGGCAAAAGCTAAAACAATGGATCATCCAGTCATTCATAAAATATGGCTCGCATTCATTCCATTCAATCAATAAGATGAATAGGACTCGAACACAATTTTTAACTAGTAGCTAACAAATGGCGTATAGTAGCAGAGCTCTGAAATTGAAGGTAGAATTCTAGTAGAAACTAAGGCCATTCCATTGCATTTTGAAAATTCATGGAGCGACATTAGGGTGAAAATTCATATAAACAGTAGTAGTAATATGATGAGATGGTAATGCATTGGACCTGCAAATGGATATACAGGTCGCATACCATTCAATCTCAAAGGCCACGATCCACTTATAATTGCCAATCTATTATCTACCAAGATGATGGAATACGTCTAGATAGACAGAGAGGGTGGCACTGGCAGCATGCTTTCCCCAGCTGAAATAAGTTTCGTTGCTGGTTAAATCATATCTAAGCCATCAATGATATTAAATCACTCAAAAGACAGTTTTTCAACTCCTGGAAATAGACTAAAAACTGCTCCTGCTCCTGCTCTTATGATGGTCAGTCCATGGCGCATACGTTGTACAATACCTCAATGCATCCCAGTCAACACGTGAGCGAGACTAAGACCCACCAGAAAATTGGTGACTTGGATGTCATGCCTCTCGCCGTCCAATAGCCAATCCCGTGTGTTATTATGAACTTCAATGCACCTGGACCAGAAACAAGACATCAAAACAGAAAGATGGGCGGCCAATAAAAGCAAGCAAATCAGGGTTAATCAAACCAAATTCCAAGCAGCATACCCAGGTATGGGTTATGTGATGATCCATAAATATCTACTTTAAGAAACACATTCGATCCAGCTACACAACACAGAATTGGTAATCATCTGAGAGACCATGACATCATTACAAATTTGAATTAAAATAAAAGGACGCATATATATATTATCAAGAAATCACTCCCACAATCAAGCATCACAGAGACAAATTTCAACAAAGGATCATGGAACCACTTCCATCATCAGAAGCCTATACTTCAATAAAGGGGACAATAATCCCATTCTCAAATCAATAGAGGTGCCAATCTAAAATTACCTAAAGCAGCAGAAGCAAATTTCAACAAAAAACTATCATGGAACCACTTCATTCATCAGATTGTATGAAACAAATTTAAAGAAAGGAGATAATCCACTCAATGAAATAAAAAAGGCAATCCAAAACTACCCACAGCAGTATACTACTGTCTGCAACTAAGATTGAAAACACTCAGTTTTCATACATGTACACAGCCCATCGCATCCATAGGCAAAGATGGATCCGATCTACACACAAACTGGCAAAGTCAACCAATAAGAAGGGGTCTGGCCCATCAAGGGCGGGTTCTCTTGTTGCTGCAAGATGGGCACTTGTACTGCTTGATATGTTCAGCCCTTGCAGGGGTTATCTTCACGCATTTCCCATGGAACCACTTCTCACATATGTCACAGCAGATCCAGAATTCATCTGCTGCATAGGTCTCGCCGCAAGCACCACAAAGTGTCTCACCATGCTCCTCTTCATCTTCCTCTTCTAATCCCTCTTCTTCATCCTTGGGCGGTTGTGTCACCTTTGAATACTTGGCCTGAGATTCAGAACCCCGCTGCATGTAACATTAAGAGAACAAATCAAACAGTACAGTGAATTAATTGTAGATACAAATACTTTAAAATGGCAATACGACTGCTAGAAAATTGTGCAGTTAACTACAATGTGCTTAACAAGATATAAAGATAGTACTCTTGCAAAGACTGCATGTGGTTGCAGGTGCAGCCAGCAGCCACATGTGCCAGCATTTCATGTTTATGAAAGAACCAAAAATGTTAATTCAGCACACCCAGGCATATTTGCCCCCAGCTCAGTCACCAGGCCTGTTTACTCGTTAGGTGGTTTGAAGCCTACTGCTACAACTACAAGTGAGATGTGATTGTACTACTGCTTATGAAAGAAGATAAAGGAGGCGATCTAGTTTAGCTCTGTCTACCTCATTGTCAGGTTGCTCTGCTCTCCATCCAGTGTTCAGTGTGACGTGCCCATACCCCCATAGCATACTAAAGCTTGACTAAGTGAGTCCAAATTTTTATGAACCTAGGTTCAAACGCCAGGATAGTCCACTCAGCAGGTGTCCCAAGGTAAACCACAATGCATTAAATACCTATAAAAGAGAGGTAAGGTTGCCATCTAAGATCCCCTCATGAGCTTGATCTGTTCATGGACAATGGTCTTCCTCAATCTAAAACTGGACTGTAGATATTTACAATTAGTATTAGCATAAGTGAGAAATGCTTAAGGTGACAATTGACAAATGCAGTAGGCAACAAAAACTGAAGTGCATCATGAAGTCCTGTTTTAGAACAAGATCAGTTGATATCTATAATTTAGGTAGTTTAGGCTTCCCATCTCTAGTTTCGGGCATGGTTCCCTCCCTCCCTCAGGGCTTCCTCTTCCCTATATATAAATTTGAAAGAAACAAAGTTTCAAATGCCAAAAAAGTCTCATTTAAAACAAAAAAGATAAATGACCTGCAGCAACATCAAGTAATGCAATGAGTGCAATAAAGTGCTTACTTGTTGCTAGCCAATTTTTAACCTTCCATTCATACACTGTCCCTTATGATGACTGGAACAGTCCAGTTTTAAAGCCATGACGTACAAGCAACAGAGGTTCGCCTCATGACGGGTTGGACCTTGCGCATTTTGCAGGCATGCTCATGCAGCCATAAAATCTACAACTGAGCTGGATCTATATGTTTGGATGCAGAAAACATTCCCCATTGTTATTTCATGGCAGGAGCGCAACAACAATGCAAACCCTTGCATGTAATCCAGGTCGTCCATGATCCCTTTCATCCTCAAAGATGATGACAAAGATAAATCCATTAAAAATCACCTACAAGGAATCATACAACTGGAACATGGGATATGACACAGGTTATGCCTAGAATCCTCTGTTACATTTAAGAACTGGGTTTGGCGATCCATACCCTGGAAAAAAAAAAAAAAACCTCATCCAGGACACACCGAATGCATGACAACCAAGGGTAGGGTGATGAACAGATTTGGGCATGTAGATTGGGTCCGAATGAACCTTGCCGTTACTTTAAGGCCCTCAGTTTAAAAACTATATGTTCTGCCTTTTTTTTCTTTTTCTTTCTTTTTTGTGATGGTGAGATCAGTATCATATTGGGAGCATCTTAAACCACCCCCCCCCCCCCCCCCCCCAACCCCGCCACCCCCCCCCCCCCCCCCCCCCCCCCGAATGTCATAATCATAGGAATCCAAACTTTTGGACTTCTTCTCATTGAATGTCAACCAGCCTCATGATCGACAATCACGTATCAAGAGGCCACCAATCAGGGTTTAGTAATGTCACATCATGGAGCTTTTGGTCATGGTCCTGGCTCCATGACAAAGACCACAAGACACAACAAGATCACCAAACCAAGAGTGCCATGACTTCCAGGAGGCCACTTCTACAAACTTGATGCCTGAGGATGCCGTGCATATTCTCAAGCCGACCACACAAGCTAGTCCTCTGCTGAAAGCCAGTGCTTGTGAGGCCCACCTCGGGCCCCACCTGGACATGGGAACTGGGGTGGAGTGGGGGTTGAAAGATCTCCCCAAGCATGGGTCGTGTATGGTGATGGAAGCTCTAATCATCACCAGCCCCCACGGTCCAGTTCATTTGGATGGGTGCCATACTCAGGACCCATGACTATAAGGGGGGTCCCTGTTTTATGGTCCACTCAGATGATCAAAACATGGGCCCCACGATGAGTTCAAGAGCACTGGCGCTCAGCTGAGGGATTCACACACACATAATGATAGAGTTTATTAAACCACAAAAGAGAAAAAAAAAAGTAAAAAAAAAAAAGCTTTACCCAAAACAGCAAACTGCATTACAAAAAAGCCTAAAAATGTTGGAATCATATAATGCTTCCTGACAAGACCTTGTGTAAATGAAGGCAATAGATCAAACTCAAATTAAGTACAGAGCGCAACTGTCAAAGCCAGCTTATCTGCAGAGTTGCAACATGCAGCTGAGCTGGTCAAGCCAAAGCGGTTTTTTTTCTTTTTCAAACTAACTGTTTATTTATTCAGACTCATCTTCACATCCCATTTTCACCTCCCAGGCCTGACATCAGTGGCCAAGTAATGAACCAATATGAGTTTGATTGGTTGGGCTTAGCAAGCTATTTTGTAAAGCCAGTTGTGAGAATTGGACCAGGTAGTAAGCTCAAATGCTCACCCCCATACTGGCCAAAAGGCAAATATACTCAGCAGGAATCCTGAAATCCAGCTCAAGTGGGACAGGGCCCAGCTGTCTCTGCCAATTTCAACCCTAATGCTACATGCCACAAATTCAAGTTTACTGGGATTTTTTTCACATTATTATAAGCAAATCTTGTGATGATTTTAGGCTCGGCCATTGAGTCCAAACAGAGAATGGCAACAAGAATTGCTGTGCCAAGCTTACAGAAGATATCACTACGGGCACCAGTTTCCTTCCCGACGCCCACCATTGTAGGTGATCCATTAAAGCAACACAAGAACTTTATAACCACTATCAGATCAATAGAGATTTTTAACAGTGTTTTTTACCCCTTTAGAATTCTGTTTGGATTTGTTGCTGCTGTGATTTGTAGCCGAAGACTTGTCTTTCACTTGCTTCTTTGCAATTCCGCTCACTACCTCATATATTGTTGGGAGCTCATTGATCATGCTAAATAGAAGTTTCCTGCACAATAAGTATTAGAGATTTACAGTAGGAAACAGATATCCAAGAAAGATTGACCCCAGGTCCACAATATGCCATACAGCGTACATTGAAGTTCAATTACTTGATGGAAAGTTTAAGTTTAAATTGGAAAGGAATTGAATCTACATAAATGTGCAGTGCAAATGAAACTCACCACGCACCAGTACTTGCAGGCAGTTGCACTTATATCATTTAGATCATCCTCTATTATTATTTTTATTTAATATTACTTTTCTCAATAATAATTATCAGACAGAAAACCTGACAGAAGGAAAATAACATTACCCCCTTCCATAGCATCCATATGAAATAACCCATTTCTGCCTCATATTGATGGTTTAGATCCTATTCTTCAGAAAGTTCATACCACAAGAGCAATAAATCAGACGTAAGGAACCCCCTACAGCTAGAGGTTCATGCTAGGGAGAGATCCAAAAATAAAGTAGAATTTCTTTGTGGGATTTGATTTCACCGAAAAATTATCTATTATCTTATTTTTGCATCAGCATTCAATGAATTTAACTTAGAGGAAAAAAAATAATCAGCACATGCTCTTCTGCAAGATGTGTTACCTCAAGGAGATGACTTCATTAAATGTAACAGGGAGAGTGCGATAATAAAGAAAAGGGGCAAGATAGAAAAATGCAGCCTAATGAAAATCAACAAGTTGTTGCACTGAATCCGCAAGGAACAAAAAACCATGCGACGGAATGAATGTCATGATATATTTCTAAAGGCAGCATAAGTCACGACGAACTGTATCTCATTTTGACCATGTACATCCTATTCCCCAGAATGTTCAGACTCATAAATGCAATAAACTGGACTTAAAGAACCCACTGCATTTGGAGGTTTCATGCCAGGGACAGATCCAAGGATAAAGCAGCACTTCTTTGTGGAGTTGATTTCACCCAAAATTTTCCTAATCTTAATTTTTTAACATCATTCAATGCAAATACTTAAAGAAACAATATCAACCATGCCCCTCTGTACAGATGTATTACCTTAAGGAGATGACTATATTAAACAGGGAGATTCAGATTACAACAATAAACAAAAGAAAGGGGCAAGACAACAGAAATATGCAGCATATATAAATTCAGTAAGTTGTAGCACTTTGGAGATGCAAAGGATGAAAAAACAGGTGACAGAATGAATGTCACGATATGTTTCTAAAGGCCTCGTAAGGCATGATGATGAACCCAGCCAAAATGTGAGAGCTTCAACTTCAAAGATGCTGTCATTCAATTTAAACTATAGAAAGAAAACAGATACCAATTCATCGCAGGGCCAAATTGTCAATCCTTTAGATACGCAAAACTGCAAGGATTCATATCTAAACAATCTTGATACCTGATACAACTTGGTATCTTTAAGATACGATTTAAATAGTATCCGGTTGCATTAATTTCAATGTTTCTAAGCTTCTGCCAGTTGAATCCCCTGCCACCAAAAGATCTGTTGCCTGAAGTTGACATGTAACGTCACTAAGTGATGCAGATCACTTCATGCTAATTCTAAATGCCATTTTGATTCCCCCAAAAAAATAAAAAATAAAAAATTAAGACTGAAAGTTCGGTCCCTTATAACTTTCATCTCTCATGGGATGCAACAGGATGAATGTTAATTTATGGGGGTGGTAAGCATTGGGAGGAGATGAATGGATCTCCAAAAAGATGAACACCACACAAAAAGCATAATGAGTGCATCAAGAGCCTTAAAGATGGGCAGTTAAAATAAATAACTTTAACCATACACTTCAAAGACCTAATTGCATGGAGACAATAATCCAATGAAGGTAAAGTTTCACCCAGGGAACATCCATGATAACCACTTCAAATCCTGCCACTCTTATGTATTGGCATGCATCCATGCGTAAGTCCAGACGCACACAGTTGCAATTCTAACATCATGTGAGGGTGTGTTCTACTTCTATCATCATCATCAATGAAGTGAATTTGCAATTCTACTTCTACTCATCCACGCTAGGAGCTAAATTCTACTAGTCCACTATGGCACTATCTCACATATCAATTTCTGCTATGTTTCACATATTATTGATCTTCCCTTGGTCTTTCTTACTACATTCCCAAACAATCTTCCTTTGTCAGCGTCAAAATCATAGCTGTTGTATAAAATTGACAAAGAGGAAACAAAAAGGAACAAACAAACAACAGCATACTTAGATTATCTCCCATAACCCAATAAGTTGAAGTACACCAAGAGGCATGGCACACAAAAAGGGTAGAAATGAGAAATCACTCCTTAAATAAAAGAATCATCCTCCAGCATTTAAAAGTATAAGGGAAAAAAACTTTCGTTCGTCAATAATAAAGAAAGCCGTTTAATAAATCTATGCTTCCCAAAATTAGCAGAAACTCTAAATAACCATTTGTTTTATTGGCAAACTCTAAATAACCTTGTGCCATGTGTTATTTTCTATCATATTCCTACATTTCAACAGATATAACAATGCTTAAGTTTCACCTAATTCTCATGATTAGGGCCAAAAACAAGCTGATCGGAGTTTGATTGAGCACAGAACACAACAGATTAAACAAGGATGACAGAAAAATTTTAAATGCCTGTTGAAATAGATACAAAAAGAAGTTCAATAAGAAAAAGCTCATGATGTTCAATTTAGATTGAATGGATGATAAGATAGTACAGAAAAGAAAAGGTTACAAGGAACCAAATCACAACAAACAGTAAAAGATAAAGATAAGAAACACTGATCCAACTACACTTCCAGTGGACAGGATTCACACTACTAAATAAAGAAGGCAGAAAAGTCACCTGTCATTTCTATCGAATCCAAATCTAGCGCCAAAATAGAACGCCACAGAAAGCAACCATGCATCACTGTGGACAGCAACCAAAGATAACCAGTCTTTTTCTTGCATCCCGTCCCTGGCAAAGTTAATGCCTAACGCAGGCTCAGGCAGCTCAGGCGGAACCTCTTCAGCAGGTAAATTCACTTCCCATTGTTCATTGGGTAATCCATAAAGGCATAAATTCTCCTTCTCTGCCAGGTATACCATTTGACTACTAAGTAGAACAGAGCATTGACCATGGAAAACAAAATTGGAAAACAATGAAAAAACATTTAACATTTGAAATGGTTACACCAGTTAACAAACAGAGAGAAAAGTTGCCATAACCAAACATATACAAAAATAAAACTACATAGCTAAGAAGGGTTGATGCACAGTAACAATTGCAATATGCGACTTCGAATTTGAAGCACTCAAATGGTAGGAAACAGAGAAACAAATACTTAAATACCCATGGCTTTCAAAAAAAAAAAAGAATTGGAAATATACTGGCTGGAGAAAGATTCCAATCTTTTCTCTCAATTTAAAAGTTCAAAAAACCCTTTTCAGCAAAAATACCAATTTTTCAGTATGAGTGCAACAAAGATGGATGTCACAACATCCATACTTAAAGTATATTTTGTATCCTTAGTTTTAAGGATTTCTCAAAAACTAGGAAGAACCCGAATAAGAGATTACCTAACTATTCCTTTTTAAGAGGGCCTAAGGCTACCCCAACCTTTGAGCTTTGCATGCATCATCCAAAAATATAATTTGACTCAAGGAAACATTTGGTTCCAACAAATCATGATGGTTTCTAGGTTAAATTCAATCATCACAGATAAGAGATTTAATGAAGTGCAAGGATTTGAAACACCCATGAATCAGAAACTTCCTCATTCCAGAAATCTCTATTGGCAAGGATGCTCCAAAGGTATTCCAAAATACACATGAATGAAATTTCACAAAGAATTTGATCTCTCTCCATCAATAAGCAGATTTCCTCTCTTTTCTCTCTTTAATTTAATGTGGACGGTTGACTACACCACCATTCATTTGCAGGAGATTCTTTAAAAGATAGCCATCTAAAGCTGGGCCCCACCAAAAGAACAGTCCTCATATATAGTCAAAACGTGGGCCCCACTATCCACTTCTAACCAGACAAAAAACAAAGGTAATGATACTACAAACACCAATTCACAGAACCATTAGACCAAAAAACAGTAGTACCCAAAGCTTCGAACCAACGATTCATGAAGAACAACACCAAACAACTAGTAGTTCCCCCCCAAAAAATAAAAATTTCCTGAGCAGCACGTGTGCAGAGCCTCTTGGCCGTCCTTCAGTGGGCCCCACCTCACCAAGGCAGCCATCCATCCTAGCGTCGGGTCAAAAATCAGAGAGAGAGAGTTTTCAAATTAAAGGTCTGGGAACCATCCGATGAATGGACACATGGTGGGGCCCAAAAAGATGAGCAGCTCGGAGTAAAAACAATCAATTTACCTGCAGAAAAAAGACCGAGCATGCAGCAGAAAGGGGTAAAACAAAAAACAAAACAAAAAAAAAAAACTAACCTGGATCGCACTGCTGGTAAAATTCAGCAACATCTGCACAGAACATGAGACCATTCTCAAAACCCTAGCTTTCCAAAAATAGCAATCACACCAAAAGAAAAGGTAAAAGAAAAAGACCAAAAGAAGTAAAAAAGAGGAGAAGGAAACCGGTGGTGAGAGCTTTGATCATGGCGGCTCTCCTGCCCTTGAAATCCCTGAAAACGTCTTCCGCCGTGCGATGATTGTACGCTCCGGCTCCCATCTCCATGTCTACAAAACCTCACCTGAGAAACACAAGAAGAAGAGAGGCAGAGAGGGGGCAAAAGAGGAATTAGGTTATCTATATGAGCGGGAATTCAAGGAAAAGGAGCGAGGAAAGAGCATTCCATTCCAGAGAAAGCGAAAGAAGGAAAAAGGAGAAGAGGGGGGAGTTGGGTTTTCTCTATCTTTCCTTTCTTTCTATAAAAAGGAGAGGGAAACGAGAAAAAAATAGACATATGGATTACGAGAGTGTTGAGAAAGAAAGAAACGGAAATGAGGGCTTGCAGACGCTCGGATATGAGACGCCTTGAAATCGACGCATTAAATTGGGTTTTAATGGGACGTGACAGGTCCGGTAATGGGAATGGTCTCACCCCACCCATGTCTCATATTGGTTGCACTCGAAGCCCCACCCGGATTGGGTTTGGGTCCATTGGGACGGTTTGATAATTTCTAGGGCAACTTATGTCAGTTGTCACCCTTCTCTTTCGTAGTTCCCGAATGTCCCTTTTAGAGTGCTGCTGCATGCACACTGAATATCACTTTTCAGACACTTTTTTTTTTAATTTTTTTATTCCTCTCTCCCCGGCTAGCCATTCCTTCGCCTTATCTCACTCGATCTGACCAACCCCTCTTTCCCGCTCATTGCCGGCCGCACTACCATCTTTTCCTCTTTTTTCCTCTCCTCCCTTTCTCCATCCCCCTCTTTGTCTCTTTTCCTCTTCTTGCTCGTCGTCGTCTGCCGCCAGCCCACCCAACGAAGGAGAGGAAGAGGGAGAGGGTGGCGCGGGTGACGGCCGACGACGAGGAGGTAGAGGAGTCGATTGCAGGCAAAGGGGCCGGCCGGCAGATGGAAAAGAGAAGGAGAGGGAGGGGTGGTTTAGGAATTTAAAAAAAAAAAAAGGCGTGTGTGGAAAGTAATATTCAGTGTCTAGTTAGGAGCACTTCCCTTTTAAGGTCCGGAAATGACTCTAGGTTCCCTGAATGATCTTTTCCTTTTGAACGGAATTGCCCCTGTGTGTCGGTGGGAATTACAGGAGTCCCTTTAGAAATACTTTATGTAGTAGGACCACCTTGGGAGATCAAGCTCCGCCCATCATCATCATCCTCCTCCTCCTCCCTCTCGTAACTCGCCCAAGAGTGATTATGCTTTCGATATTGTAACCAAATCAGATGGTTTATTATCAGTTCATGTCACTTCGATTGATGATGGGGAGATGGGATTTATTTATTGCCCAAGAGTGATTATGCTTTCGATATTGTAACCAAATCAGATGGTTTATTATCAGTTCATGTCACTTCGATTGATGATGGGGAGATGGGATTTATTTATTTAGTTCTAAAGAGTTGACAGCAAGGTGGGCCACAAACAAAATAGATTAGATTTTAGCCTGCGCTTATATACAACATTATATAAAATTCTGACATCTGGTTGATAGGGTTCTACAGACTACAGTCTACACCCAGTTGGTCCAGTAAGCACCAAAAGTTTCCTTTTTTTTTTTTAACCTTGCATTTAAGGGCCTTGGGTTGAACCAAAACATGCTTAAGAAAGATATGATAGGATTATGGTTTGCATTGATATGTCAGACCATTTGTTTACCAAAGATATACAGTTCTCTAAGACAGACAAAACCCCCATTTATACTTTTCGTTTTTTTTGGTAAGATCAAAGTCAGGTCTGCCATGTTTGAAGGTCAAGAAAGAGTTTTTTTTTCCCCTTTCCTGTAACCTTTTAAATCTTTAAAATCATTCAAATTGTTCAAAGCATGCAGTCACACATAGTACCAATAACCCACAGTAATCAGAGGCATATCTAGGGTCCACTCTCCATCAACTATTTTTCTCGGCTTTTTTTTTTTTTTTTTCTGAATGCATTGATAGGACACACTTTATAATTCAAGCTGGTTTGAATTGATGTGTGTGAGTAGGAGTGCGTGGGGCACATCAATTCAAACCAGCTTAGGTGAAAATAAATAAGCTTAGCTTAAATAGCCCCTAGCAGCGTCTAAGCCAGATTCCAATTCAATTGGAGTGGTATGTATGCATCATAAGTTACATCACCCATAAAGTTAAAACACTAGACTGTTTTTGTCACCATTATTATTTCAATCGCGCAACATAACAAGGGACCAAAATGAAAGAAAATAAAAATAAGGAAAGAGAATGGAAAAACGCAACATATTAAATGTATCATTGAAAAACAAATTCTTATGTTTATTTTAAACACGGGCGAATTCATTGGTGAGGCAACTACCTTATAAGCGCTTTTTTCCTCCAACATGAACCAAAAAAAAAAGCGCCCAAATACAGTGCGGGTGTGGAATTGTTTTAGTAACTCTTTTCTGAAAAGCCAGAAGATGTGGGTTTCCAAGTCGAGTTGTCGGGACTACACTTCATCTGGGGACCACAAGGTCCGACTTCTCTCAAGATCCGGAGGAATTAGTACAGTTCAAAAAATTGGAAATACACCTTTAGAAGGGAAAAAAAACAAAAGGTTCTTATCCTTATCTATTAACTTCCGATCGATTAAATGAAGTCCATGCTTTTATGCCTCTATGTACGAAGTTCCAGACGACAAGTACATGTTAAAGAAAATCTCAGACACTAGAGAATCAACACCATTTATTCATTTTAGTCGCCATGGAATCTCCAATCCAAAAAGCAACCATGAACAGTCAATGTCCGAACATATCCGGAAAAATAATGGATGGCTGCATCTTGCAATTTCGGGAGAAGTTGCATTGCATATTGTAAAACGTAGCATCAGTTCCCCGTGAAGATAGTAAAAGTAAAAAAAAATAATTCCATGCTGTCACTTGAGGTACCATCAAGCAAAGGGAAATTCTATTTGCACCCACTATTTTTATGGAGCACACCCACATATGTGAAAAAAATTTACAGGGATTGTACATACGTGGGTATGCTTAAGGAAAAAAGGTAGGTGCAAATAGAATTTCCCTCACACAAAATCTGCTTCAACCAAAAAAAAAAAAAAAAGAAAGAAAGAAAGTAGAATCTGCACTTTTAAAGCTAACTCTTGTCAAGGAGCCCATCGGATTAGAATCCAGCCATGCAGAACCATTGAACCAAACTCTCCCGCCCTTAAATTGGGTAAGACCTATATAGACCAGACCTCACCTCGCGCGGATGATGAAATCTTCTACTGACCATCCAAAGTTCAGCATGGGTTAAGAAATGCTCACCGATATAATTGGCTCATTGAGTTATAGAAATGAATGGGCAGAGGTCTTGAAAGGTGTGCATCAGTTCATATGGTTTGACCCTGTTTCTAGAAATTTATCTAGGACAAAAAATGCGAGGTTCACAGCTATATGAGAACACTGGATCAAAGCACAAGCACAAGCACAGCACTCAACTACATGTAAATACAGGAGCACATGCAGATAACCAGCTCATGAAGAATATCACAGTCGATACAGGACCAGCAGTGTATGCAATTACTAGCAATCCTTTCTGATTCAAGCCACAGCAACATACACAAAGAATATACTTCATTTTCTTTGGAAAGCCTGCAGTACTCCCAATAGAACAAAGCTTAACTTTTACAAGGTCGATAATCATCATTATTGCTTCATCCCATCAATCTAAGGTCGAATTACAAGAGTAAAAACTCTTAAAACTCTAAAGAAAACATGATAAAAAATCCTATCTGTGGAACTAGAAAGCCTATATGCGCGTTAACACAAGAGAGACTTCATCGTGAAGTCCAAAGTCACGCATCTCCTGAAAGAACATGATTTCGACTTCACATGGAACCAGAAAGGAAGATGGATTGCAATTCTTGTCCACTCATGAAGATGAGACATGCAATTTGTGGCTGAGTTCAGACATATATTAAGAAAATGTATATTCTAAAAGTTGCATGACTTGTATACAGAGCTCCTCATGGTCTGCAGAGGAGAGGATTCATTATATAAGTGTTAGGAGCTCGTGCATTGAGCACCATTAAGTAAATCTTATCAATACCAAACCCTCTGTTCCTAGCATTTTGGTGATGCATACAAACCATCCTTTTGAACGAGTGTTGGCCATATATTTTGGACGTTGAAACAAAGAAGAAAAGATACAAGGAAAAAAGAAGAGCATCATCTCATTAAAAACCCTATAAGCAGAAATGGTATAATCAATTGACTGCTGCAACATTTTTATCTGACTCACCAGTCACCACTGCTGTAGGGTGATGGTTGAGAACTTTGTCCCACTTGGGAACAGGTCCAATGAATAAGGATCAAGTTTGGTAGGGCTCTACTGGTAATCTGGCCTCAACAAATTCTGTAAGGATGTAATGACCAGTAACAAAAAGCAAAAGAACAGAAAAATCAATAGACATTAGACAGGTCTATATAGTTTCATTCTAAAAGCTACATTCAAAAGAGAAAACTTGCATTTCAAGAATACCACATTTATGTACGGAAAAGAATCCAGGAGATCTACACAAAATGGGAAGATTATCAAAGGGTTTTTCTCATACCAACCCACTTTTATTTAAGCTCCGTTCTGGCCCCTCTTTATTTGTGAAGTGGGATGTACGGATGAAAAATCCAAGCCATTCACACTCACCCCACTCTTGTAGATTAGCACTCATCCCTATTTGACACCGATCCAACCATTAACCACCGTTGAATTAAATTACAAAAATAATACACTTCGAAAACCATTAAATTTGGAGGCTTCAAAATTGATTGTTAGGATAGTTTGATCAGGGCGATATATGGCTTACGCCTATCCCCGCTGTCCCCTCCATATCCAACGTGCCCTTTTAAAAACTGTACTTGAAATGACAGAACACCCCAATTACAATACAACTTGATCAAACTTTCCAAGAGCTTAACTTTTGTGTTCAAATTGGAATACAGGAGATTGCGATCCCAGTTCTCCAATAGTCTAGGCAGGAATCTCTGCAGACAAAATGAGAACTGACATTGCCCATTTGACACACTACACAGTATCCCACATATTAATGGATAAGGAGGGAAAAAAGGAAAGAGAAAAAAATATTTTCCTCCCATAAGCCAAAATAGTAGTTAACCAAGCCAAAACTCATCAACCTGTTAGTACAACTAAAATCATTTGCAGGTGTATCAAGCCAGCAGTGACATCCAAAAAGGACTCAAAGCGACCTCCAACAGTCTTCGTAAAGATTGAACATTGGCCTCTCAAGCTTAAGTACCAATTGAAAAATATTAGCTGCTAACACCAGCTTCCACCTTTAAAAATAGATTGGCAATCTAGAATCCAATCTGAAAAATCTATTCTGAATCTTTCACAACACATGAAACTATTTAGACAAAGAGGTTCATGACTTAGTATATAGGAGTCTCGGGGTCCAAGCTTTGATATCATTCATAGAAACGTGCAGACCTAGTTATACTTGGTAACTCAGTTTCAGCAAAAATCCTAAAACCTACTAGTCTTTCATTTCACGTAAGTAATTGCCTAATTCTTCTAATGGTTGATATTCAGGAATCCAAACACTGTGTACTCCCAGAGCTCAGGTTTCCAGAGGACCAGGTAACCAGATTTACAGGGACACAAACGGGCCAAAACACTATCAGAGTAGCAGATAGCACAAAGCCTCAACCAGCACTATATAAGGGTGGAATATACTAGAGTTGCCTGATTCACCCCCACCCCTTGCGTTTCCCGTATCAGTTCGCCCGTACCCTTTTAGGGTACGTTCACGAATCGAAACACTGATCTAAGCGTCCCCCATTGTTATGTAACAAGATCAAGAAAGAAGAAAAAAAAACAGCAAAGAATAAAAAGTACAAATATGTAATACTAACCTTATTAGTCGTTGCAATCATATCTCTCCCTCTTTTGTAATAAGCTACGTCGTGCTCCTTTGACTAGGCAGCTTGGTTTTGTTTTTGTTTTTTTGGTTTCATCGGAGAAAAAGATGTTAATTTCTAGGGTTTTAAAAGTTTATAACAATTGGGCTCAATAAGTGCAGCCCAAAGTCTTAACAGATCCAAACAATTTAGATTATGGGGTTCACTCCTAAATCTAATAAAGGGCGCGCGCACACACACATGGGTCTCGTAAAAACATAATACATTATAGCGAATTACGACTCCAAATACCGTACCGATGAAGCCTACCCCAACGTACCGCGTCCCACCCTAAGTAGCGTACCCCGTACCCGTACCCCGTATCGAAACGAACCGCGTTTTTGGTAACATTGAAATATACATACTTCACTGGCAATGTTAAAGATAGAACCTTAAAAACATAAACTGTTAACTAGCAGCTGAATGCTGATGGGTGACAGCATATACTAGTCATGCCCTTCCTGGTCTATATAACACTACTACTACAAAGGTTGGTGAAAGAAATGGTTATCTTTTCTCTCAGAATATCAAATCAAAACCCATGCACGATTCAAGGGATATCCACATGATGATGACAATCAAGACCATATAAATCACATGAAAGTAGAATAACATTATCAACTGGAACAGAAAAAAAACAGTGCATCTCTTTTGTAAATATGAAGAAAATCATTTGAAGAGTGCTTCCAACCGACAGGGCACTAAAGGGCAGTTGCGTAATTTATTGTGAGATCACACTGCAGGCAAAATCAACATTGAGCCTCAGCAGTCAATTGCAAAACGCCCCAATTCAAGAAAATTAACAATGACTCAAAATCCAAAGCAGCAAATCTAATAACTAATGCTGTCCAGAAAGCCAACAGCAAATTCTCAGTTAAGAGCGGCGGCATTTGCCTTACCCTGCCTGGCGAGCTTTGTCCACTCTGTGTGGAATGATCCAGGGCGGTCGATCCTCTCATAAGTATGAGCTCCAAACAGGTCTCTCTGCGCCTGCACAAGGTTGGCAGGAAGCCTCCCCCTCCTGTATGTATCGAAATAGGCCAGACTGGCACACATCCCCGGCGTGCTGATCCCTGCCTCAATTGCCAGTCCAACGACCCGCCTCCATGCCGCCTGTCGCTGCACCATCTCCCTTGCAAAATCCGGGTCCACCACCAGGTTCGCCAGACCGCGGTTTCGCTCATACGCCTTCTTGATTCTATCCAAAAACACAGCTCTTATGATACAACCTCCCTTCCAAATCCTCGCCAATTCGCCCAAATTCAAATTCCACTCCTTCTCTTGGCTCTTGGCACGCAGCAGATTCATTCCCTGGGCATAACTGCAGATTTTGGAAGCATAGAGGGCCTGCCTCACATCATCTATGAGCTGCTTCTTATCGACTCTGCGCCCCACCAGAACCTCCCCAATTCCGGCCTCCCTGAAAATCTGTGACGCCGCAACTCTCTCCTCCTTCAACCCGCTCAGATACCGGCAGTCGAGCGATGCTGCAATGGTGGGGGCGGCGATTGAGAGCTCAGCCGCCTGCTGCACCGTCCATTTCCCGGTGCCCTTCATCCCCGTCTTGTCCAAGATCTTATCCACCAATTCACCCTCCCCCAATTCATCCCTGACCCTGAAAATATCTGCAGTGATCTCAATCAGGAAGCTTTCCAATTCCCCGCGGTTCCACTCCGCAAAGATATCGGAGAGCTCGGAATTGGACAGCCCGCCGACGGTCTTGAGGACGTCGTAGGCCTCGGAGATGAGCTGCATGTCTCCGTATTCAATCCCGTTGTGTACCATCTTGACGAAGTTGCCGGAGCCGCCCTCGCCGATGTAGGTGACGCAGGGGCCGTCGTCGACCTGTGCGGCGACCTTCCTGAGTATGTCCTCGACGTTGCTGTAGGCGTCGAAGGAGCCGCCGGGCATGAGGGAGGGGCCATGGCGGGCGCCCTCCTCACCGCCGGAGACGCCCATGCCGAGGTAGAGAATCCCTCGGTCGGCGGCAAGGCGGATGCGGCGCTCGGTGTTCTCGTACCACTCGTTGCCTCCGTCGATGATGGCATCTCCGGGGGACATGTGGTCGGAAAGGGCGGCGATGGTCTGGTCGACGGGGGATCCGGCCTTGACAAGGATGATGACGGATCTGGGCCGTTGGATGGATAAGACGAAGTCGCGGGGGTTGTAGTGGCCAGTGAGGGGGAGACGGCCCTCCTGCTCCGCCCGATCTAGGGTTTCGTCGACCTTGGACGTAGTTCTGTTATAAACAGAGATCGGAAAGCCTTTCTCGGCGATGTTGAGGGCCAGGTTTTGGCCCATGACGGCCAGCCCCGCCAGGCCGATGCGAGAGAGGGCCGCCGCGGAAGCATCCATGGAAATACGATTTAGGGTTTAGGGTTTTTGGGAAGAAGAAGAAGAGATGATGAAAGTGAGAGTTTTCTCCTTCTTTCCTTCTTTCTGGTTTTTGTTGGTTGGTTGGTTGGGTTGGTTTTGTGAGTAGTTTCTGTTTAGTTTAGTTTTTAGTTTTTAAGTTTGACGGACCCGTCGAGGAGCGAAAGGGCAGAGGAGCGTTAGATACGAAGTTAGAGCCAACTGCTATCGTCATCTCCTTCGTCCGTTCGTATTCATGAATCTGGGCCGTTCATCAGTGGTCAAATTGAAGAAGAGTCTAGCTTGTATCTGGGCCGTTCATTAGTGATATGAAAAATGGAAGGTTCTGATTATATAATTTCTTATAAAGTGTAATAGGTGGTAGGTAGTGTTACGCAATTTTGACTCATTAGATACTTTATTACTGGATCATGAATCATGTGAGCTGAAGAGGTTGCTGTTCAAATGGGAATGGGACAGTGTGGCAAATGCCACCATTGGAAAAATTAAAATTTATTTTTTTTATTTTAAATAGATAAAGCAGGTATAAAATCTATTTTTGAAAGTGTGATAAATTCAAAATATCTATATTTGAATGCGAGAGAAATTCAAATGCCAATCCAAATTCACATCCATATAGATATATAGGATCCAAGGTATTAATTGATCCTTGTATATCGACCTAAAAACTCAAATCTAAGAAAATTAAATCTCGAATCAAAGGTTTTTGAGAGATAAAATGGCTTGAGTTATATTTATATTTGAGAATCTATTTAGCTTTAATCTTTATTTTTTTGAAGTTAATGTCGGTTTCGATATAATAGTTTCGTCTCGGATCTGTATTTGAATATGAAACTGGATTTGTAAAGATGGATCTGAGTCACTACTGGAGACATAATTTTGGAAAATATCTAAAAATAAAAAAAATACTTATAAAATATAAATATAAATTTATCTTCATGAGTTCATGTTATTCAATTTGAATACAAAAATCTAAGTTGCATTTCCAATCATCGGTTTTAAATCGTTCATTTCAAACATAAAGTATAATTATTTAAAAATAAATATTAAGTGTTTAAAATCAGATCTACCAATCAAATGGTTTAGAATGCAAGGTGAGTCTTATATTTGACTGAATCTTTTATCAAAATAAGGTAACTTGAGAGAGTCAGGAGTCAACTTCCCGAGCCTTGTTTTTTATATAAAAATAAAAGATTCTAATAGTTTTAATGACCACCCACATTTATACAAAGATGATTGCATAGTGTGAAAGAAAAAATAATTTGCAGATGTAATGCTGTATTGATTTCTTTTAAATTAATTAAGGGTACTATAGTATGAATATTTATTATGTTGAATATATAAATGGATTTGTCATTCAATCAATTCATGTAGCTTTTATTATTTAGTACTTGATTTGGATAATAAATAAACCTGGTGGTTTGAGGGGTTCAACAATTGAACCAAATGGTACACATTTTCTCTAAAGATTAGACGATAATACTGGTTCTTCATTGTTAAACTAATACTGGTTGTTCGTTGTTACTGACTCCATCATTTAATATATTCAGGTTCATTAGGGCCTGTTTGGATGTACAAGAAAACACAAGAAAATAATATTTTATAGAATATAATCTTTCATTTTTTAAAGAATAAAATCTTGCGCGTTGGGTAACGTAAGAATATTAATTTCTTTCAAAAAGCTCAATATTATCTCCTACAGCTCCCTCATGTAGAAAATTTTTTACAAGATAAAAATCTTTCAAAATAATGATTACTAAGTGATAGAGTAAAGTAAAGACTTTAGTTCACCAAATCCATGATAATGTGTATATTTAGCCTTGTTTAGATATATGGGAAACTAAAGTAAAAGTAAATCTCACAGGACTGTAAAGATGAGGTAAACTAAAGGTTGGATAAAGTACATGATGAAGTAAAGTGGGAAGAAATGGTAAAGTAGTTTTTTTTTTTACTTTACTTTATCACATTTTATCATAGTTTATATGCTAAATAAAAAGTGACTTGTTTATAGGTGTGGTAAAGTAAAATAAAGATTGATGTTATATCATGGTAAAAGGTGAGGTAAAGTAAGGTCAGATGAAGTATGTAGTAAAGCAAAGTTGGAGAGATAAAATAGCTATTTTCTTTATTGACTTTACTGTACTATACTTTTACCATGATTTTATATGATAAAAGAATAGTAACTTATGGTAAAAATATGAAAGTTAAACTTTACTTTACCACATTATTTTTTATCCAGACGTGGTAAATTACATATAAATTAACATATTTAATAAAAAAATATTCTTATAATATAATTTAGTTTAATCATAGCACCTTCCAAACAACTCAATTTAAAATCTGTAATATTTTTCAAAAATCGTCAAATAATAAAAATATTATACTATTATAATATTGCATTATTGTATTTTATACTATTTTATTCTTGCAATATTTAAATCTATTAATATTTTATTCTGTAGACATCCAAACGGGCCCTTAGTGTCTTGAAAATTGTCAAGAAACAGTATGAAGAACCAGATGAATCCAATCCCAGATACAACAAGGATCGGTGGCAGAAAATGTAATCACCTTGGGAGGGTATGATTATTTAAGTATTGGGTGGTGTCATTTGTATGTGTTGGGTGAATGAGGGTACACTACTCTTGTACATTTTCTTCCTCCCTCGTTATAATCTTATTATTTAATGATTAAAAAAAATCAGTGGCAGATTTCATGCACATTCAATGAACACTATTCCTTTTTCTTTTTTCGTTTTTACCAAGTTGGCCTATCTGCGTGGCTCAAGTTCACCACCGCGGGTAGCCTGCCAAGAATCTTGTAATTGAAACATTGGTAAGCCCCCACTTGGATCCTCTACACTCAGTTTACCTACACTTTGTTATGTTGGAGAGCAAAATTGCACAGGCAACCTAGGTTACAGTTATACAAAGGCATGAACCCTCTTGTACATGTAAATTTGATCGCTTATAATCGGTCTTTCAATGAACTGTCGTTCTTACTTGTCTGCCTTGGGTTTGAACCCGGAAAAATAATAATAAAAAAAAAGAGAAGTAACTGCCTGAACTCGGTCCATGAAGATACTACGTACGTACCCTTACAATGAACTGTTAGGATTTAGGAAAAAGGCTTTGGGTGTCAGATCTAGGTAGAAAAAAGTCTGGACAAACTCTTGAGCTTGATTTTGCAAGGTCTTATCTGATGTGAGGTTTTGAAGTGGATGGTTGATGTCGCGGCCCGGTCCCGAGATCTGATTAACTCGGACAAACCCCGAGTCGCGAATGCATATTTACTCTCGTAAACTCCGAATTAACATTAAGTTAAAACGAAATCTACAAGGGATATCAAATACAAATACCTGTCAAATGTATAAAGTTTGCGGAAAATATACATTGACGAAACACTATTAAGCATATGCGTTCCTTTACCAAAAGTAAAGTTCATATACATACAACTCTGTTGTAATAAATTCAACCACTGCATATTTATATACAATGCAGGGGACATCTACTTGCATGTCAAACCTATAAAACAAAACCGTTCAAGACAACTTTAGAATATTTCTATTTGATTCGCACTCATCTAGTTACACCCATACGATCCAACCTCCTCTGTTGATGGCGTGGACAACTGGGCCTGCGATGTCATCAATAACATCGTGAACACGACGGTTCAACAATGTATATGCAGTTCTATGATAGTACATACTATTAATTATATACAAATCAATTATATAGAAATCTGTCAATTTACCAATTTAACAGTTCTATATAATTCAATACAATTTAACAATGAATAATTAGAAATAGTGGAGTCAAGTAATAATAATTACTTAAGACAACCACAACAGTACTCTATTATGACATTTCGAGTTATTAACCAATAAAACAATTCTAGATAATAACAATATCAATATTTGATATAGTGAAGTCAATGTTACTATTATCATAGTATCCAATTCATTTCGTTTCGATTCAGTTCTTCCAACGGAAGTAATTTGATGTATTCGTAAACACAAATACTAGTCAGTTATTCATCATTTATTTTGTCCCAGGCTCAAATTAGAAAGGCGTACCATTCAAGAACCTAAAGGACTTTCACTTTCTATTACATGGCTTCTCAATTATTTCCTTTATTGGCCGGCGGAGCTCGCAGACATCTGGCTCAAGCCTCAAGGATCAATAATTTATAACTTACGTGGAAAATCTACCAGCATCTTGATCAGAGATCACTGGCATGTCTACGGAGCTCCGGAACGCTCCCACATATCTACTGCAGTTGGAATTACACATTTTTTGTTACCTTTTAGTAACTGTTCATTCAATTCATTATCATTACATTATACGAAGTTAGTCTAACTCTATACGAGTAGTAGCTTGATTCAAGTCAGCTCTATACGAGCTTCTCATTCAAGAATTCCGTATATGAATTCCATTCATTAATTCAATACCTTATGTGAGTACAGCTCAGTAATGAGCTTAGGAAAGCATTATGTCAAGGTAGCTCAATGATGAACTCAAGGACTATAACATAGTTTCTTGTTACTTTTAGTAACTTTATATTCAATTTATTAATTCAGCATACGAATTAAGTTCAACTCCATACGAGTTTCACGAAGTCAATCCATTATGTCAGTATAGCTCAATAATGAGCTTAGGAAATCACAGTCTAGTGTTAGACTCAGGAATTAAATCAAATCAATTCGTTATTCCCATGTATTAATTCAATACAGCTCAATAATGAGCTTAAGAACTGCAACACCATATAAATTCGGGAATTCTATCCAATCCTATTCATACTTCTAAACCAACAGCTGAGTGAAACCTTCGTTGTCCAATGCACGTGTTATCCTTGATGAACATTACTTTATATATTGAATTGTGCATTCGAAGAACTTAGTTTACACCTATGAAGGCTTAGACATTAACAAACAACATGTATAAATTAGGCTTCTAAATAGGAAAATCAGATTCCAAATCTGAAAATTCCTTCACGTCGGTCAGCTCGTCGGTCAACATGTTGGCTGACTGACATTACGTCAGCCCGAATTCCAGAGACATGAAAATCCCTGGACTTAACATTGTCAGTCATGTCGATCGACCGACGGTATTCTGTCGGCTGACCGACAGGAGTCGGTCAGCGCCGGCTCGCTTCACGGTTCGAAAACCAGAGAGGCCAAGTTTTGTACTTATAACATCGGTCAGCTTGTCGGCTAGCCAATATCATGTCGGTCAAAATTCCAGAGAGCTGGAATTCACTGAAAAAACTGAGTCCGGACCTATCGGTCGACCTATCTGTATGTCGGTCAGGTTGTCGGTTGACCTATCGATCGACCGACTTGCATCAGAAATCCATTTTGAGCTCGAAATTTCTGAAGAGAAATTCCGGATTTTTGAACTCTTTGAGTTCCAACAAGCCTAAAAACATCACAAATCACAAGACATGTATATACTTGCCTCTAGTGAAGATTAATCGAAGAAAATCCCTTGCTTAGCTTGAGCTTGAGATCAAATTCCCAATTTCTGAAGCTTCTCTTCAAAGCTTCACTCCAAGAAACTTGAATATAACTTGAGGAAGAAGATGAAGAGAGCGAAGCCTCTTCAAAACCACTTGCAAGGCCCTTAGTATCCACTCTTGATGCAAGAAATGGAAGAAAGGAGAGAAAAGAGAGAGAAAAGGAAAAAGGAGGCTAGTGTTTGTAAAAATAAAAGAAGAATGAAGTCTCTTAGCTTATATAAGCTATGGATTTTAATTTAGCACCTTCACCTCACAATTTATTACGATTCGAGTCAAATGAGAGGTCATTTGATCCGTTTCTCATCAGACGAATTCATATCTATTACGAAAACTACCGTACTCGTCGAGATACACGTGTTAGTATCAAGAGTTTCCATATTTGACAAAATACGCGGAAATCCATATTCACATAAAAGTCCTTCAATTCCATGTTTGAGTTCAAAACTCCATTCAATTCATTTACAATCCTTAATTGCCATTTCTTAAGCCTAAATCCTTCAGTTTAGGCTAATTCAATATCAATCCTTTGTTAACCTAAGTAAACATAGTTAATTAGTATTAATTTAGATTAATGAGAGTTAATCTTGATTAACTCGGGACGGGGTCCTACAGTTGATAGATTAATGGGGATCTTATTTTATTTCATTTGATGACTGAAGATGTCTGAAGGAGCTTACATTACATTTGGTACATGTCCAATATGGAGACTATCAATGGAACATGTAATATTGTGGTCACTTTTTTTGGTTTAAGTAACTCTGAAATTATTACCTCATAGTTTTGAGAACAAACCCTGCTTCTCTCACCTAAATTATTAACAGGAACTATTCATGTATTAGATTATCTCGAAGCAAAGTTTAGAGAGGAAGGAAAGATCTCTTAGAATGATTATTGAAAAGGGTTGTTAGATTACAATGAACCCGCGCTAAATGCAGTAGTTTGGCATACTTCCATTATAAGGGTGACAGGATTGGAGCTGGTCATTGTGGAAGGCCGCATCAAAAAGAAAAGAAAAACCTTGTATGATTAGTGTTTACATATAAAAATATGCTCCATCTCAAAGCTGTTTACATATAAAACTCTGTGCAGAAAGAATAATTAGAGTGGTGGCTCTTGGCAATAATATATGCAGAAACAAGTGCCTTCTTTCCATTCCCCCGAGCCATTCCCTTCCTTAGAGCACTCCTGCAAGCATTTTTGCTGGTCAAAGTTGCCAGATCCAATCACCTTCCGACATGTGTGCTCCGGAGGCCTTATCCCATTGGCCCCTTCTATCGCAGGGACCATCTCCTTCACTGCACAAAGGAGGAATTAAAATGATCAGGCAAACAGTAAAAGGAATCAAAATATCAGTTTTAACAATTTGAAACACACACAACCAACATTGCGTAGGTAGTGAACAATACTTTGACAATTTGGGACATCTAGAAGTGTCCACTAAATGGATGGTCTGGATTAACTGATCATTCAGTCACATGGGCTGATCAAGCACAAGATCAATACGTCGAACACAACTATAAGAAGATTAAACCTACTAAGAGAGGTTGAAACGGTTCAAGAATCCAGAAATGAAAATAAACCTGAGATGAACAGGAGGAAGAGGAAGATATAAAGGCTATGGGAGATCTTCATCTTTCAGCTTCCAGGCAGCTGACGTCTTCTTTTCTCTTCTGAGAATGAAATTGGCTCCAAGACCTATAAATATTCATATAGGGTCTTTAAAAGATAAAGATCGGTTTATTATATATTAACAGCCAAGCCATCCATATGCATGGAACATCCTGGCCTGTTTAGCCCACCTGGCCCACCCTATGATCAATCCAAATCTATTATACTATCTAACCCCTATGTTTTAGGGGTCATCCAAAACACTGCTCGAGTTTTTAAGGCCATTGGATTGATCTTGCAAATTTGGCACCATCAAACTTTATCTAACGGCTAGGAGTTGGACAAATTTGAGACCCTTACGAGTTACGACGGCACCTCCTACGATCAGATGATTGCCATATTTTGCAACACCAAAGTATGTCACAAGGAGCCCATACCTTGAGCTTTCAAACTTCCTACCCTACTAAAATGATTTTCATGCTCCCAGGTTTCCATGGATAGGGGGCAGCCTAGGCCGTTCATGAATGAATAGCCTTTTTTTTTTTTTCTTGGTAAGCAAATGGATAGCCTTAAAATATAGCATTAACCAGTTATTACCACCCAGTTGGAATCCAGTGATGGTCAAACAATAGTTAGAAATCAATACCCTGCCACATGGTAAAGTGTGTTTCAATCCAAGTATCCGTTTTGTCCCCCTCTTTCATATAGTGTGCAAAAGAACTTGGACAGAACTTTTCTTTTAAACTGAGAATACATTCCTTTCTTTGTATGACCAACCTGCCGAACCGTGCCAATTACTTGTTAATTGCTTGGTCATCGTCCCTGCAGAAAAAGATATAATAGAACATGTTATTTTAGCCAAGCTACAGGCTACTATGTTAATTACTAAATGACACCAAAACGCCAACACAGAAAAATCTTAAAGAGGGATAAAGTATATATGATGGTGACGTAGATAAAGCCTTGGCTTTCTTTTGATTATGCTTCTACAATTGTTTTGCCACCAAAGTGGAGATCATTTGATAGCCATGTGTGGATCTTTACTCAAGTTACTTCAATTTTAGCCACTACCAAAAGAATTACAAAAATTCAAACTTCAATTCGACACAAACAAGTAGGCCCTTGATTCATCCTCCAGGATTGGAATGTTCTAAAGCTTCTCATCTCATTCGAGCCGTACTCAAGGTATCGGAGGAGCTAGACTTCATCAGATGGGCCACAACATAAAGCACAAATCAAAGTACACATTAGACAGATAAATTGTAGATCGCACATGGTGCATAACTGGAACAAAGGTGGCACATTAGCAAAGGCAGCAATGCCGAAAGGGACCAACAATAGGAGATACCTATTTCTAAATTGAGAAGGCATTTGATCACTGGGGAGATGAATACTGAAGAGAATGGACACACCAAACAGACTATCCCCTTTATTTTCACCTAAAACTCATTCACATCCTTTACTATGAAGGATTCAGAATTTCATACAGAGTTTGAATCAAAGCACAACTGCAGTAAACATTCCCAAATCCAACAGTCTCATAATTTTTGTAACTTGCAATATGATTTTCTAAACCAGATAAGTCGCTTTGCTAATATCAAAAAGCTTAAACAAGGAAAAACTGCAAATCTCAACCTGCCTACTGGAAACCAACAAAGCATATATTGCCAAACAAGATGATCTAGTATCCGCCTTTCAGATCATTAACCACATCATAAGGAATGGGAGTAACTGTCTCCAAGGTGGCACCTTCAACCATGAAACCTGGCTTCGGGCCCTCTGGCTGCCTCTTCGTGCTGATGACCTCACCTCGGGCCTTCGCCTCAGCCTTAAGTTGATCGTTCTTCACCTTCCTCAGACGCAAGTCCTCAGCACACCTTGACGGCTGCACATGTTCAATACGCACATGGATCCTCTTTTTGATGATCCTATTGCCCACCTGACCAAAAATGTAAAGAAGATTATGGTTCAACAAATTAAGTTTCCATAAAAGATGATTCATGCAATGCAACGCTACTTTCCAACAGGCATGAATGTTTTATTTCATTGCCCTTCGCCCTCTCCGAAAACTACCATCATAATATTGTATTCCAGACATGCTATTAAATATTAGTATTGGACTTTGTATCCGTTTTTCGAAAAACCAATGTGTCGGCTATACCGATGTGATTGAAAAAATGGGTAAGAAAAAAAATGAAAAATCAAGAAAATAGAAATTCCTAGAATATATATTATTTAAAGATTAACTACCTAATTTAGCGTCCCTATCAGTTCTAAGATGATAACATGTTTTCAACAACATAGATTCCATGTAATTTTCAACACTGTAAGGCAAGTTTTTTTGCCTCATACTTCTAAGCACGATCAGTTGCAAATTTTGTTTTATTCATAGTTTTAAGTGCATCAGTTTGTAGGTTGAGCGTGATCTCATAATCATGCACCAGTATTTTATTTTCTCATTCTTCAAGGTTTTAAATTAGATTACTAGAGCCTTCAAGAAATGTAGATTTTCTAGATTTAATTGCATCAACTATGCTAATTGTGAATTTCATGGTATTTAACTTAATAAAATCATGAAGATGGATCTCACATGTACAACTCCAAAGTCCAAGCCGAATGGTGTGGTATACCTTTGTCACTTCTTGTAGGGCCCACCTAGATGCATGGCAACCAAAGGAAACAGAGAGATGGATAGATAGGACATGACTTAGGGTGACCTCAATATCAATCCTATCAAATGGTCCTGGCCATTGATTTTAGCTCCATAAATTTTTATGGCTACATGCTTGTGCAAATTTATTGTAAAATCCAATGCTAACTTGTATCCGCAAATTTATTGTAAAAATCCAATGCTAACTTGTATCCAGATCACTGTCAAACTAGGACTAGATCCAATTCAAAGAGCAAAGGTGTTTGGAAGGGATTGGATCATAGGCGGGCTACATATAGAAACACAACTAATGGTAACAGTAAAATGGGTGCATTGTAGTATTTTCCAGGCATTTACAATTTACAGTTATATATGAAATAAATAACTCAAAAAAAAAAAAAAAAAAAAAGCACACTGCCTTAGTGGTTAAGAGTGCTCATGTTGTAGCATCAATGATTTTGTTTGAACCCAGATAAATGCATTTTTTAAACTCCAGAATGCCATATCGGTGATAAGTCAGTTTATCGGCTGATATGTATCAGATATATGCATCACAGTACTGGTTCTTCATATCAGCCAAGCAGAAAAACTGATAAGTATGAGCCAATTAATAAATGATTACAAAATAGGGAGAGGAGCTAGGTGTGGGGAAAAAAGGATATGGCCACACATTTTCTGAAGTTCAGATAAATGGAAACGAATATCCTTTTCATAACAGGTATTGCTATCCAAATCATGATTTTTTCGAGAAAGTCTACAATGTTATTGTTCTATATAATGGACCTAATTTACTGGAAAATATAGCACATTCCATGAAACAGTATCTTACAAGGATGTGCAAAGTATCCGGTGCCAGCTACTAGCCAGGATTAGTTTGAGTTGATACCAATGTAGTTGGTATAAGAAGTATCTCAGTATGAGTATTATATTTTGCTTTTGGGCTATTAACAATAAGTTGTAATTCTGTTTTCTGATAGAGAATGCAAAGAAAGCATTTAAGTGGGGAAAACAAGAATGTATATAAGTGGGGAAGATAAGGATATTTCCAGAAAAAGTGATTTAAGAAACAGAAAGCCATCCCATTTAAACTTCCAAATTCTGCCCCTTAATTGTTGGTGAAAGATCTGCCTAAGACACATTCCATTCTCTCAGGATGTGGGAGGAGAAAGCTCAGATTAGCGAATAATCTGCTTAATATCTTCTAAAACAGTGATACAAAGACTCCAAGAAACTTGCCCTGGTTTATACTAGACTCAAGCAAATCTTTTCTCAAAACACTCTCAAAAAAGAAAGTACCTGCAGTTTGCAAACTTTTTCAATACTTTCCTATAAGCTAGCATTGGCTTGAATAACATCAGACTAACCCTGAAATTTCAAAAGCATGTTCCCATTCTTCTTCTTCAGGACACGCGAAAATCAGCTGGGCCTGTTTCGCCAAAAGACTACCATTGAAGTTTTTTTTTTTTTTTTGGGAGTTGGGATGGGGGGGGGGGGGGCGCACTAAGTGACGGGTTCCACGAACCAGCCCAACCAGAAAAGATTAGGTGAGGTCAGGTGAGGTCCTCTAGTATGAATAAATAATTCTTTAACCAGAAACCTAGAGAATTATTGAATTTTCAAGAGATTCCAAAGGGCCTCAAGATTCTAAATATTCTCAATACTTTCTCCACGCTAATAGCTCAACTCTGAAATGGTTCTCCTTTAACCGGAGGAATCATTCTCCACAAATAATGTGCTGACTAAAAGAGTGTTTCCACATAGCAATAGGGGTGCTCATGGGCAAAGCCAAAGTCAAGCTCTAACTCAAATAGTGTCCTCGTAATTTCTAAGTAGAAAGAATCATCAAGGTCACAACAGAGCCTCAACCTAAACATGATGCCATAAAAAAAGACATGCTGCTGTGTTCAATCCAAATCCAGAACAATTTTGTAGTACTGAGAGTTTTTTCTTTCTTCTAAGTCAGTGAGAGAATAGCATTAAGCCTAACATAAAGCTTGAACATGTCCAGATAGAAAAAACAAATAGAACCCATTTCTTGACTAATCAATAACATCAACAACAAAAAAACACCCAAATCATTCCACACACCAATGACCACCAAACCCTTTGAGTAAAACCAAGATCTATATCCAATCCTATCATTCACACATACAAATAAGAGAGAGAGAGAGAGAGAGAGAGAGAGAGAGAGAGAGAGAGAGAGAGAGAGAGAGAGAGAGAGAAATGAAGACCTGTTTGTTGATTTCAACGCCAATGGCGCGTTTGGTGACGTTCCAGACCTTTCCAGTGCGGCCGTGGTAGAACTTGTGAGGCATGCCCTTGTGGACAGCTCCATTGACCTTGACGTCCACGAATTCTCCGATACGATACGTTCGGAGATACGTGGTGAGTGGTATGTAACCCTTCTTCCTGAATGGTCGAGAGAACAGATCTCGAGTTCGAGATCGAAGTCCATGTCCCGCTGGCATTTTCTCCTTCTATCTCTCTTCTCCTTCTGCAAATGCTTCCAAGGAGATCGACGATCGCCTTCTTTTCTTTTCTTCTCCTCTTCTTCTGCCTCTTCGCTTTCTTTATAAACGAAACTAAAACCCTAGCGAGGTTTCCCACGGGTGGGGCTTAACTCGCCCACTGAGTTTACTGAGTTAACTCTGGACCACCTCGGTTGCAGTGCCAGACACTCCACCGAGGGGCCCACATGATGATGATCTAGACCACTCTTCTTGAATGTATCCCATTTCCTCAATGACAAATGTTTAAATTCACTTTAATAGGAGTTCGCCCCCACCAATAGATTGTGCGCCATATCCTCACATATGCAAGTTGGTCCTAGGTCGAGCAAAAGCTTGCATCGCCCTAAATAAGCCAACAATTTATAGGGCTTACCCTACTCTCAAGGGCCACCAAATGGGTGAGTGATGTAGCTCCCTTATAATAACCTACCTACCCAGGCATTGATCTATTGTACTATATTAAGCTAGAGGTTTTTTAGATAATTTTGGCCATTTGATTTGATTTTGACCATAACTACATATAACTTCTCACTTCTTATAACCACTGCCCACTTCTTATAACTACCCACTACTTTTTATCTTCTATTTTTTTAATATTTATGAAATTACCTTTTTGCCCACATCTCTTATTCCATTTCTACTGCTACTTTTTTTTACCTCACTACTACTCTCCCTACTTTCAATTCTAAAAATAGGTACAATCATTTTTTTTCTTTATAAAAAAGAGGATTTTACCCGAAAATCCTTTAAGACTTGTAAAAAGCCAAAAGCACCATCAACAACTTATAAAGACCACAGTAGTCCCAAAGGCTCTGTTTGGTAATTTTTTTTAATTCTTTCGCTGAGCAGGGATATCCCTGCTCCTTTTACCTTAAAGAGATACCAAAACCCTTTTGCCCTTTATCATGTTCGACTTATTTCTCTCCCTCCATTTTTCTTCCTTTATCTCCCTTATCCCTTATGAGTCGGCACCGGCAGCCTGCAATTCTTCTTCTCCTCTTTTCCTTCCTTTAATTTGCTGTAACTCTGTCTCTCCTAATTTGCTTTTCACTCCCAGCCGAACACCAGCAGCGACCCAGATTCTCCGCAGCCGAATCTCTCTCATCTGACACGAACAAGCAAAAGACGAACAGGCCTCCTTTCGATTGGCTCATCGAACAGAACAGAATGATTGGGTCTAACTTCCCATCGATCGGATTGCAAATGGAAGAGCACCCATCGATCGGGTCTAACTTTGGGGACGCCTCCCTCTCTGTCCCATCGTCTCCCTCTGTTAGTTTCATATTTTCGAACTGTTAGATGAGCTCCATATGATCAACCTAGTACCGGTGGCAAACCCAAAGTTTTCCTTTTCAGAGTGCCACCTGCTATAAAGAAGATTATAAATGGAAGAGCCACCCTAGCATGGTGTTTTCAAAAGCTTTGATCTTAGGGAGCAGCCATGACCACACTTTGCACCCCCTAGTCACAACCCTGAGTACTACCCCCCTCACACCTACTGCTACTACTACAACTATTACTTTCTTATTCACGAGTGACATTTTATTTAGGAAATGAGGGTTTTTCTAGAGACTTTGTTAGTAATTTGGCCCTTTTACTATTTTATAGTGAGGGCTTGTGGTTGAAAGGCTAGTAGTTCAATCATCAATGTACCAAAAGGGGGAGACCAGTCAAGATCATAAGGAGAGGCATGTAAGAATATGAATTTACTGTGAGCATAGCCTGAAATGGGGTTGAGTGGAAAACCAAAACTCACAAAGGCAATACTGAGATTAGAATTACATGCAAAAATCAATTCCTCTGGCAGAGAGAAAAAGAGCCCAATCTATAGGTTTATATGTTTATGACATTTTTATTCCATTTCAAAAATTAAAATCCTAATGTGAATGATGAGTGCCCAAATAATGCAAACATGATTGTCTTTTGGGCTAAAATACTTCCAACCATCACAGCCCACAGCTTTTTACCAGCCTAAGAATTTCTAAACATTTGTCCCCGCCAATTAACAAATATCATATCATAAGGTACGTCTTTATGAGATTTCAAAAAAATGAAATTGCTCATTCCACTCTCTGCTTTTGTTTGTCATTGTAAATAACAGGTTATATCAACTTGATTATAATCATTTATCCATTTATTTTCAAGGATGGTGTTGTGCAACTGATTAGTAGGGGCGCATGATCATCTTATCCATTTTGCACTCTTTGTAAAGAGAGGGGACACAATCGACAGAGATGACACAATTGTTAATGCTACTTAACATATATTTTGGTGTTGATGGATGTTGAGGAGAATGTCAAATGCGGTGCTGATGGATGTTTCTTATACATATTTTTGGGGTTAATGGATATTTCTAATAAGTAACATTCATGTAGTACCTAATGTGTTTGTTGAAACTCTATTTGGAGTAGTAATATCTCAGCCAAAGTATCAGGTGAGCGGGGATGTCCCCATCCACAATACTCTAATGTGCGGGGATATCCCCGTCCCAACTGATACCAAGCACCCACAGTACTCTTGTGATCGGGGATATCCTCACTCATAACACTAACAGAGGCAGGGATATCCCTGTTCACAGCACTAATTTCGGCTTGGATATCCCCGTCCCAACTGAAACCACCTTGAGAGACTGTACTCTGGTGGGCGGGGATATCCCCGTCCCAACTGAAACCAGTCCTTGAGAGATAGCACCCACAGTACTCTGGTGGACAGGGATATCCCGGCTCAAAGCACTAACAGAAGTAGGGATATCCCTGTTCACATCACTAATTGGCGTGCACTATCTTCTTCTTCCTCTAACATTCTGAAACGAATCCTGGTTCTGTAATCAGAACCAGGATGCAGCGCCCTGCTGCCTTTGTTCCACTTGATCTCCGACGAGAGAGAAGCAGCCGCTCGAACCGCTGTCCGGCGACGTGAGGCGCAACCAGAAACTCGAGGATAGATTAAGCGATCCTATTTCGTTTATGGAACAGAATCCCTGCGTGGCGATGGAGATGCGACGGATTTGGGTTGTGTATGATCTGTGTATGCGCTGAAACTAGGTTGCAAAATCCTGAGCAGCGCCTGAATCAAGCCCTAATCCTAGGAAAACCTAGAAGAGAGAAGAAGTCGAATGGGAAAAAGGGAAAAAAAGGGTTTTGGGGTTTGTTTAAGGGAAAGGAGCAGGGATATCCCTGCTCAGCGAAAAAGTAAAAAAAAGTACCAAACAGAACCTTTGAGACTATTGTGGTCTTTATAAGTTATTGATGGTGTTTTTGGCTTTTTACAAGTCTTAAAGGATTTTTCGGGTAAAAACCTCTATAAAAAATCATTCCTATGCATGAATATTTTATTTATATTATATAAGTGAATATTTGAATTGCATTGTATGGACATACGCGTGCTCAGCACAGGTACTTGTGCTAGTAGGCAGTTATGTGAGATGAGATAGCCTTAACTAAATAGGGTGTCTCGTGTTGCCCAGAAAATACTTCTCACACACTCAGCACCACCATAAATTGACACCACCTCAAAGAGTCATTGGTTTGATTGTAATATGACTTTTTTTTTTTTTACTATCATAGGGTTCTCAACCCTTTGGGCCGGACTAATTTCTTCGGGTCCAGATGGAAGTCAGGTGAATTTCCCTGTAGCCTCAGTGTGGTAGTGCAGTTTCAAACCTACAACTTTTGGGTGCAAACCGTGGTCTCAGGCCAACTGAGCTACCCCTTGGGGTTGATTGTAATATGACTATGCTAACTGTAAATTGAACACAAGCTATGAATGTTGAATATAAGATCTCTAAATTCTAAACATATATATATGGGATATTCTTGTGCATCATTCCCTCACCATATGGTGAGGGACAAACATAATGGGGCCCACCTAGGGATCCATTGATAATGGGACTTGTGGGGGATGGAAAGAGAAATCTTGGATGAGCCCATATATCAAATTTGAGGTCAATCCCATCCCTAAAACCCCTTCATCCGTGGCCCACAAATTTAACGACTTTATATTAAAGGAAAAAATTTGACCCTCAATCCAACGGTCCAATCCATTTGGATAGGTGAAAAATCAATTGAGTCTAGTGTTCTTAAATGAGTTCCATGTGTGTGGATAGTTTGAATGTATCATAAAGTCGGCCCAACTATGATGTCCCTCACCATAACATGGTGAGGGATGGATGCACATAAATATTTTCCATATATATATATATATATAGGCCAGCTCTGTTAAGCTTAAGCTTAGGATAAGGTAAGGTCAAGTGTGTGGTGGGGCTCACTTGGGGACCCACATGGGGATGGGGGATTTCAAGGACTCCCTAGGATCTTCTTCTCTGCAAAAAAATCAGCTCCAACCGTAATTTCTCGTCTCCATATGGACCCGAGAGTTTAATGGTCAACAATCCATTCGGATGATATATAGTCAATCCAACGGTTAGTAAATTAAATCTTACCGAAAGTTGGTGGACGTGCAATTTAAGGGGCTCATGCGTTGGTCTATTTGGATGGACCAAAGGTGGGCCCTACAAACACGAGCTTACGAAAATTTCTACCTAAGCTCGAGCTTAAGGGAGCCTTGGCCATATATATAATATATATATAGCAAGGCTCTCTTAAGCTCGAACTTAGGAGAGAATTTCGTAAGCTCCTGCTTGTGGGGCCCACCTTTGGTCCATCCAAATGGACCAAACACATGACTCCTCCCTAAATTTGCACATGTCCACCAACTTTCGGTTACATCCGACTTTACTGGACCGTTGGATTGACTATGTATCAATCCGAAGAGATCGTTGACCATTAAATTTTTGGGCTCATATGAAGATGATAAAAATTACGGTTAGGGCTGATATTTTGCCGAGAGGAGGATCCCAGGGAGTCCTTGAAATCCCCCCATCCTCATCCCCATGTGGGCCTCACCACACACTTGAGCTTACATTATCCTAAATTTGAGCTTAGGAGAGATATTTATTGAACATACAATTTGTGTGAATGCTATAGAAGTTATTTTAGTGAGTTTCAAAGAAGCTCCCTCATTGTAGTAAATAAAAATTGTACTATCCCAGTCAAAGCGATTTTTTTTTTTTTTTATACAGGCAAGGCAACAATAAGAAGTCATGGAATTCCAACAAAGAGATGGGAAACGGATCTAACATGAGACACTGGTAATTTCTGGTGCACCAACTAAAAATGAATATATATGGGTTAGATGGCTAATTAGGCCAACTCTTCATCATATATGCCCAAAAATGGATGGACCCCTCATTGGTCCAAAAATGGATGGACCCCTCATTGGTCTATTGGATTGGAAAAACTATGGTCTAGAGTCTAGACCATTTATACTCTAGTGCCAACATTCCTTACCACAACATACTCGATATGTAGGTGGAAAGGCCGTGAGTAGGGGTGTTCATGGACCGGGCAAGCCCAGGGAGAGAACCCAAGTCCGGACCAACCCGGCTGTGAAAAAACGATTGTATAAAAATTAATACTCAAGACTTGAAGCCATGACATATCACAAAGGTGGGCACAGTCAAACAAATTGAGAGAGAGCAAAGCCATTGAAAGCATCCATTTTACTATTTATAATGTAGATTTGGGCTGGGCTCAGGCTCTTTGTTCTTAAGGCCTCGGGCAAGCTAGCTATGGCCCTAGTCCTGCTTGGGCCGGGCTTGGGGTTAGAATTTATAGATCGGGCCGGGCCCGGATATTCCTCATCCTGGCCCAACCTGGCTTATGAACACCAAGAGGTACATATCGAGCATAGTGGAAAAAGCAATGTTGGCACTAAACTATAAATGGACCAGAAATGTTTTGCATGAAGCTGGATGTGGTCCAGAAATGGGTTCATCAAAACTACCCTCATTGGATTGGAAAAGGTAAGGTCTGGATCATTTCATTTCATTACCAAAAAAGAAAAAAAAGAAAAAAGAAAGAAAACATATGGTAGGTTTGGTGAGTGTCGTTTCATGAGATCCATGTTATTTATCATTACATCAAGTGTTAAGATCATGAATTCTTGTTCAATTTTGTTAAAGTCAAGTTCTTGGTAGGTTGCCACATCAATTATCATGAAAGTCTTTCAACAGGTTGAATATAGCTTGAATCCTGGTGCTCCCACAAGAATCAAAGTCTTTACCATCGTTCTAGCATGCAAGGATGGGTTAATTTTATGAGTTACATGCTCTTCAATCATCTGTGCTCAAACTAAAATTCATTGTTGAATCGAAACATAACTTGCAACCGCACTGGTCAATTTTAATGTATTACATGTGCATAATATGTCTATACATATGCTCTTTATGATGAGATTTTCATTAGATATGGAATAAAATGAGATGTTTTAAAAAATTTGTACTACATATAAATGATGAATGCATATTTGAATAATACATGTACAATATTACTACTTTCAAATAAACCTTCATATAAGATTACATTTGATATGCTCACTTAAAAAAAAAAAAAAAAAGAGACTGTGTTTATAGATAAAATATGAAACACAGTTCACAACACACAATTATGTCAAGATTTTGTTCCCTTGCAAGGAAAATTGTATTAAATACCCTGAAGTATTTGACTTTTGAATGTTTTTCTATCTTTGGGCACACTTTTAAGTTTTAACCCTCAAAATCAAATTATATTTGAACTAGGAAAACATTCCTTGATTTTTCTCTCCATTGGTAAGTCACAGATTGGGACTTCCTCTCCAATCTCCATACTAGGTCCAAGTTTATTTCAGCTTGGGAAAATTGCCCTTTTACCAACTAAAATACATAAAAACATGTAAGGGCCTACTTCGTTTGCATTGAAATTAAATATGAATTCATAGTGAAATAAACTCTACCTCAAAGGATTATTAAAGAGATAAGGGATATGCGGTGAGGGGTGAAGGATATAAGGTGTAGATGTAGATAGGACATTTACTTTTATATCTATCTATATTACTAAAGGGATATACTATTCCTCACATAAAGACACCTGGCGTAACCTCAAACATGCAAAGGATCAAATTTCAGCCTTAGATTCATCCTTCTCTTTGGAATATTTGCAAAAATGTCCATATCCTAAATTTTTTTTTATTTCTGTGGGACCCATTAGCATGATCCGAGCTGTCCATCATTTCTAGAAGGCCAAAAAGGGTTAGAAGGTTAAATTCTATGGCTTGATTAATTATGGATTTTGAGAGATTTGTGAAAAACCTATGACCGTTGGATGTAGTATAGTGCAGTTGGTAGGATTGCTGGGTGTTCACCAAACATGGAATACAATTATTCCTCTCCACATAAATCCTCAATGAGGATAGCATAGTTCTAGGGGAATGAAGGAATCCTCTCAATAAAGGATTCTTCACTCTGGGGAGGATGGTTACCAAATGTGCCTTTAGAAAAATTTTGAGTAAAGGAGTGGAACTCTATTATGGGGCCCTTTTAGTGAAAATAAGAGCCGCTCAAAATGAATGGCATCCTAGTTTATGGTGCATCAACAAATTTTAATTCAATAGAGTATTTCTTACCAGCGATTAATCTTAGGTACTAACTCATATTAGAGTAAAATTTGAGGATATATCATTCGTTGGAAGTTCATTTATTTTGAGTAGCTCAAATTTACAATGGGTGGTCCCCACAATAGAGTTCATGGGTGGTCCCCACAATAGAGTTCCACCCCTTTTACTCGTGACTTCTCCAAATCAAAGCATGAGAGGATCCGGACATGGCATGAATTCCTAGTGAGCCCAAGAGGATCCTGACTCAAAGGATGGATCCAAGCATGATACATAGCCATCAAAGGAGTACGTGGATGATCATGACTTTTAACGTTTTTTTTTTTTTCCTGCTGGGATGGAAGTTAAAGGTGTTCATGCTAGTTCTCAATCTTTTGTACCAGGAGACTGTCTCTCTCCCGTTGATGTTTGCTCTCTCTCTTTTGACTTTGTTGCTTGCTCTCTCTTTCCACATTGTTTTTTCTTCCTGTAAGTGGCTTTGCCATAGTTCCTGTTTCCCTTCCCTTTTAATAAATGAACTCTGGCAAGATGCCCTTTCCGTTATTCTGTGGGTGAATTTGCAGGTTTTGTAATGCTTTTCTGAACGAATTTCTAATCTCCAGGTTTTCTAATGCTTTCGTAAACGAAAGGTTCCACTCAATCAATGTCAACAGAGGAGGCGGCTTTCATCAATGGACCTCTTTTTTTTTTTCTTGTGCCAGTGAGGATACGTATTTTTTACCTTATATATAGGACTAATCCCACCATGGGGCAGTGGCACATACAATCTGGCAACACAGGCTTGTACATATGAGGGTTTATTTGGATAATTCACTTGTAAAGCGAACAAACACACCCTTTTGCTGGCCCCAAAGAATCAGTTGATCTTCAGGTTCCATGGGTTTGGAAAGGAATGTTGGCCTACCTTTTTATCATTTGTTGGGTTGTGCCCCAGCCAAAACAGTTTACCAGCGGCCTGAAAATAAAAATACTACTGAATATTAACAGGCATGGTTTAAAAGCACAACCTGATTGGCCGCTGTGAACAAAACAAATAATTTGGCTGTTAATATCCATCCCTCACAAGGATGCGGTGAGGAATACTTACATAATTAAAAATATTCATGTGTAAAAAGAGGAAAAGCCATGTATGTTCATATATAGAAGATTTGTTCATGTGTAAAGAGGGAAAGCCACCAAAGTGTATGTGGTGTGGGATGAATGCGTATGGATGCGTATGTGCATTCCTCATTATTGAATATAAAAAGAAGTAAAAAAATTTGTTTTTGCAAAGAAAGTCCCTAACTTGGATATATATTTTGTTATTTTGATCCGCATCAATGGATTGTTTCCAACCTAACAAACTATAAAAAAGGAGAAACCAATTAATTAGAAGCACAATCAATTCACAATCTCTGCATGTTGGCTGTTTCAACATTCTATTCACATAACTCATCTCTCTCAAACTTTTTGCACACTCAAGAGACAAATGGGACTCACCCTATAAGCTAGAACCCACAAATACAAACCAAACGTCCACACCTTTCCCCCCCTATACTTTCTCATTTACAAGTCTATATTCCCTTGACTTTAATGGGAATAAAGTAAACCCACTTTTCAATAAGCATTAAAACAAAGCAGATGTCCATCAAATTAAGGCAACAAATTACCTAACCCCAAACGTTTAATGTCACCTTTCAATGTTCAAAGGTGGCATGCCCTTCCCCATTTGAACAAAGCTCTGATACTCCTCCTTGTTCTTCTGGGACTCCATATCATCATCCGCAATATGTAGAGACCTGTACTCCACTTTCTCTTCATACCTTCTGAGTAGATAAACGTAAAAGATCATGGAGAAGATGGCGACACAGACAAAAAACCACCCGAATTGAAGATTCACAAGAGACTTGGCTCGATCAAGAGCTCTCTCACCCTCACACCTCACGACAAAGTGACCCTCTTCATAATTCATTCTACATCCCTTGGGGACTAGCCCAGGAGTCCACAACATGAACCCCATGACTATAAACCAGACTCCTTGGAAGAGAATAGAAAGTGATCTAATAAAACTAACCAAGAAACTTGTTGGGAGAGCGACCCCCATGAGTGTAGTCACGATGGATACTAGAACCACCACCTGCAAAAGCAAGTGGTATTGGCCCTCCACTCCCATGTGGTCAGCCGAGTGCAGGTGGAAGAGGAGGAGCTGCTGGCAGAAGGCAAGCGCGGCGAGTAATTGGGTGAGGTCGTCACGGGCCTTGAGCTTCAATGAATCGAAGGCGATGGCAAATGCAGCATACGTGAAGAAGGTAAAGGAGATGAGGGCGTGTTCGAAGTTGTGGAGATGGTTGGATGGGATGGTCCAATCAGGATCGAACGGTTGGTGGCGGTCAGGGCCGATGAAGAGCTCCATAGCCATGGAAATTGTGGTGCCACCCATGATCAAGAAGAGCTCAAGGTACCTGTGTAAAGAAGTTGGGAACCATGGTAAGGATCTGTAGGAGTTTGGGTTGAGAGAGTGTGACTTGATGTGGTTGAAGAGCTGCCATAGGCCAATTAGAAGGAACCCAAAGCCAGGACCAACATGGCCTATTAAGGTGCCCATGCTTTTGTTTTGAGAATGGAGGGTGGTTTGAAAGGGGTCTTGTTGGGAGAATTGGTTTGAATTGAATGGCTTGGATGTGGTTGAGGGGAAGGGGGGGATTTAAGAAGGTTGAGGTGTGGCGTCTAGAGGCTTCCAAAGGAGACTTGAATTGAAATTTCTCATGGGGTACTTGTGGATCATTCCAAAGGAGGCTTGAATTGAAATTTCTCATGGGGTACTTGTGGACCAAGATTCCTATGGTTGACCCACATCTCAAAATCTAGGGATGGGTCATGTTTTTTCTTCTAGTATGATGAATGGCTGAAATGCCCTGTTTCTACCGTTAGGACGTTTTTGCATACATCATTTTGTCTACTTGAATAAGATGGCGTCTGCTTAGAGTTTTAATCTAATTTAAACACGGAAGCTGGACTTTTTTGACAAATTTCTCATTGGAAATGGGCTTCTTGTCAATTTCTCTGTATTTAATTAACCCTTCATGTCCTCTTCAAGCTTCTTTTCCTTCAATTGTTTAGTATTTGTAGTAGATGCTTTGTTGCAAGAGAAGCCCCCCCCCCTCTAAGTTAATCGCCCCTACACTTCATCTAGAATTATGGATAGAGCAAGATACCTCAGAAAACCAGGTTGGAGCATCAAGAACTTTGGCAAAAACAGATGGGATAGTTGACAAGAAAAACATAATGCTGACCCATTTAAAGTTGATGGGTTTTGATTAAGGTAAGGTTATCAATTGGATGGTTAAAATAGTAACTGTTTCCTTTGATCAACTCAGCACTCATTTTGCGTCTTTAGATTGAACAACCTATTAGCAGGACCACTCTTTTTTCACAATAGGATTGGGTGAGATTCGTGATTCTTGTTCTTGTTTGAGAAGGAGATAAAATAAGTGAGAGGAAGTACCTTCATTTACTCATTTATCCTGCTTCTAACTTGAGCTTTCAGTCTTCCAATCTTCATCTACGTCATTCATTGTCAGCTCAATCGTGAGGCACGTCTCAGAAAAAGATATAGCAGGTTGGACTTTGGAGCATTAAGAAACTTGGAATCACAAAAATAGATTGGATGGTTTGCCAAGGAAAACACAATATCTGTCCATTAAAGTTGGGTGGGCCTCAATTTAATGCTATCAATTGGAGGGTTAAAATAGAATATATTTTTAGTCAATTGACCTCCAAACAATTTTTATAGAGGTGAGGAGTAAAAGATATAAAGTATAAATATAAATTCAACACTCACTTTCCTAGAATTTAAATCAGTAGGGTGATGATGGGGTATTCACTTCTAATATTCTCTTATTCATTTTTTTATTGAACGAGAGATTATTTGATGATTATTTTTTTTAAATTCACTTTTATTTTTCATTTTAATTACTATGTTTGTTTTTGGTAAAATCAAACTTCATTAAGTGAAGTAGAAAGGGCAACACATTAAAAGTTAAAAAAGGAAATTAAATAAACCATGATCCACACAAACTGCAATATACTCGACTCATCAGTGTCCTAAAGGCAAGCTTTGGTCAACCAACCAGCGATGAGTGCCCCATTTTAGACTCTTCAAACAAAAGCACCAACAACATTACGAATGTCCAGAATTATAGCATCTATAATGCCCATCATTTTAACTATTTTAGAAATGGGAATCGCATCATTACTATATAATCAATTAGAGAAACAAACAGGGCCATTATTATGTCTGTAGTCTTTATATTGAAGGACATCCAGATGACCTAGCAAGGACAACTCACTCCAACCTTTTCTTCTGGTTAAGGACCACTCCTTTTTCACAATGGCTTGGGAGAAATTTTTGATACATATTCTTGTTTGGGACTAAAATTAAATGAAACAAAGCACCTTCATTTTCTCATTTATCCTGCTTCTAAATTGAGTTTACAATCTCCAAATCATCACCTACCTAACCTATATTTGTGAAGTGAAAGAGACCCACCACCTCAACTAACTAGACCCAGAGAAAGTCCACAAATGATTACGACTGCAGCTTCAACAAACGGCAGAGATTAAAAGGCTTTGACCCCATGGATAGGGTTGTTTGACAAATAAACAGAGCCATCTAGCATAAAGCCTTGGAAATGACCCAAAATCCACTCAAAACCAGAGACTGAAATGACACACAACGTTTGGTGGGCCTCCCCCACCACTGAGGCATGAAATCAGACCAACGGAAACTTCTGTTCTCTGTTTGTATCCATCCATGTTGATGTGGTTTAACGAGCCCTATGTAGATTTTCTATGTGCCCTTCTTTCAGCAAATTAAGATTGGTTGTCCTGTGCACGTGCATGACTACATGGTGTGGTCCACCACATGATGGTGGTACTATACTTATGATGGCTTGAAGGTTTCTTATTCATATAGAAGGACAAGCAAGTTAAGCTAGATTGGGTGGAGTTTGCTTACATCTAAGAAATATTTGATATTTACATTAATATTAAGATAATCTGAAAGTTGAAAAGAATATCAATTGTTGAAGATGGTGTGCACTCTCTCTAAGATTTTAAATGATGGATTAGGGTTCTAATCTTTGTAGCCTTATGCACGGCAGACTCACATGAATCTGAAAGGAGATGATGATTGCACATGGACGATTAGTTGGCTCATGAATGAAGTCTACAAGAAAAGAACCTCAGTTGGGTGGGATTTGCTGTCACCAATTTCATGACATCATCGTTCTAATCTCATTTTTTTTTTAAAGGATCATGTACTTAGCCCTTTCAACGGTTGAAATTACTCTTTGAGCAACTCTGGTAGTGAAAAAAAAATAAATGAAAGGCATTGGGCACCCACCCATATTTATTTAGAGTTGCAAACGGGTATCTGATTCTTTGATTATTCGAAAGTTCCGATAAAAAAAAAATCGAGTCTGAAACTTATTTTAGGCTTCAATTCATAAATCGGTTTGGGTCCAGAACCTAATTTAGGTTTCGATTGATAAACGGGTCAAGTGTGCCCCTACAAAAATGTACCCTAATACTATCTTAGGTGAAAGTGAAATAGTGCGTAATCTTACCATGTATACTAATAATATATAGAGAGCTTCTAATGCCACAGCCCAAGCTTCTTCGAGTACAATCAATTTTGTATGACCAATATATCCTTGTGTGAAATTACCTAAAAGGACATCTACCAAAAGTCTCTTTCCTCAACTTCTTTCTACTGATCCCCACACCAAACCCCCAACCCAGCCACCACTGTCCCCTCCGACAACACCGCCGAGGGAGGGAGGCATGCAGGGAGAGGAGAGACAGGGAGGGAGAGGGAGACGGAGAGGCCGGCGGTGGAGAGAGGGAGAGGGGGGAAGAAGGAGAGTGATACGAGAAAATGAGGGTGGAGGGGTTTAGGTATTTTGGGAACAATGGAGTGTGTAGAGAGAAAATGTGAAAGTCTATTAACTTATTTGGGGTGTGTAAAGAGAATGGCTATGATGAGAAGCTTGGGCTGTGGCCAGAGGCGGACCCAGGATTTTCGTTTAGGTGGGGCTAAACCTTTGCTAGAATTTTTTCATATCAACAATAACAAAAGAAAAAATGTATTCCATATAAGTAGACACAAAATATTTAACTATATCAATTTAATATATTTCTTCTTTGAAATGAGGAGTATTCATTTTTCCAAAATTTACAGTATAAGAGAAGTATACTGAAAACAAAAAAGTCTCCCAAAAAAATGAGGGCAAACCCCAAAAAATTCGGGATCAACCCGAAGAAAGAAGTACATATTAATGATTTGACATCAACTAACATACACTTCTCTCATCAAAAGTCATCTCAACCCCAAAATAAAGTTTTTTACAACTGCCCTCTACGACTCTTCATATTTTGAAAGCGTTGCATGATCGTTTCATCATCAATGCTATTGAATATGTCCTTTTCGATATACACAAGCAAACAATCATTCATCCACTCATATTCCATTCGATTACGCAGTCGATTCTTAACGATTTTCATAGCAGAAAATACCCTCTCAACAGTAGCAGTGGCAACTGGTAGGGTTAGTGCTAATTTCAAGAGCAAATAAATTAAAGGATATGTAATGTCCCTTTTTGTTTCAACCATCTTCTGAGCAAGGCCGCTAATTCCTTTCACTCCAAAAAACTTACTATTGGTGCGCATATCAGTGATATAAGTCGAAAGCTGACTATCAAGTCTCACCCGATCTAAGTTTGAAAAATCATTTGGATATAATTGAGAGAGCCAGATCAATTTTTCCTTATCGAAAACAGAGAATGAATCACTTGGATCCAAGCATACCACACAAAGAAGCAACTCGGTATTCACCACATTAAAGTGGCAGTTGAGCTCTTGAAGTTGCAAATCAATAGTAGCATAGAATATGTCGACTCGAAAATGATGGAGATTTGTCAATTCAGCTTTACGTCGTGATCGCTTTCTTCCAACAAACATATCATTCATATTGGGAATGGTGATTTCATATTTATCACAAAATGAATGAACTTCAAATAGGAGAGAATCTCACCCATCGTCTCTCATCATCTGCAGTCGTTGCTACGACACTCTCACCAGTTCCATGGCAGTGATAATATTTTGATCTTTTCGCTGCAATAACTTTGATAATTCATTGGTGATCCCCAATATATCTCTCATCAAATGCAATTTAAATACAAAATCAAAATCATCCAATACACTCAATAAGTTAGTAGCAGAGCCCTTGTGTTCACTCGTATTATCATCTGAGATAATTTCAAGCACATCAACCACTGAGGAGAACATGAGTAGAAGGTTAATCAATGTATCATGATGCGAGCCCCAACGTGTATCTCCCGGCCTCTTGAGGCTAGTCTTCTGATTCAAACCCCGTCCACTTTCAAGTTCGCCCGATTCGAGAGCATCAATGACTTTAGCAGCTTGTATATTTTGGAGCATGTCGTGACGTTTGCAAGAGCCTCCAACAACATTCAACACCATAGAAACCGACTCGAAGAAAGCGTCGATTAAATTGTTATCTCTTGCAACAGCACGAGTGTCAACTGAAGCTGATGTGCAAAATAATGAACATAGAATGCGGTGGGATTCTCATTCTGAATGAGCCTTTGCAGTCCATTAAGCTCACCCTTCATATTAGCAGCCCCATCATAACCTTGCCCACGCAAACTTGACATGCTCAATCTATGCCTAGAAAATATCGCTTCGATGGCCAGCTTAAGTGATTGAGCTTTAGTGTCTGCAACATGTTCTATGGCTAAAAATCGCTCAATCACACATCCCCGCTCATCCACATAGCGTATAACAACTGCCATTTGCTCTTTGATAGAGATATCCCTAGATTCATCCACCAAAAGAGAAAATGGTGCATCTCCAAGCTCGGAAATGATAGCTTGAGTGGTTTCAATGGCAGCCGCATTCACAATGTCTTTTTGAAGCTTAAGGGAGGTCAATTTTAGATTCTCAGGAGCATTTTCCAATACAACTCTTTTAATAGCTTCATTCTGATTGGCAAGTACTTGCAAAAGCTCAAGGAAGTTACCCATATTGCTGAGTGAAACCAGATGCTTTTTTGGGCTAAGGTGTGTTCACAGTGGGTCTACATGTGATGAATGAGACAATCAGACAAATCTTGGCATCTTGCAATAAGTGCTTTAATAGTATATATATTGTGTTGCAAACATTCCATTGAGATTGTTGCAGGATTCATATGAAATCATGCTTTAATAGAACATCAATATAACTCTTGAGAAACCTTTCATCCATAGGCCTAGAAATACTGCAAGAGTGCAAGAACTATGTTCTGCTACTCCTTGCAATCGTTCAGCTATAAAACTGAGAACATCACATGCACCTCATTTACCCAAATAAAATAAATTCAAATCAAATAAAAAAGAAAATGTATTATTTTCAATCACCATTTTCTCAATTTTAATAGAGCACCAGAGGGCACTGAAATCATCACTTCAAAAGAAAAAAGAAAACTAAAACATAAACCCGAATGTGCAAAGGAGGAAGAGAGGAAGGGAAAGAAGAGAGGAACTGCAAGCCAGAGAGGGAGAGGGAGAGAGAAGCTACAGAGAGAGGGAGAGAGAGTTACCTGAACCGTTGAAGCCTCAAAGAAGAAGGACCGAAGAGCCGAAGAGGGAAGGAGATCAACAGAGCCAAAGAGGATTTTGGGATTTTTTTTTCGTTCTCCCCTTTTGACCTGGGGCGAGTACTTTATTGATCTAGGGCATGGGCCAAGGCCCAATATTATTTTAAGAGGAGTTTGAAAATTGACCTGGGGCGACCGCTCCAGGTAATGTATACTTCGGTCCGCCTCTGGCTGTGGCATTAGCAGCTCTCTAATATATAATACATACCCCCTCTCTCACTCGTGTGCCAGGCCAGCCTGGGCCTGGCCCACATTAGGTTGGCCTTTGATTGAGTGATGAAAGACCTAGTCCTTGCTTTGCTCAAATAAGGAGTGCTTGTAATTTAGTTATAATTTGTCCAAATAGTTGCTAGAAAGCTTGCTAAAATTATATTAAAAAAAAAAAACACTGCTCTGCCTGGCCTGGCCCAATTGACTAAATAAGCGGGCTTGAGTCAGAAACAGGCCTGTATTTTAAAGGTTGGGCTGGGCCTGGATATGTAATTCCAGCCTGGACTCGGGCTATGAATGACTTCATTGAGCCTGACACGGGCTGTAGAATTAGGTCCCGACCTGGACTGTACTCACTAATCAGACGTGGACCCAATGAATCTTTTTTATTTATTTTTATTTTTTTATGCTTAACACAGAACTAACTTCCCAGTGTGATTGTTAAATGGGCCAGACCCAGGTCATTAGGAGTGTTTGGGGGCTGGGTTGGGCCAGTCTTAGGCATATCCAGCCCGAGACTTTAGAAACACATGCCCGTATAGACCCCAAGAACAACGTCAGGCATGTGCCCACCCATTTAGTCAATTGGACCGGGCCGGGACGGGTTGAGTCGGGGTTTTTTATTAGTTGTTTGGGTTTTCTAGCAAGTGTTTGGAAAAATTAATCACTACATTACAAGCCATCCTTATTTGGTCTGAGCCAAGCCGGGCTTTGACATTTCATCACTTAATCTAAGCCTGCCTGAAGAGAGTGAGGCCTAGAATAGAGCAGCCCATGAGCACCACTATAGGTCATAGGCTTGCCCTGGTCTGGTCCAAAAGATTTAACACAAAGAATAGCAACCATAGCTAAATCCAGGCCTAAATATTCGGCCCAATAACTAAACAGGCCGGACTCAGTTAAGCTTTGACCCGACTGGGCCCATGGACACTACTCTTCTCAAAGGAAAACGAAAGCTGGGTTGAAGCCTTTCTAAATGTAGGCAGTAGACCCATCAGATGAACAGATCCTGTCATACTTAGTGCTGGTTTCTTAAAAAAAGAGGGTCTGTTTGGTCTGTTTTGGGTGCATTTCAATCAAGAGAAGTGGTCTGTTTTGGTGGTGGTGCACACGCGACGTCCACTACTTAAAAAAGCAAAAAAAAAAGCAGACCCACTTGGCTCTGTCCTCACTTTAGTCTTCCACACCCACACACAACCTTTGCACATGATACATAAATTATACATACAATACAAGCATGCCGAACTCATGCTTAAATTCACACACATTAAAAATAAAGCATATTTATAATACAACTTTATACTTGTTCAATTAGATTAAACTAATTATAAGTTTATTATTCAATCGAATAAACTTATAAATATAAGTTTGATTTGATGGGGGACCATACTTTATGATTGTCTGATCAGTGCAGTTTTATGTTACACCCAATCAAGATAAGACGCTTGTAATTTGAACAGAGGAGATTGGCATGCTCAGATACTAAAAAGAAATCATCCCATGTCAATGACCTAATTAATTTGTACCTCAGTTTTGAGATATCCTCCATTGCCAAACAAATAGAAATTAAGTAACAGGCCAAAATAAAAGGCCCTTGGGCCAGATCAGGATTTCACTTTGTAGCTGAAATCCAATTCTTCAGAATGCCCCAATGCAATGTTACCCCAGTGGCATAGGCATTCCAGTTTTACAGAGGTGGCCCAAGTTCGATTTGCACCCCCTAGGTAAGTAACCTAGTTCTCTGCCAGTGAGGCAGTCGGGAAAAATAAAACAAAACAAAACAAAACTTCATATTGCATTTCCAAAACTTTCCACTAAGATAGAAATTGTAATTCTGCAGTTTGTTTGTAAAATCTTTTACTTTTTTAGTAACACTCCAAGTTTTATATATTTTGCTTGACATCATCTAAGAGGTGCTTGTGTGCAGGGAATTGAGTTCCCTAGGAAAATGCCTCCAACAAAAAATCATTAAAGAGTGAGGGATGGAGATGTAAAATGGGACACTTACTTTCCTAGAATTTGATTTAGTAGGGCGATGGCCTGGCATTCATTTTCCATCTCCCTTTAATTTCTTTTTTCATAAAATGAGAGATTATTTAATGGCCATTTATAAATCTTCACCTTCAAAGATGCATCTCTTAGAAATCCGAGGAATTGAATTCCATGCAAACAAATAGGCAAGAAAAAAGGCAATTAATTTATCCCTCATAAAAGGTCAAACTCAGAACAAAAACAAAAAATAAAAAAAAGACATGCAGAACAATTTCCTGAAAATCATGAAATTCCTGAAGGGAAACATTAACTGGGATTTTTAATTTTTTGGCACTGCATCATTCCCCAATTATTGGGCAGTAAACCACAAGGAAAATGCCTGATGAGCCCTCATCCAATACAAGACAATAACAATCATCCACAAAAACACTATTTTCCAATCCATATTACAAAGTTATAGTCAAGTCTCAAACACCCAGAAATGCCAAAACTGGGCTATTCATTTCACATTAAAGCTGGTACACAACTACTCCCCTTAGCCTTACCACAAGTAAAATCCTAGTCCATACACGACCCAAAGCAGAAGTCTTGTAGGTCTTTATTTTCTTTATCTATTTATTCTTATTTGGCATTTTTGAGTAATGTGCAAACACTTAGGCAAAAGGAGGAAATTGATATGACAGCCGCTTTTATTACCAGTGCATATGGATGTACAATAAGCAGCAATTTGATGGGTGGAATCCATCATCATTGTCCAGAAATTATACTAAAAGACATACCTTTTTTCTTTCTTTTAGACTAGCCCATGCCAAATTGACCAAAGCAGGTATGAGAACAATCTTGTGCAAACTTAAAGCATAGAGACTGAGAAAGCTTTTCCACTATAGTCGCATATACTAGCAGCTCACAATACGAGGCTAGTATTAATTTGCTTGAGACCATCAGCGTCTGCCAATATCTGACCCGCATCCACACTTCTCCAGCACTGAAGTTTCTCATATTCAGTCAATATGATCCTATCTGTATGCTTTCCAGATGGCATCAGGCAAACAAATGAAGTAAAAATCATAATCCCAGCAAATATCCAACTGAACTGCAAGTTGGCTAATGCCATGGCCCTAAGACTAGCATCCTTGTTGCCACATGTGACTGCTCCATGCATGTCATCTACCAACCTCATGTAACAACCCTTAGGAACACAAGCTGGAACCCATAACGCGAAGCCCATATCTATAAACCAGCAACCCTGAAATAATATCAACACTGATCGACCAAGAGCAGCTGGGAAGCTGCATGGAAAGCCCAATGCCACTAGAGTGGATATAAGTGACATGAACACTATGAGCTGCATGAGCCAATGATAGTGGCCTTCGAGCCCAGCATGGTCGGCTGAGTGGAAGTGTAACAGAAGCAACTCTTGGCCGAAAACAGAGGATGCGAGAATTCCAACCAGCCCTGAAAAGATATCAGGTGAGCGCGTCAGCTCAATGGCAAATGCAACACCAGCATATATAGCGAGGTGCAGAAACATGGTTGCATGCTCGAAATTGTTGGGTTTGAAAGAAAATTGGAAGAGAGGGTAGTCCAGGACTTGCAAGGCAACAATAAAGATGGACAAGAAGAAAATGATAATGAGTTCCAAGTGTTTCAAGATGAAATGGGTGTTGCTCAATGGGTACCAAGGTCTTGATATAAAGCTGGAGGGGCCTCTGAGCTTGTAGGCTTTGATGGTGTTAAAAGTGTGCCATAGACCAAGGAGGGCGAAGGCCAGACCAGGGACTATGTGACCTACAAATGTGCCCATGACTGCTAGCTCTTTTAGATCAGATGCAGAGCATGTCCCTCGTCCGGACCCTTCTCCAGCTTAAATAGGAATGCTGGAAAGCAAGAAGGCTTAGGTGGGTTTTGCTGACAAGGAATTATATATGATCCTTAGGCCCAAGGAGATGCATCACATCCTCAGGCCCTGAGTTGGTATAAATGAGACTCCAACAACCCACACCATAGATCTGGTACCACCACTGTACAAATGGGCTCGAGCTTAAATGGGAACCTCGCCATCCATTCTTTAACCATTTTCCAATCCAAGATAAGCTCTTAGCAATAAGTTTCTTTACCATCCATTTTCAAGCTACCAGATGAAGGGCTAGAAGCCTAGAACAATCCTATTGAGGAGACTTCAGCTCATCCTTAATCGGTAATGGGCTCCATCAGATCAATATTCAGGATGCCAAAACATGGGCCTCCCAGCTCCAGATTTGGGAATACCATACTTATCCTCTAGAGAAGTGTATCATAAGAATCCCCAACATAAATCATGCATTGAAGAAAGTGTTCTGTGGCAAATAAGATGTTTCCACTAACATAAGGTGACAAATGGGTGGTCTCCACTGGGCTAAAGTGACTAATAAGAAGGTACCACGCAGAACCACACATAAAAGAAAAGCAAACTTTACTAATTAAACACCTAATGCATGTACGTTATTAAGATGCCTACAGAAAAGAGATATTCCTTAAAAAGCAAATCGCACCACAAAATGGCTTTGTCATCATCCATTTATTAACATTTGTCAACTAATGAACCTATTCACAAAATTTTACTTTTTTCCCCACAAAACAAACAAGGATGGTTAAATGTTACAAGTTCTGTAGAGGGGGGTGTGATAGCAGAAAAACATTTTAGGGAAAGAAAAAGGAAAGAAGAACAAGAAAAAGAAAGAGAACATTTACCAAAAAAGAAAAAAATGGGAAACATTAATCTAGGTAATGCACTTCTGGTGCAGGATAGACCTCAAAGGCCACATGTGTAGGGCCCAAATAAATTTAGGAATTTTAATTCAGTAATTATATATTAGTTTCTAATTTTATTGTAATTAGGATTAGGTTTCCAATATTCTTTAGTTTCCTAGTTTGTTTAGGTTTCTTAGGCCCTAAGTAATGTTTTTCTATTTATATGGCATTGGAGAAGATTAATTTACAAAGTTGATTAATTGAATTTTGGTTTTCCCATTGAGGCGCGTCCTCGTTATCGTCACTTTTGAAGTGTCTTCGGACATGCGCTTTAGAGTTGATTGTGGTTCGGCACTTCCATGCAAAGCCCTAACCCTAGGGCCCGCATCAATTGGTATCTGAGCGAAGATCCACATTGCTCCAATCCATCTCCGGTCACCAATCGGAGCGTATCCATCACCCCAGATCCCGGATCCACCCCTTCCATTCCTCTTTCCCTCACCCACTACACACTGTCGCAATTCCCCTCAACCAACCCGCAACCCTTCAGGATCCCATAAAACCCCATCTCCATCCCACCGAAACCCAATCTTCCTCAATGCTTGGGGTGAGATCCAGCAATATTCTTATCGTATCCATCAATTCGCACATCTATTCCCCACCTCCACCGAACCATCTCTGCAAATCCTTGTCGTTGCCCAATCCAGCAACCCAACCCTCCCAGAATCCAAATCGACAGGCCCACCCACCCCAAAACCCTTCGCCTGAACCTTCTCTCTAATTTCCCATACCTGGTCCAAAAAACGAAAAGAAAAGAAAAGAAAGCAGAGAAGACGAAGAAGTAGCTGCAGAGAAAGAAAAAAAAAAGGTAAAAAAGGAAAGATCAAAGAGAGCGAACGACGTACCTAGTTCGTCCTTGCAAGTTGTCCTCACCATCATCGTCGATGCTAGATCTCCTCGCCACTACCATTATCGAACAACAACATCATGCCGTCATCATCATCTCTAAGCATCTGCAAGTCTTTTGCGAAGCCGCACCAGATCTATAGCCATCCCTCTCCACTGCAGTCAAACTCCACTGCTAGACCATCTAGCCGTCCAGCACGCCTCGCCATCGCCAACCAGCTGCAAGGTTCCATCTCGAGCGCGTTGCAACACCTAGCCGCTGCCTCGCGATCGTTGCATCGTCACCCACCAGCAGAATCACTGTTTCCGTCGTCGTCGTCCCGTCGCCCTTCTCCCTTTGTTGAAGCACAGGCGCAGGCGAAGGCTCTCTTTCCTTCCCTCTCCCTATTTGGTCGAAGTAGAACAGAACATGAGCCCTTTTCCCTTTCTTCCATCGACACGAGGCTCGAGAAGCCTTGCACGTGTCATCCGTTTTCACGTGCGACCTTACTCTTCAGGTTGAGTTGGGTTGAGTTCAAGTTCAGATCAGGGTTGGTTCTTGAAACTTGACCCACAAGCAGAAGCTCAATTGCCATCGTCCTACATCAGCATATTTGACACAATCAACGGTTGAATCTTTTTTTTTTTTTTTTTTTGAGATATCACAGTCATCCACCGTCGGATTTTAGATCAGTTTTCGCCTGCGTGCTTCTGAAGAGCAAATCTACAACATTATGTCACTCAATCTTTTTTATTTCATGAAAAATAAATATGCCTCCCAAGAAGCATCTAAAAGTGGAGTCTTCATCTTCATCCATGGAGAAATTTACTGGAGTCGTTTCTCAATGATACGCATTTGTCAATCAAATCAAAATTGTAGTCTGTCAAATCCAAGCAACTATTGCAAGGATGGAAATCATACTTAACAATTTAGAAAATGATTGTCATGGAAGTAAATATCGCTGTGCTGGGCAAGAGATTGAAAAAGGTTCTTGCTAAAATCTCAAATCCAAGAAAATTTGGCTCAAGATGATCTCAATAGGCTCTCGCGTCCTCTCAAGCGGTATCAACAGATAAAAACAAATAGAAAGGCAGATGTATCGGAATTTCAAGAGAAGTTTGAATTGTGTTCAAACGTCGATCCAATTGCAAATGAAGATAAAGAAGAGGATCGATTTGCTGAAAACTTGACTACAAATCTCAATTTAGAAGAAAAATCAAATGGAAGTACAATTCCGGTGCTTTCCCAAGACTATCTATCCATGGAAGTCTCTCCTATTGACTTCATCTTTGGAGATGAATGACGGATAGTCAAAGATTGTGATATGATGGTGCAAATTCCATACGTGATGTTCGATTGCACATCCACTCACAATTCGACTCTCAAATCAAAAGATGTATCATGCTCAGAGTTTTCAAGATCAGTACACAAGGTGAAGCTCGGCCCATGGATCGAAAGTTCTTCCTATTGACCTGACCCTAGGAGGACATTATCGAACTCGAGGTCGAGTTCTTTCCATGCCTGGGAGAATGATGAAGGATAGACCTCAAAGGCCACATGTGTAGGGCCCCAAGTAGATTTAGGAATTTTAATTCAGTAATTATATGTCGGTTTCTAATTTTATTGTATAGGTTTCCAATATTCTTTAGTTTCCTAGTTTGTTTAGGTTTCTTAGGCCCTAAGTTATGTTTTTCTATTTATATGGCATTGTAGAAGATTAATTTTCAGAGTTCATTGATTAAATTTGGGTTTTCCCATTGAGGTGCGTCCTCGTTACGTCTTTGCAGAGACATTTGAACTGCCTTCGAACAAGCGCTTCGGCGTCGATTGTGCTCCGGCACTTCCATGCAAGCCCTAACTTTAGGGCATGCATCAACTTCATGTTTACATGACATCTAGAATGTGGTTAAAGAGAAACAACCCTCTCTAGAAAATTTGGTTCACTAGCAACCTGAGGTGCATCCAAATGTGCACAAAACATCTGATGTTCTGAATTGCAGACGGCAGATGAAGATGATCAAACTAGCCGGCTCAAATTAAAATGTATGAAAGGCCATTGACATAGTTCGAAGACCAATATAAAAAAACAAAAGATGAAAGTAATCCAAAGTTCTACATGAGAGAGATTGTGGCCAAGAAAAAGAATTGTTAGACTGGCAGCTAATAGAACATCGACACAATCTCAATTATCTTCCTACCAATATCATGGAATGAATTGTAACTCATATCTCTAAGAGAAGAACTGAAGAACTGAGATGGATCGTTGTAAAATTTCATTTAAGGCCCGTTTCAGTTTGACTCTAAACTGAAACATTTCAGCATTTTAGTGTTTTATTTCAGAATTATGTTTAGGAAAATAAAGAAAAATTATAAGATATATAATTTTAGAAAATATAATTAAATAAAAAGTGAAAATAGCATATTCGTGATATGCATTTAATTCATTCTACTAAATAAAAAATGTAATATGCTATATCTATATGCCAAAAAGTGAATACCAAATGAAGAAGAAAAACAAAGTAGCGGCTACACGAATGGAACTGCTTCCCACGTACAGCCCTAGAAGAACTAAAATTCCTTACTTTTGAATGGAAAAAAGCATGCATGATCAGCCTTGATGAAGGGCATATTGGTAAAAAATCAACTCACAAAAGGGGAAAGAAAAATCCCCGCCCTCTCAATTTTTGAAATATCGGCTTGTTTGGCTGAAATCTCTGAATTTAAAATCGCACCAGGATTTCAGCAGAACAAGACCAAAATCCAAGCCAAAATATTTTAGGAGGGATTTCAGTTCATTTTTGCTAACTGAATGAAACGAATAGTTTTGGACAAATCACTTGAAATGTACCAAAATTTGACTAGGAAATGGACCAAACCAAACCAAACCAAGCCAAGCCTTTTCCCACTAGGTGGGGTCGGCTATATGGATTTGACGACGCCAATCAAATCTGTTTAGGGCCATGTCCTCCGTTAGATCCATGTAGGCAAGGTCATGTTTAATAGTTTCTTTCCAACTTCTCTTGGGTCTCCCTCTCCCTCTCCTACTCCTAACAAATTCCATGCTTTCACACCTTTTTTTTTTTTTTACTGAAAAGGATATTATATTAATAGAAAGGGACTGAATTACAAAAGACGTTGTTCATACATTTGGGAGTAAAGGAAGGGACTTTGATACAAAAGATCTTATCCAAGTGAGTGGACACATAAGAGGTAGCGGTGGGCCAAAAAGCATCAAGCACTGCTGTCAAAAGATTAAGATGGTGTTTCATGAAGACTACTGTTGCTATTGCAAAAGGTGCTTCTCCTCACATCAAAACGTGGATCGCCTTCCGTCCTCTGAAGATCCTGCACAAGAGATTGGTCAGATAAGTAGGCATGCCAAATATGGAGAGGAAGAGATGAGGTGAATGTCATATCCATGGGTGGGCCGAGTTTAGCGAGGAGGTCAGCCACCGTGTTTGCGGAAAGGCGGATGAGGTCCACCCTCCATCGAGGAAGAGTATTTAATCACACATTTTAACAGATGCCTCCGTTGGACGCCTTCTAACATGGCCGAACCATCTCAGTCGATTTTCTCTCATTTTATCTCCAATCGGTGCTATTCCTACTTTGCCCTTAATCTCCTCATTCCTAATCCTATCTCTCCTTGTGATCCCGCACATCCATCTTAGCATTCTCATCTCCGCAACTTCCATCTTCTTGACATGATTATGCTTTACTGCCTAACACTCTGACCCATATAACAACGCTGGTCGTACCGCCACCTTATAATACTTTCCTTAAACCTTGAGGGGGACTTTCCGATCACACAAGACCCCCGAAGCACTCCTCCATTTGGTCCACCGAGCCTGAATCCTGTGACTTACATCAGTATCAATCCCTCCATCTTGTTGCACCATAGATCCAAGGTACCTAAAGTTTTCTTTCTCTACAATCTTTTGTATGCCCAAACTTACTTCTATGTTACCAGGTGTCCTACTTTGACTAAACTTGCATTCCATATATTTCGTTTTGCATCGACTTAGCCTAAACCCTTTTGTCTCTAATGACTAGGAAATGGACACGATGAAAAAATTGGTGGGAAGTCAAAAGAACATGTGAGGTAGAAAATGTGAAGTATTGGAGCTAGTTGCAAAATTACAGAAAAAATAATGCAGATGCAAAATTGAAAGCTCATGTCCAAATGGGAAAAAGAAAAATAAGTCACTTGATTTGCAGAATAACTTTAAAATATCCATCATGCAACATTCATAAAATTCTATGTAGGTATAAATACATCACATCAAGTGAAACGATAGAAGAGTAAAGTTTATGCTTGTGGGCACCAACCAACCATGAATCCTTTGTTGAGTGGACGAGATCAAAGGTGAAAACAGATGTGGAATCTTAAAAAATAAGTATCGTGCTCTCCTGCTGTGTGCACAAACATCATTCAGGGTCATTTATCACCTTGCGATATACGGCTGCATTGTCTTTCTTATCAGACATTGTTGCAGGCCTTTATCTGCCGTCTTTCCCTGATAAATTAATATAGAAAGATTAACTACTTTAGCTATTAGTACTGCAAAAAGCATCATAATACAAAATATGTAAATCATAGAAAGTATTCTTTCTTTAAAGAATACGTACAAGTTCATCAGTGAAAAATACATATAGTTCCTTTGATACTATGGTGTGTCGTTTTCCAACAATCACTGGCAATAAGATTTCATCTAATATGTTTCCTAACTCAGACAGATTCACTCTTCCCATAAGCCTCAAATGTAAAGGTAACAAGAAGGATTAGTGCACAATTCACAGCTCTTACAATTGGAAAGCAGAGTAGTAAGTACTCTAACAAGTTTCAAGCAATAGATTTTATTCATGACATAATTATTACAACTACACCATTAAAAAATAAATAAATATTACAACTGCCAAGCAATGAGTTGTGCAGCCTGGAATTAAACCATGAAAATGCTCAATTATAATTTTTTTTAACCTTTATTTTTCAGAAGTAACATAAAGAAAACCATTTACAGTACATCAAGAAGCTCGTTTTATATCTTCAGTCTATCATACATCAGGACAACAAGAAGCTATAATACATGCAAAATTTTCTACCAACCACGCAGAGTAATGCAGAGCAGGAATCACCTGCATCCCTAATAAATATTTGACAGTGAAATCATTTTAAAATAACTGGATGGAACTTCATAAAAAAGGTAGACTGTACAGAAGCTGTTTCATTTCCTATAGTCTGACTGGGGACCTAAGTTGCAAGTAGAAGTGAAATACAGTAATTGAGATTTTACAATGGTATAAACTTTATACAAGAAACAGAGATCTTGAGAATGTAACCCAATTTGCAGTTTAACATTTGATAGGTTTGGACAGGTCTTAGTGAGCTGGCACCACCATTTTAGTTCTTGATAACCCAATTTATAGCCTTTGGACGTGCATGAGTAGTCCCAATGCCTACCATACAGATTGTATTTTCCAACTCAATGGAATCCAGTCAATGTATCAGAAATTGTCTATTTTCCCATTGCCACAATCTAATAGGATGATGTACAACCTTTCTTTTTCTTGTTACCTGCAATTTATGCTTCCCTCATGATACCAAGATCGTACAAACTGGATGGGATGTCTGTTTTAGAACCCTGTTCAGTGCTTCAGCAATGATTATCCTATACCCAGGCACCGTTTTTTTTTTTTCAAAAGCATGCCATATGGAGTCATCTTGGTTACATGCATTAATATAAAACAGGAGGAGGGATATATCAATCTTCTTCCAGACTATAAAGATAAATGTTGGAAGAAAGGCAGGCAATAAATAATGCAAGTTGTTCCATGTAAAATTCATGCAGTACTGACCGGAGAAACAGCCATCCGTATTATGGGTTGAGCAAAACAGGGTGATGCAGCCAGTAACGTCATTATGGGTGGAGCAAAACAGGGTGATGCAGCCAGTAACGTTATTATGGTGGAGCAAAACAGGGTGATGAAGCCAGTAAAATATATTGTTATCAGCCGATGGGACCATGCCTGTGGGCACAAACCACTGCACATGATTCAACTGGCAATCAAAATCCTTCAAATGGAACCACATGCTTTGTTGAACCCTTGATATTAGAACACTCCCTACAAAATAACAACCATGTGTTTGACATAACCATTCATATGCCATCACTCTCATTCATCATCCTGCTTCAGCCAGCCCCTCAATCAAAGATATGTAAGTATTATCATCGGGAGTAATCCCTTTACTGACCATCTCCTTGAGAAGTTCTTCTGCATGATCACCTTCCTTATTCTTACATAACCCTTGTATAAGTGCATTGTAAGTCAGAATTGTAGGATTGAAGCCTCTACTCAACATCTCATCGCGGACCTTAAATGCATCCTTCATATCACCTTTCCTACTATAACCACTAATGAGTGTGTTATAACTGATATAATCTGGCTCAATTCCCCTTCCTTTCATCTCATCAAGAAGCTGGCGTGCCTCATCAGCCTTCCCCACTCTACATAGCCCACGCATCAGTGTATTGTATGTAACTTCATCTGGAGCCACCTTCTTCACATCCATCTCTTTCAAAAGAGTAAATGCGTGATCCATATTTGAATTAGAGCAATGCCCATCAATCAACGCATTGAACATCACAATATCTGGCTTTAAATCCTCATTCTCAGCCTGTTCAAACAACTTATCTGCCTCTCTCATCCGATTCTTCTTACAAAGAACATATATAAGAGAAGTGTAAGTCACATTTGTTGGACTGATCCTTTTGCTCAACATTTCATTATACAATTCAAAAGCCTTCCCTGCGTTCCCTTCTTTACAATATCCATTAATCAAAATATTGTATGTGATCGCATCATGACCCATTCCCTTCCTTTCCATTTCCTCAATCAATTTATCTACGTCTTCCATCTTCCCCTCCAAGAAAAACGCGTGCAAAAGCATATTGAAAGTACAAAGTGTTTGGCTAATCCCTCTCCCCACCATCTCATCCCTATATCTCAACGCCATCGCCAAATCCCCTTTATTACAATACCCATCTATCAATGTATTATAAGTCACGGCGCTCGGAACCAATCCCTCATCCGTCATTCTCCCGAACAACGCAGATGCCTCTTCCAATCTCCCCAATTTACACAAACCCCCAATCAGCGATCCATAAGTATACGAATCTGAAGGAATACCCTTCTCTTTCATTTTATCAAACACCTGGAAGGCGCCATCGATCCTACCTCTAGAAGAATACCCATGAATAATAGTATTGTAAGTTACCGCAGTGGGTTTAAACCCGAAGTCCTCCATGTAGGAGACGAAAGCTTTCGCCCTTTTCAGCTTCCCTTCCTTGCACAAGAGATTGATCATGATATTGAACGTCACAACCGTCGATGAAATCCTCCACCGAAACATCTCCGCGTACAGAACCCAAGCAGTCTCCGATTGGTTCTGCTTCGAGAATGCGGATAGAAGATCGTTGCAAGTTTCGATCTTGGGCACAATCTCGTCGCTCTTCATCAAGTAGAAGGTCTGGAGGCCGTCGTTAGGGCGGTTGGAGTTGCAGGAGGCCCTGATGAGGAGATCGAAGACGATGGGCGGCTGGGATTTCAACCGCCGCCGGGCGACCGCCAAGGAGTCGAAGATCTGACGGTTGGAGAAGAGGCCGGAGGTGAGGGCGTGGCGGAGGAGGTTGACTGTGGGTTGGGGAGAGGGGAGGTGGGAGAGGATAACGGCGGCGGTGGCGATTGAGGGGAGATCGAGGCGGTTTAATCCTAGCCGTTGGATGAAGGAGAGAGCGTGGCTGGGTGATGTGCGGAGGTTGAAGAGGAGGAAGGAGATTTGGGAGGGGGAGAGGGTTGAAGGGACGGCTGGGATGGAGTCGGAGGGGGATGATAGGATGGATTGGTGGAGGAGATGGACGGATGGATCTGAGTTGTGATGGGGAGAGATGGTGGATGTGCAGAAATTGGATTGTCGTCTGATGAGGAGGAGGAGGGTCAAAGGGTGTGAGGGTTTGAGATTTCTCATTGTCTGTTGTCTGTGAGAGATTGGGATGGGATGGGATGGGATGTTTAGGGTTTTAGGGTTTTAAGGGTTTTGATGCTGAAAGAAATGAAACGGTTTGAGGAAGCCAGACTTGCTGCAGTCCCTGCAGGCTAGGGACTGCTAACTGGAGAGGGGAAATCATGGGTTCACACTTCATATTTATTTAATGGGCCCTGTGGACTCCACTGATTTGATAATAGGCTTAGGCCCACTCTATTTGCAATTTTGAGATTCTTTTTTTTTTTTTTAATCTTACCATTACTATTATTAGTAGTATTACCGTAATATTTGGACTAATCCTCGAGTGCACGCACAACCCCGCAACACACTTGCATCAGATCAATTTGGAGGGATCAAAGCCATACCTTATACGGCTATGTTGTGGCAAGGAACAAACACCTAAGTGGGCTTTATCTTTTTATCTTTGCCTTTTGCTCTAATTATTCCAAGGCCCTGATGGAATCAAGAATTATTCTTTACTCCATATCTTTTATAACTTAATAGTTCTTAATCGAAAGCTATTTATTACATTTTGAAGCTATAGTTTCAAGGTGTGACCATTATGTCATGGTCTAATAGACCAATTAGAGGTGAACTTGCCATGGTTTCTAAGTTTGTGCTAAATATGTCGGGATGTCTAAGCAGACAAGGGGCCTTGCCCGGCCCATTTAGTTCTCAAACTAGAAAATAAGTCTAGACTCAACCACTGACTTAAAAACAAAGCCCAAAATCTAGTCAAATGGCTGATCTCTACCTTGTTTTAATCGTTTAAACCTTTGATTTTACAATATTAGGTGATGGGTTTGAGATATGGGACCAACAAAATCGAAATCTAGCCAAATGCAGGTCGGACTCATGTGGGTCCAAGGCTAGCCCATCCTATGAGTAACCAAGGAGAGGAGGATTGCTCCAGTTCAGGAACTAATCACAAGGTGGTGTCAGCCAAATGCAGCTGATCTAGTGCTCACTCCTTTCAGTCTTTGGTGATGGGGTCCATAATAAGTGAGAGTGCAATAAAACCATTCATTTCTGATGATGCCAAAATAGGTTTCGGACACCACCGGTCAAGTAATAAATGCTAGGTGAGAATGTAGTAAATAAATGAGAGAGAGAGGGGGAATTTATAGTGGTTCGGTCTGTATGACCTACGTCCACTTTGAATATGGTGATCTTTGATTGATAAGGTGGATTACAAGCGAGAGAGAGATGAGTAAGATTTTTATCATTGCCCCTCAAGTGATGAGGAGACCCTGAATTTATAACATTTCCCCAACAGATGGGATTCAAAAATAAAGCAACGTCTCTCTGGAGCCTGGAGCCTCAGACGTGTCCTCGAGGAACGAGCAAGGCGGAGGGCTTGGAGCCTCAGACGTGTCCTCGAGGAACGAGCAAGGTGGAGGGCAGGTGAGAGTTTCTTCGCGAGATTTGGTAAGAGCGGGTGAGGGGAGGACTTCGTTGTGATGACTCGGAGGCCTTGACGTGACGAGGCTTCCTTCAACGAGTTTCGAATATCAACTGAGCTAAACTGGCCTGACCCATGACCTTGGACGGACCGGGTTGTCTGGACCTGACTCTTTACCGCACTCCGGGTTGGGCCTGACCCATCATTTGCCCCTCAAAAGTCCCGCGTTCGATAATTATTTGAAAGTGGGGCTTTCTGTGCATCCAACTCTCTTCTTCCTGAAAAATCTTTCTTTTTCTTGGTTGTAACTCTGTCTGTCTGTTAGTTCCTTTAGATATGTATCTCGGAGAGTCCTCCCGGCTTGGGCTACTCTTCTTTGAAAACTCAAGCTATAAAATAAACCCTAGAGTAGTATTTCTTCAAAAGAAAGAAACTAGCCTCTGCAGAAAAACCATTGGGAGAGAAAAAGATGGAGACAGGCAGCAAAAGAGGCGACGGCGCGAGCGATGCGACGGCGAGCGCCCGCCAGGCGCTGCTGGACGGCGGCGCTTGCAAGGCGGCGACGAGCGCCCGCCAGGCGCTGCTGGGCAGCGAGGGCGGCACGGCGGCGCTGGGCGCCGCAGGGGGCGCCCAGCCCGCGGGCGTCACAGGCGAGGGGAAGCAGCCGCTGGGCGTCGCGGGCGGCACGGCGGCGCTGGGCGCCGCAGGGGGCGCCCAGCCTGCGGGCGTCGCAGGCGAGGGGAAGCAGCAGCTGGGCGTCGTGGGTGTCGCAGGCGAGGGAGAGCAGTCGCTGGGCGTCGCGGGCGGCACGGCGGGCGCAGGGGCGCCGGGCGGCGCGGCAGCGGGCGCAGGGACGCCGGCGGGCGCAGGGGCGCCGGGCGGCGCGGCAGCGGGCGCAGGGGCGCCGGGCGGCGCGGCAGCGGGCGCAGGGGCGCCGGGCGGCGTGCCGGGCGGCGCGGCAGCGGGCGCAGGGACGCCGGGCGTCGCGGCAGCGGGCGCAGGGACGCTGGCGGGCGTCGCGGCAGCGGGCGCAGGGGCGCCGGGCGTCGCGGGGGGAGCACTGGGCGCCGCAGGGGGTGCCCAGTCCGGGATTGAAGCAAAGGCAGCAGCGGCGGCGCTGGGCGCTGCAAGGGGCGCCCAGCCCGGGGACGGCGCCACAGCTGCCAGCGATGCAGGGGAAAAAGAAGCAGCAGCAGCGCTGGGCGCCCAATCCTTTGGCATCGGGGTAGGAAAGGATTGCTTTAGCGCCGCAGGGGGCGCATGTGGTTTTGCAGGTATTCGAGGCTCAGGTGGTTTCGCAGCAGCTGGCGCCTCAGGTGGCGCCCAGTCCTTCGGCATCTCGGCCAGGGAAGAAACAATAGTAGGGGGAGGTCATGCCGAGGGCAGTCCTTCTTCAGACACGTTGGGCAAGTTGCGTCCGCGTTCTAAAGGAAAAATGGTAAGCGATGATGACAGACCCAAGGTGAGTACCATTTGTACCACAGTCAGCAATGATGATATTTCCAGGATCATCACTTTTTATCATATTCCTTCCACCGTGATTTGTCGCCGGGCCGAAATTGATGAGCCAGCTTGTGATGACGCATCGGGTGACATTGTTATTTACGAGGATATGCTTGAAGCTGGGCTGAGATTCCCTATGCCCCCCTCCGTCTGTCGAATTCTTCATTACTTCTCCCTGACTCCGGGGAGATTAGTACCCAATGGATGGAGGATCATGCTGGGTTTTCTCGAGCTTTGGAGGAGAACACATAACGAGGAGGCATCTCCCATGGAGCTCCATGCTGCCTATAGTTTATTCGAATCTCCGGCTCCTAACAGGGGATGGTATTATTTCACCCCCAAGGGCGGCAGACTGCTCACGGGATTGCGCTCCAACTGTCACAGCTGGAAATTTCGTTTCTTCTTTGTTGGTGGCGAGTGGGCCTCAGAGGCAGACAGGGCTCTGGTGCCCAAACAGTGGACCGACGCCAAAAGACGTGGTACGCCAATCATTATCATCTCCTCATTATTCATTTGCATATATATGCTCATCATTTTATTTGTTCATTCTCTTCTTTTTTTTATATAGAGTCACCTGTGCTCTCCGCGGATATAAAACGGAAACTGCAGGCTGTAAGAGATCATCCGGATAGAGATTTGGGTATTCTCTTTTCTAAAGAGAGTGACAGCAATCGTGGGCCCTCTGTTGACCCTTCTCCTCGTAGGACGGGTGAGCCTTCCCGGGCATCAACTAAGAGAAAATGTAAGGAGCTTTCAGTGGCTTAGGCGTACCTTTTCCTGATATTCTGTCTCTAACCATTCATTTTGCTTCCGCAGTGGTGGTCAATAGGGAGTTGGTCGAGGCCAAGGAGGCAATTGAAGATCGTCGTGCAAGTGCTAACACCCATCTTGCCAAGATATCGAGGGTAGGTATTGCCCCGAGAAGGGATTCTCCTCGTGTGATGGTTGGTGATCTTCCTGTAACCACTCATCTAGTGGGGCCGCAGACGAGTTCTCCTGTCACTACCCATGTAGCGGCCCCCGCGGCTGTGCCTCATCAACCTATAACTTCTCTGGTTTCTGCCGCCACATCTGTACCTCCTGCCCCTCCGTCTGGTCCCAAGCCGCTGACTCCTCGAGAGAAGTTTTGGAGATTCCCAGCTCGTGACGTGATTACTCGGGTCAGCGCCCTTAGCACAGAGGGGATGATAAATGCTTATCTAGAAGGTTTATCTCAGGTAAAAGGTTGTCTAAATTTTCTTCAGGTTTTCCTTTTGTATATGCATTCTCATTTCTCTTGATTTCTTCTTGCTCCAGATGTCTGCATCATCCATATGTTTATTTTCGAAGGCTGAGTTGTTCAGTAAGCTGAAACAGGAGAATGCAGGTATTCATAGGGATCTCTCTGCACGTCAAGGAAAAATTGCTGAACTAGAAGCCGCCAGGAAGACTTATGATGCTGATCTTCTAGCAGCTCGGGAGAGAGCAAACAGGCTTGAGATTGAGCTCTCAACGGCTCACATGAGGGCGACCAAGGCTGAGGCTGAGCTAGTGGCGACGCGCGAGGGTGCTTTGCTCAGTGAGACCGAGCTACGGAAGGCCCGTGAGAGGGCTTCGCTCAGTGAGGCTGAGGTTGTGAAGGCCCGCGAGAGGGCTTCGCTCAGTGAGGCTGAGGTTGTGAAGGCCCGCGAGAGGGCTTCCCTCAGGGAGGCTGAGTTTGTGAAGGACCGCGAGAGGGCTTCACTCAGAGAGGCTGAGCTCGTGGAGGCCCGAAAGGGGGCAGAGCTCAGAGAGGCTGCTTTGAAGGTAGAGCTGAGGGCGGCAGAGGAGAGAGCTATCCAGGCTGAAAATGACTTGGAGGACAGCCTGGCTGATTCTGAGAACAGCGTCGCCGATGGATTTATTGCTGGTTATGACGAACTCCGGAGAAAGATCACCGCAGCATTTCCCGATATCGACTTCTCGCGCTTTAAGGCGAGTGAGGCGCCTGATGAGGCGCCTGCCGACGAGCCTGACGGCAGCAGCGGGAGCTCAGGTGATTACGAGGATGATGGCGAGGATGAGGGGGATAATGAGAGTGACTAGGCTCATATGTATTTTTCTTTTTGTTTGGCAATTTATAGCCTATTGAAAGGAGCACATTTCTGTAATAACATGTTTATTTCATTTATAGTCTACTTTAAACAATGAAATGGGAAATAAACAATTTTCATGCTTTTTGTACATTGGCCCACTTGTCACTGGTAATACCTCTTCAGATGTTCCGCATTCCACGGATGGAGCAGGGCCTTACCATCAGAATTTTGGATTCTGTATGTGCCTGGCCTTACTACTTCTGTCACGAGATATGGTCCTTCCCAATTTGGCCCTAGCTTTCCTTCACGAGAGTCTTTAGTGGCGAGTATCACCTTTTTCAGGACTAGATCTCCTGGCTAAAAGGAACGAGGCTTCACCCTCGAGTTGTAGTGTTTTGCCATGCGCCGCTTGTATTCTGCATTGCGGACCGTGGCCATCTCCCTTGCCTCCTCTACCAAGTCGAGGTTGATGCGGAGTCCTTCCTCGTTGTTAATTGTGTCTTGGAGATGGACCCTGAGGGAGTGTACGCCAATTTCGACAGGGATGACTGCCTCGGTCCCAAAAGCTAGCGAGAAAGGAGTCTCGCCAGTAGGGGCTCTCGGCGTAGTTCTGTATGCCCATAATACCCCTGGTAGCTCGTCAACCCAAAGACCCTTCGCCCTTTCGAGCCTGGTCTTTAGGTTGCGAAGAACTGTTCGGACCATGACTTCTGCTTGCCCATTTGCTTGTGGGTGCGCTGGACTGGAGTGGGGCTGCTTAATCTGGAGGTCGGTGCAGAAAGTGTTGAAGAGTTTGTTGTCAAACTGCTTGCCATTATCACTGACGATGGCGCAAGGTATCCCAAAGCGACAGACTATGTTTTTCCAAACAAAGTTTTTTACATTGAAGTCTGTGATCTTGGCCAAGGGTTCTGCCTCCGCCCATTTTGTGAAGTAGTCAATGGCAATGACTACAAACTTGCATTGGCCTTTGCTCAAAGGAAGGGGGCCCAGAATATCTATACCCCATTTGGAGAAAGGCCACGGGCTCAAGATGGAAGTCAACTCTTCTGGTGGCTGCCTGGTTATAGTGGCGAAGCGCTGGCACTTGTCGCACTTTTGAGCAAATTCTTTGGCGTCCTTCGCCATGGTTGGCCAGAAGAACCCCTGCCTTAATGCTTTGTGGGCGAGGGAGCGTCCTCCAGAATGGTTCCCACATATTCCTTCGTGGATTTCACGAAGAGCATAATCAGCATCCTCAGGGGAGAGGCAACGCAGCAGCGGTAGGCAATAACCTTTCTTGTAAAGGATATTTTGCAGAAGGGTGTATCTGGAAGCCCTCATTCTGAGTCTCTTCGCTTCAAGGTGGTCCTCTGGTTCGGTGCCCTCTTGGAGGAAAGCCTTTATTGGTGTCATCCAATTTGGCTCGCTGCCCTCTGATGCACAGTTGATGTTTCCAACCACTACATCTAACTTGCTCCTCTCCAACTGATGCCCGATGAGTGTAGGTTCTGTGGATGAGGCCTCCAATGACGAGGCGAGCCTAGCCAGTGCGTCTGCTGCAACATTTTGCCCTCGAGGAATATGGCAGATCTGAAAGCATTGAAAACTTTTGACCAATCCTTTGACCATATTGAGGTAGTCTTGCATCCTTTCCTCCTTTGCCTCGAATTCGCCATTTATTTGATTCACCACCAATTGTGAATCACTGTGAGCAAGAACTGATTTGGCGTCCATTTCGATCGCCAACCTCAGTCCTGATAAGAGTGCCTCATACTCGGCCTCATTATTTGATGCAATGAAGTGGAGCTTCACTGCATACTTGATGGGTGTACCATCAGGGCTGATCAGGATGAAGCCAGCTCCGCCTCCGTCTGTGGTTGCCGAACCATCAACATACAATTTCCAGACCGGTAAAGGCGGGGCAATCGACCTCTGGGGAGGTACCTGGGCGCTTTGGAGAAGAGGCTGGGCGCCCGAGGGAAGCTGGGCGCCCAGTGTTTGAGGGAGGAGTGGGGCGCCCGGGGCTTGGAGAAGAGGCTGGGCGCCCGAGGGAAGCTGGGCGCCCAGGGTTTGAGGAGGGAGTGAGGCGCCCGGGGCTTGGAGGAGAGGCTGGGCGCCCGAGGGAAGCTGGGCGCCCAGGGTTTGAGGAGGGAGTGAGGCGCCCGGGGCTTGGAGAAGAGGCTGGGCGCCCGAGGGAAGCTGGGCGCCCAGGGTTTGAGGAGGGAGTGAGGCGCCCGGGGCTTGGAGGAGAGGCTGGGCGCCCGAGGGAAGCTGGGCGCCCAGGGTTTGAGGAGGGAGTGAGGCGCCCGGGGCTTGGAGAAGAGGCTGGGCGCCCGAGGGAAGCTGGGCGCCCAGGGTTTGAGGAGGGAGTGAGGCGCCCGGGGCTTGGAGGAGAGGCTGGGCGCCCGAGGGAAGCTGGGCGCCCAGGGTTTGAGGAGGGAGTGAGGCGCCCGGGGCTTGGAGAAGAGGCTGGGCGCCCGAGGGAAGCTGGGCGCCCAGGGTTTGAGGAGGGAGTGAGGCGCCCGGGGCTTGGAGAAGAGGCTGGGCGCCCGAGGGAAGCTGGGCGCCCAGGGTTTGAGGAGCCTGTGGTGCTAGCAAGGAGGTGAGCACCGCTGTTCCATCTACTTGGTTTTCATCATAAGTGAATTCAGCTACGAAGTCAGCTAGAGCCTGTGCTTTGATGGCAGACCTTGGTTGATATTTAACATCAAACTCCCCCAGCTCTACCGCCCACTTCACAAGTCTTCCAGCTACATCAGGTTTCCCCAAAACTCTTTTCAAAGGTTGATCTGTTACTACCACCACGGTGTGGCCCTGAAAATAGTGTCGTAAACGCCTTGCAGTGGAGATCAGGGCGAGGGCCAGTTTTTCGAGCTCTGGGTATTTGGACTCTGCCCCTCGGTAGGCTCTGCTCACATAGTAGATAGGCTTTTGCGCTCCATCCTGATTCTTTATGAGAACAGAGCTCACGGCTGAAGGTGAAGCCGAAAGATACAGGTACAGCACTTCGCCTGGTGTAGCATGCGAGAGGAGAGGGGGAGCGGTCAGGTAAACTTTGAGCTTCTGGAATGCTTCTTCAGCCTCGGGCCCCCATTGGAATGTTTTGCGGAGGATCTTGAAGAAGGGTAAGCACTTGTCTGCAGATTTGGAAACAAATCTGCTAAGTGCCGCAATCCTTCCATTGAGGCGCTGCAACTCCTTTGTGGAAGAGGGTGACTTCATATCTATTATGGCCTTGATTTTATCTGGGTTCGCCTCGATCCCACTCTGGTCGACCATAAAACCTAAGAACTTTCCGGATCCTACACCAAAGGCACACTTCTCAGGATTCAATTTCATACGAAAGAGCCTGAGAGTGTCAAAGGTCTCTTGCAGATGGGCGATATGGTCGGCTGCGGCGAGGCTCTTCACCAGCATGTCGTCTACGTAAACCTCCATGGTCCGCCCGATTTGAGAGTGGAACATATTGTTCACTAGACGTTGATAGGTGGCGCCCGCATTCTTCAGTCCGAAAGGCATGACCCTATAACAGTAGGTTCCTTTCGGGGTGATGAATGATGTCTTCTCCTGATCCGGGGGGTGCATGCTAATCTGGTTGTATCCAGAGTATGCATCCAAAAACGAGAGTAGTTCATGACCTGCTGTGGCGTCGATGAGGAGGTCAATCCTTGGTAGGGGGTAGCTGTCCTTTGGGCACGCTTTGTTAACCTCCGAGAAGTCAACGCACAGGCGCCATTTTCCGCTGGACTTCTTCACCATCACAACATTTGAGAGCCATTCAGGGTAGGCTACTTCCCTGACAGCTCCGTTCTCCAGCAACTTTCCGACTTCATTGTCCATTGCTTGGGCCCTTTCTGTGGAGGCCCCTCTAAGCTTTTGTCGGACAGGCTTGTAGCCAGGGTCGACATTGAGGCGGTGGGTTGCGACGTCGGGATCAATCCCTTCAAGATCCGCATGCGACCATGCGAAAACATCCATATTACTTCTCAAGAAGTCTGTCAGCTGGCTGGCCCGATCCTCAGGGAGAGAAGAGCCAATATGTACTCTCTTGGCTGGGAAGTCTTCATCTAGGACCACTGAGGTGAGCTCCTCGACTGGTTCTCCTCTCTCTGCCGTGGTTTCATCTCTTGGGTCCGAGATTTCGACTTGTAACGCCTCCTGCGTTTTCTTGGACTTCATAGAGGAGACGTAGCATTCCCTTGCAGCTACTTGATTCCCTCTTACCTCTCCGATCCCATTAGGAGTTGGAAACCGGAGGATGAGATGAAAAGTAGAGAGGACCGCTCTTAAGGCATTAAGAGTTGGACGCCCCAGGATGATATTGTAAGCCGATGCGCAGTCAATTACCAGGAAATTGACCATTGTTGTGGAAGTTCGAGGCACAGTCCCGGCTGTGACTGGCAATGTGATTGCCCCAAGGGGATACACCTTCTCTCCTGAAAAGCCGATGAGAGGAAACTTGACGGGCTGCAACCTTTCCCGTCCCAGCCTCAGCTTGTCATAAGTTTCTACAAACAGAATGTCTGCAGAGCTTCCACTGTCTACCAGGATCCTATGCACTTGAAAATTGGCGACCGTCATCGTGAGCACTAGAGGGTCGTCGTGAGGGTGCTGGATCCCCTCCAAATCCTTGTCTGAGAAGGATATAACTTCATTATTTCCATGCTTTGGCGCCTTGGACGGGCGTGCCTCCTCAGGATGCCTTGCCTTTCTGGCATGGGCCTTCATGGCCGAGAACGACTCTGTTAGCCCTCCAGAAATTGTTCGGATTTCTCCGATCGGTTGCTGATTTTCCTGATTGTGAGGTGGAGGTGGTGGAGGTGCTTGTCCCCTGCCGGCAACATACTGACGTAGGTGGCCGTGCTGGATGAGATCCTCAATCTGGCGTTTGAGCTCGTAGCAGTCGTCAGTGTCATGGCCATGGTTGCGATGGAAGCGACAGTATTTGTTCGGATTCCTCCGATTCGGAGGAGACTTCATCTTTCCTGGCCATTTTATGGCTGGGTCATCTTGTATTTGGAACAAGATCTGCTCCACCGTGGCCGTGAGAGGCGTGAACGCCAGCCTGTCCCTTTGCGGAGCGGGACCAAGCCGGTCTCTGACAGGTACTCTCTCTGTCTTGCTCCGCTTGTTGCTAGCTTCCTTCTTCTCGTCTCTGCTCCTCTCTTTTCCCTTATTGCTCGCTCTGGAGGATTCTCCGCGCCTTGCCCTGGTGATGTCTTCCGCATTCATATACTTTTGGGCTTTGGCCAATAGTTCCGAGAAGCTCTTCGGCGGGCGCTTCATTACGGAAAAGAGAAAGCTCGAGGAACGAAGGCCTCCAAGGAAAGCCGTCATGGAGACCTTGTCGTCGGGCTCCTCGATTTGGAGTACCTCCTCGTTAAAACGAGTGAGGTAACTCCTTAGGCTTTCATTCTCCTCCTGCTTTATACTAAGCAGGTGTGTTGCGGGCTTCTGGTGGCGGCGCCCACCTATGAAGTGCGAGACGAAAGACTTGCTCAACTCTCCGAAGGTGGCGATGGATGCTGAGGGGAGATTTGCGAACCACAGGCGGGCAGAACCTTTCAAAGTGGTTGGAAAGGCTCTACACATTATCTCGTCAGGGATGTTATGGAGCTGCATCCTGGTTTTGTAAGTTTCAAGATGGTCTAATGGATCCTTCCTCCCATCGAAGGTCTCCATGGACGGCATCTTGAACTTCCTTGGAAGTGGGTAATGTACTATATCGGGTTTGAACGGTGTATCCGTCCGCCCGACCAGATAATCCACAGTCTCCGGTGCCTGGGCCTTCATTGCATTGAAGACATCGCCCAGTTGATTCTGCATCTCTTTGATTTTTTCCTCCCAGTGACTGTGAAGCTCCCTGGATGGACCGGGGAAATAACTTTCATCTTCCATGCAGTGATTCTCACTTCCCCCTTCTTGGAAGTGAGAGTCCTCCTCGTCCTGAGGGAAGGGTCGAGGTGGTAACCCTCCATGGGCTCTACCACGGGGTGGAGGAACTTCGTGGTCACGGAAACTCTGATGTGCTCCTCGGCCATGGAGGCCATGATGTGGTCCTCGACCTTGGGCGCCATGATGAGGGGCGCCCAAGTGAGGTGCTTTTCTCTGGGCGCCGAGAGTATGGGCGCCTTGGTGTGGTGCTGTTCCGTCTTGGGCTCCTGGGAGACGGGCGCCCGGGAGAGGTGCTCCATCCTGGGCGCCTGGGAGATGGGCGCCCGGGAGGGGTGCTCCATCCTGGGCGCCTGGGAGATGGGCGCCCGGGAGGGGTGCTCCATCCTGGGCGCCTGGGAGATGGGCGCCCGGGGGATGGGCGCCCGGGTGAGGTGCTCCACCCTGGAGTGCTCCTCCTTGTCCCGCCAGCATGAGTTGCAAGATTTGTTGGTTTTGGGCCAACAGCTGTTGCATGGTTTCCAGCATCTGCTGCGGAGTCGGTGCAGGGGGGAGAGTATTCAGAGAGGGGTTACCCGGTGGAGGACCATTATTTCCCTGGGTAGGGGAGTCCGGGCGCCTGGAAGGACCCGGACCTGTAGCTTGGACGGGATTGTCTTCTCGTCTTACGGATCTTGTGCTGATCACCATGATTTTTAAAATAGGATGAGAACTTTTGTTCGTCCCCACAGACGGCGCCAAACTGATGATGCCAAAAATAGGTTTCGGACACCACCGGTCAAGTAATAAATGCTAGGTGAAAATGTAGTAAATAAATGAGAGAGAGAGGGGGAATTTATAGTGGTTCGGTCTGTATGACCTACGTCCACTTTGAATATGGTGATATTTGATTGATAAGGTGGATTACAAGCGAGAGAGAGGTGAGTAAGATTTTTATCATTGCCCCTCAAGTGATGAGGAGACCCTGAATTTATAACACTTCCCCAACAGATGAGATTCAAAAATAAAGCAACGTCTCTCTGGAGCCTGGAGCCTCAGACGTGTCCTCGAGGAACGAGCAAGGCGGAGGGCTTGGAGCGCAACAACGTCTCTCTGAGCCTGGAGCCTCAGACGTGTCCTCGAGGAACGAGCAAGGCGGAGGGCTTGGAGCCTCAGACGTGTCCTCGAGGAACGAGCAAGGTGGAGGGCAGGTGAGAGTTTCTTCGCGAGATTTGGTAAGAGCGGGTGAGGGGAGGACTTCGTTGTGATGACTCGGAGGCCTTGACGTGACGAGGCTTCCTTCAACGAGTTTCGAATATCAACTGAGCTAAACTGGCCTCACCCATGACCTTGGACGGACCGGGTTGTCTGGACCTGACTCTTTACCGCACTCCGGGTTGGGCCTGACCCATCAATTTCTACCAAAGTTGTAACCTTAGAACGACATCAAAGCATAATCCTACTGTGATCATATTCTTCAAATCTCCATGTACTTTTTAAAAAATGAGCCAAAATTTTTTTTTTTTTTTTTTAAGATTTTCCTTTTTAGAATAGCATGCATTCCTTCCACACAAAATCGAACCCAGTTTATATTATAAACTTGGGGCATTCGACGACCGGTCCCGAGCCAAAGGTCTATTTCACACTTTCTCATACCTGAAATGTCTAGTTTACCCTTTCTTTAAATCATAACCCATGATTGGTGAGATATCCCATTAATAATGGCCAACTAATATTTAATTGCCCACGATTAATGGAATCTCCAGATTTTCATATAAATTCTAAAAACACACAAATAAATTTCAAAATAACGAAAATAAATTTTAAAAAATGAAATAATTTCGAAAAATGCAATAAGTTAAAAAAAGAAACATATAATCAAATAACGTAAATAAATTTAAAAAAGATGCAAATAAGTTTCAAAATATCCAAATAACTTTCAAAAAATATAAATAAATTTCAAAAGACTCAAATAAATCTCAAAAGATCGAAAGAAAATTTCAAAAAATACAAATAAATTTAAAATAATGAAAATAAATTTTTAAAAATGTAAAAAATTTCAAAAAACGCAATAAATTTGAAAAGATACAAATAAATTTTAAAAAACGCAATTAAATTTAAAAAACGCATATAGATTTCAAAAAATGTAAATAAATTTGATAAAAAACTCAGATAAATTTACCAAAAATACAATGAAATATGACAGAAAACGGATAAATTTGAACAAAACTTAGATAAATTTACAAAAAACTCAGATAAATTTTGAAAAAAACTCAGATAAATTTATCAAAAATACAAAGAAATATGACAGAAAACAGATAAATTTGAACAACACTCTGATAAATTTAACAAAAACTCAGATAAATTTGAACAAAACTCAGATAAATTTGACAAAAACTCAGATAAATTTGATAAAACTCAGATAAATTTGACAAAAACTCCATATCCTCCACCTCCTCTTCCATCCCTCCGGCATCCTCCTCCAAATCCAGACCGGCAAGGCGTGCACCAGTCCGAGGCCTGACCTGCTTACTGTTATGGGGTGCATACTGGCATGCTTACTGTTCTGGATCTGTGCTGCGGGTCGAACCTAACCCGAACCGACCCGAGACCTGGGGCACCCAATATGGGTCGTCTTCTTCCTTTCTTCAGCGACCCTGTTCTAGGACAAAGCCTGGAAAAACCGCGCAGGGCCCATCGCTGCCTTTCCTTCTTCTTCTCCGGTGGGACCATGGTTTAAAATCTCGGTCTCGGTCGCGGTATTGGCCGGGCCGAAAAACCGATATATATCGGATATCGGTCAGTCGCGGTGTGAATTTTTTTTTAATCCAAAAAAATTCGCAAAAATATCCAAAAAATCCAGAATATTAGAAAATACTGGAAAATAATATTTTTTTCCATTAGTAACAACAATAAATCAAAATCTCGGTCACCTTAAGTTATGAGTCATGTCTATGTCGCTGATCGCTTTCTTCTCCAGTATTTCATATAATGCAACCATTATTGATGCTCATGATCAATTTATTAGTGTAAAACATAAGAAAATAAAGATAACATATCAATCATCATTTAATACCAACTCAATCATCAAATAAGTTTTGAAATTCATGACCATGAAGATAACATATTAAACTCTAAAACATGATAGTGAGATAGATAAATCATAAAGCACTTGGACATCAAAAGGTTCATAGTTTACCTGAAATTATAGGGGACTAGAGAGTAGAAACTAGAGAGAGATTGATGAGTATAAGTGTATGACATATTGACAGCCTAATTCTAAGTGAAGTGTCGCCCAGGCTCAATATGATCATCATCATCATCATTTCTTCGGTATTGGTTAAAAAGATATACTCCCATATTGTTGCGCACCACCATTGTTCTTGATAAGATGATAAACTATCTCGATTCCCTGTAGATTGTTCTTAGTAATTGTGCAGAAATGACATGAAATAGCTATGAGGGGCATATAAAGGTCATTGGGGATCATGTGGTGGTGGGGGAAGCCTCCCTTGCTCAATTAATATATGTTCGATACACACCATACAATGATCATGAATCATTAAAAGAACATATTTGTGATGAAATTTCAAAAAAATGATATATTATAATTCAAATATTAAAAAATCTGAAAATAAAAGAATTGAAAAAAAAATTCAAAATCATGTGTATGAGTAGATTTAACATGAAAATATGTAGATCTAACTTCTAAGTGAAGTACACAACACAAGTTACAAACCTTCATGATTTCTATGCTTCATATAAAAATAAAAAAGAAAAAACACATAAATACATAATAAAATATTTTAAGTTGATTTCTCTTACCTTGAATAATATTTTCTTGAAGAAAATATGCAAGAGGGATGTGTGAATGTGTGAGAGGAGAAGGGAAGAAGATGAAGATGGGAAAAAGTTAAAAAAATTAAGATTTGGGGTGATTTTAAAGGATCTCGGCCGATATCCCGATAAGTCCGAGATGATCATAATATCGGCCAAGAAATGCTGATATTTTGGGGATTTTTACCCCGGTATCGCCGATACCGATATCTCACCGAGATATCGTACCGGTATCGGCCGCTATTTTAAACTATGGGTGGGACGGACTTCCGCCAGAAACCACTTTCTCGACGACGTACACCAATTGCGACGGGAGACAGCAGCGATGGGCGGTGATTCTGAGATTTCTGAATATGGATTTGTTTCCCCATCGACTGGGTTCCGACATAGAACCTGGTACGACCCTGCTACCCTTTGGCGATGGGCAGCGGAGCTGATCAAGATGGTTCCCCTACGCCATATCCTCTCAACATCAGTGAAACGGAACAGAGGAAGAAGGAGCGTTCCAGTTTCTGGTTTTGGCGATGGGCAACGGAGCTAATCAAGGTGGGTCCCTCGCGCCATATCGATCGACATCAGTGAAACGAAACAGAGGAATCAGATTCGTTCCATTTTCTGGTTTTGGCGATGGGCAACGGAGCTGATCAAGGTGGGTCCCCCGCGCCATATCTGATCGACATCAGTGAAATGGAATAAAGGAAGAAGGAGCTGATCAAGGTGGGTCCCCCGTCCCACAGTCTCCAAACGCTGCTGTCTTTGATATCAGTGAAACGGAACAAGGAGCTGATCAAGGTGGGTCCCCTGTCCCACAGTCTCCAAAACGCTGTTGTCTTCCATCTTCAGCCATGGCGAGGCCGAGATATGAAACGATCTCTCTTCTGTTTCTGAAAAGGAAGAAGAAGAAGGGGTTCTTTTGGTTAAAGATCGAGAGGATTTAGGAAGGAGGGATGAGAGAAGATTTGAAATTTCAAAACTTTAGGCCTAAAACAATTGAAATGGCAAATTAGTCCTGAAAAATGTGATTATATGGATACAGGGACTTAAAGCTGGAAAAAGTCTAGCTGAGTTGACCATAGGCCTTAAAAAGTTTTTCCTTGGACTGGAGGCTGGAAACATTGACTTATAGGGACCTTTAGCTAATTTTGCCATTTATATTCTTAAATGTTTAGATGATTAACATTAACAGCTATGTCATTCAACAAGAATGCTTTTATTAAGCTCTACCTCATTGAGGAACTTTTTTTATGATTTTCTCAAATTCTTTCGATTTTCTCAATTTAGAAACTAAGATTTAATCTAGGTTCACATGTACTTATGGGTTTAAAAGGGCATCAACTGTAAATGTTGACGGTGGACCATGACTTTTAACTTGTCAATTGTAAATAGACTTGAACCTTAACAGAAGCAAATCCAACTTAGATTTAACCCTTTTACAGTCTCAATGACTTGTGGGAAAAGTTATATATCTACCAAAGTATTCTCACTTGTTTTTTTTTCCTAAACCATCTGATCTATGAGAATGAAGCGGATGACTAACATTTGAACGAAGGCCAAAATCATTTGGACCATCTTTTCATTGTCTTGGATGCGATAAACCACAGATTTCATTGTTGGCATGTCTAATCCAAATCTTATTTCAAATAAAGTTGATTCAATTAAATTGATTTGAAATTAAGTTATTTCAATAAGACCTTTTTTACAAATAAATTATTTGGTACATTTAATTCAGTTAAAGAAGCAAATGTGTCATATGGTAAAAGTAGTTAGACAAACTTTTCTTATAATAAAAACTATATGAACAACTTGTCAAAAAAAAAAAAAAAAGTAAAAAGAATATGTCCAATTGCTGTAGACATGAATGTCTGTGTATGCTAAAAACTTGTCCTTTATTACTATTTGAAAAAGAGAGAGAGTTATTTAAGGTTAATTCAATCAAGCTTTCACATAATTTTTTTGAAATAATCTCTTATTGGTAACGGTAAATTTTATTAAAAGACAAGGAATATACAAGCAAAATAACTTAGAAAAACAAACAAAAATACCAGCTATTGGCACAAGTTTTCGAAATAATCCAAATCACTCATACATTTAATCAAATATTTTAAGCCAAAGGGACACAAAAAAAAAAAAAAAACGCTAATTAATGTCTTACATTTGCTCCAACCTGTTTCAATCTAGTGAAGAGTTTTGGCTATGGGGACCTCAGGTTGTAGGCCCTTGTGGCCACTAATAACCTTGGAGTGGGAATCTGGAAATGTGCATAGAGAAATGAAAACTCCCTGCTAACACTACAAAGTGGGCCACTTGGAATATTCTTGGGACCCATCCAGGTTCACAGGCACTGATTTTCTAGCTCAGTGATGCGCTCACCTTATTAAATTAATCAGGGTCATCTTACCACAGGGAAAATATACACATAGCATCTTAAAATGTGAGAGACATAAAGAAGGATCCTCATGGGCACGTTTGCACAAAATACATGGGAATGATATAGGACATTGCCTTTCCTAAGATTTGAATTGCTAAGGTAAGAGGTGATATTCATTTTTCTTTTCATTAAAGGGAAGCTAATATAATGGCCATTCTTGAATATTCACCTTTGATTCTTCTTTTTTAATCAATTAAAAAAATAAATCCTAGGGATTTAATTACAAAATGTTCCTATCTCTATAAGGCAGACTTTGTGTTAGCAAAGGTTTTGGGACAGACTCTTTGGCTAACATGCACCCAGAATCATTGAATAAAGTGGGTGGAACCTTCACCTCACATTGAACCACTTTGGATGATTGCAGTGAATGGATTACATATCTTTATGGACCCCACCACATCTTTTTAAAGGGAATCCGGATCTCTTTTTTCTGTTCAAACAGAAGAGCCTTGTTTGAACCAATAAGGAGGTGACACGTGCGAGCGCGGAAACCTGAAAACCAACTGTTTGCATTGAATGAGGTGTGGAGTTTATTATCAAATTGAATAGTAGTAGGTTTTGTCCAAACAGAGGGACTTTAGCATTGTGGACCTGTCCGTACCCCTTACCTGCGTCCTCAATGAAAATAGTGGGCCAGATGTGCAACTGTGGTATGAAGGAGTACAATTCTCAGGAGTCCTCGTTTTAAGACAATCTTGGCATGCAGTGAGGTCATATGACTCTTATCACTTGACAATACACATCTTAAAACGAGGACTATTTTGGTCTAATTTAGGTCTATCATAGTTTTCTTTTAACCAATAAATTGAGGCTATTTTGGTAAGTTGAACTATGAATAATATCTAGAACATGCCAAATTAGAACTTATGCTAAATGAAGTGAGTGGGGAGAGTGGAAGGGATTAGATTCATAATAGGGTTATGGAGAATTTATATTTTATCTCTGACTTGATCATATTCTTCATCCATGGGGTTTTATAACCGAGATCATTGCCCTTCTTTGTTCTATCATTAAAACAAATGTCAATCCAATTAGAACTATGCACATGCAAAATATATTATTAACAAGGAAAACTATATTACCGTAAAAAGGGAAAACAAAAGAGAAAGAGTAAGAAATCATGTGCTTTATGGTAATCAAACCAACCCTTCTACCTAAAGCTGGTAATTGATAAACTTCAGTATAATAGCCAAAATTCTAACTAATGCTAGCATTTCATTAACCAAGGATAAGAAGAAAAATTATAGTGTAATAGTCTGAGGTTTACTCCCCTCACCTGAGGGCCCCCTCTCCATAGGGCTAGGGCCCAACCCCCCTAAGCTAGAAAAAAAAAAGAGGATAAGAAGGATTAGAGTAGGACCTACACTCTTAAATCTGAAAAAGTGGAGAACAAACAAACAACAGGAGGGCTTCTATACCAATTTTGGCTAATTCTCATCTTGTATACGCTTAGGTCTATCAATTGACCCCATTAAAATGGGTACCCGGCCCGTCTCGGCTTGAAAATAAAGGCCTTTTAAAAAAAAAAATTTAAGCCCAACGGGCTGGCCATGGACAACAGTTTCAAATCCTGGCAAAAAAGGGGATTGGGAATGGGCAGAATAGGCCCAGTCCTGACCCGGCCCGCCTGCAAGTAAGTTTCATTAATTTGTAATAAAAACATACAAACTAAAATGTACTAATATGAATAAACAAATAGAATAGGCCTACACATAATTTTAAATTTAACAGACAAATACATATCTCGAACAAATTAATATATGGAATAATGGTAACTAACCTAATGAACTCGTGTGGTACCCCAACTAGTTCAAACTCATTAAAGTAAAGAACACTATAATGCTTGTCTAGATTTTGAGTATATCCCATACTAAGATCATCAATTTCAGTTCTCAAACCTTAAACTTCTTCTCTCTTGTTTAAGGAAACACTCATTCCATTCCGTTCAAAATCTCTAACATATTATTTTGAACCAAAATAATTGTATAACTCTGAGAAGCATGACATAGATTCTCAGTTTTCATTTTGCCGAAGCTAATCCAAAAGGGAACTAATGGTGTCCACTGGCAATATAGAAGTAATTAAATAATGTTTAGCTTATATTCAATATTGTGCTAAGCCTTGGCCCGGCTCTAACCCAGTCCGGGCCCATTCAGTTTAGGACTGAGATTTAAAAACCCCCGACAGGCCCATTTTTTATTCGAAACGAGATTGGACAGCCCAAGCCTAGGTCCAGTGGATCCCATCGACGGACCTTAATATGCTAATGCCTTCCATATTACGTGTTATTAAAAAGTATACAAGGATGCTCTAACCCGCTTTCTGAAAACATAGAAATGCTATTGTGGGAAACCTTTTTCTATGCTCCAAAGCAAGTTGTAAATAGTAGTACTTTTTAGTTCATATGTTTAAATAGTATGTATTTCATGTAGCTCAGGCAATTGCAAGAGTCCCCAACACCTAGTACCCATCAAGGGCCCCACACGGCAGAAAAAGTTGGGAAGCAACATACGGGGAAGGGGAATGCAATGCAAAAAGGAGATGAATACACACAAGACACAGAAGAGAGTACATCTTTTGGGACCACTTGATGATGCCAAAGAAGATTGGTAAAGTAGGGAAGCACCATGGGTCCCACCAAGTGAATAGAATTTACTTCTCCCTATTTTCTTATGTGGGACCCACTTTCATCTCTTGTAGCAAATGAGCAAGTAATGCAAACTCTAAGAAAAGGCATGTCACACTCATGACAGCAGGCTTCCTTAATTGATGCTTAAACATCCCATAAATGTTCGGCTGTAAACTGGTCGGGTTGTGGTTAGAATAGGTCAAGTCAGGTCCAGGTCTAGGATTCTTTCTGAAGTGTAGTTGGGCCCATTTTACAAATATTGTACTCTTGAGAAATTATTGCCCTGAAAAACTGTCGGGATATTTTCGTAATTAGGGTTTTTCTTTGAATGTTATTGGAAAAAAGTTACATAAATAACTTAAAATCTTTAACAAGTTGAAGACCCTAAAAAGAAAAAAAAAAGACAATTAGTATAGATCAGTATTACCAACAAAAACTTGGTATTTAAATTCTTGTATTACCAACAAAAACTCATTTAGTGAAGAATTTTGGCATTTAAAATATAGGCTATACATGTGGTACCTTTTTTTTTTTTTTTTATCTTTTAACACCAGGCAAGGGAGGGAGCTGGGACCCAAAAGAGAGTCCGTGCACACACTGCATAAGACAGCCCACTCATAATTGGGGGGTGGGGGGTGTATTGGGTATTGGTTATACTTGTGACACTTGTTTGCACAGTTTGGGTTTAGTCTGGGTTGGGTTGCTGGCAACGTATGTTAAATGTTAAAAATATATTACATGTTCAGATAAGGGTTCAATGATGGTGGTGGTGGTGTCCGGTCTGACAGGATTTTTTTAACATTGGTTCCAAGTAGTTCTTTGGATAGACCATAGTTTAAAACTGAGTAAGGTCAGCCAGCTGAGTAACTGGAGACTAGTATGATCAGAGCAAGTAATGCATTTACTGCTCTAGTCAGATATAGAATGGCTCCATTACCATTAAAACCCAATGTGGTGAAAACCAATCCCTGGTTCAGAATATCATGGTAAAAAACAATGTGGTAAAATGATTGGAACATAATTCGTACCTAGTTAAACAGAGAAGGGTAAATCAAGTACATGGCCAATTGAAGGACAATCATAGGGTTAACTGGAGTAGGGTAATTCAAGTACATACCCTGTCTGGTTAGGTGAACTTACCTATATATCATACCTTTCATGAAAGTATGCAACTGCTTAAGTGGTTGAAAGTTGTACATCAGTCCAATAAAACCCCTTCAATATCAAGGATGATACACTTGTTTGAGTGGAAGAAGTGGACCAGATGTCAGTGACTGAAGTTAATACATGGAAACAGTGTTCATATGAATCTTTTCTTTGTTCACCTACCTTATTTAGAGTGCACAATCAAGGCATCCATTCAGATCAAGTTGAGGTATGAAAAAATGGATATCATTTGTCTGGGTTTGCAAAAGAGCTAGCATTAATCAGAGAAAGGAACATATTATAGTGTACCCCACTAACTAGAGAAACTTGTTGCTTCAAATGTGCATTTTACACATCATCAATCCAAGAGTGAGTCCCCTACTTTAAACTCGAATTGTGGGCCAGTGCCTATACTTCCAAGTTTCTGAGTGGTTTGGATTTAACAAGTGCGCATGTCTCACTGTATAAGAGGGGGTTTCTAGCAACTGTAGTATAGTACTCATTGCCCACCTCTTGTAGGTTCCTCTGGAGCAAACATTTGAATGATGTTTTGATGACAAAAAAGTACAGCATCTAAGCTTATCAACAGAAACAATGAAACCCAATTGAAAGATATCTAATTTGGTTGCAGTCATTTAATGAATACAATCAATTACCAGAAGTTGCCTTGAAACACAGCAGACAACCAATGAATGGTGGTAGACACATGGGAAGGTTAGTTTCAAATAGAGTAATAAGAATAAACATTAAATATAAGCATAAGTAGTCAATTGAATAGTTGATTATAGATGGGGTGTCCCATCTTTCGTATCCTATACCTGGTCATAAAGAATTTCAAGATTGGTTTAATGATGATGTGTTATAAGAACTATCGAGCATTAGCTTTAGCTTGCTTAAGTCGCCATCTTGATCCGAACACATGTTTGCCATCTTATGGTCCATATGGAGGGGGAGAAATAATAGAATTTTCAAATCTTCATTTTCTTCGGTAAAGGAGTTAATCTTTAAAGTCACCATTATAGTTGAGGAGTGTGCTTTGGCGAGAAAGGAGTTCTTCTCTCTTAATGAATGTTATTGTTAACTGGGAAGCTTGCATTGGGTACGGACCAACAAAGGAGAGGATGTCAATTCTTTGGTCTCCTTCCCCACTTGATTCGCTTAAGTTCAATATTGATGGTGCGGCGAGAAGTAAACCAGGCCCAGCAGGTATTGGGGGGTGTTTCATCGTAATAGCAATGGTGAGGTCTTTTTTATATTTTAAAAGAAAGTTGGCGTCTGTGATTCCAAAGAAGCAGAGGTGCTAGCTATTTTAGAAGCTCTCTGTTACTTTAAGAGATATTTTCATGGTGCCCTTATTGTAGAGAGTGATTCTTCTAATGCAATTACTTAGGTGTCTAATAGAAAGATCAACCCATGGAAACGTTAATTCCTCTTTAATTAGATCCGGGTGTTGTCGACATCTTTCTCCGTGGTCTTCCGTCACGAACTACGATCGGCCAACTCTTTTGCCGATGCTTTGGCTACATAAGGGGTTGAGAGGGTGTGATTATGTAAATTGTGTTAGACGGGGTACAATCCCTTTGTACCTCCCTTTATTCTCTTTTTGTATTTTCTTTATCCTTTAATGAAAGTTTTTGTTACCATTTGAAAAAAGAAAAAAAATACCTGTTTTCAACAAATACGAAGAAGCTTTGCTTAGATTTTTCATGATTATTATAGCTACTTATTTTTTATCACTAAGATCACAAATCATGTAATTACAGTGTCACCGGGTGCCTTTCACACACTTCAATATACTTACAAATGAATCTCATTGATGAAAAGCTCCTGATATGTTTCATTCAATCCCCTTCTCATTATCATCAACAACTGAGGCTTATTCCATCAATCAAATTTTAATCATAAAACTTTCTTAGTAAACTCAGAAAATGCTATCCATCTAATGTTGAGGAGTGAACTCCACCCAAGGGGGAGTATTGAAAAGTATTTATCCTACATCTACTAATGCCTTGACGTTTTGTATGAATGATTAGCAACAGAAATTTAAGATATAATAATGGGTTCAAACGCACTCTCTCTGGAAGTGAATGTTGGAAAGTGAGTGAGACCTGGAAGAAGGTCAAAATGTAATTATTCTAAAAAAAATACTGATGGCCTACAATATGCATTATAAATGACACTCTCACTGTTTAATTCATCTAAAGAGATGTATTTATACATGAATATATAGCCACTATATATAGATGATAATCTCTCTACTTCATTCAATATGAATATGAAGAGACATATTTATTCATGAATACACCAATGTTTGTATAGTTGTACAGGATGCATTCACAGGATTAGATCACAAATAGGAGGAAACCATGGAGTGATCTCTCTAAAACTAACTTCAATTTGTCAAAGATTTGTCTAAAACAGATGGATGTGCATTGAAATGCAGAATTTATTCAAGATTATGATTACAAGCAATCAAAGACAATGAATGACTGAGTATTTTCATAAATGGTATTGAGAACTTTCAATTGAGAGGAACTCCAATAGTTCAATAAAATTCTAAAAACTTTAGTATACTAAGGGCCTCTTACTTTTTATTATGCGAGTGTGTGTGAAACCGCAAAACCTGCGATCGAACAATCATACCACACAATAGAGAGTTAAGGATTTTACGTGATTCGGCATTGCGCCTATATTCATGGCAAGAACGTACCGACTTACATCTTGACTAGGGTTCTAAACGGGTCGGTTCCGGTCCGGGTCCAGGGTGGAACCGGAACCGTTTTCTAAGAAGGGAAACCGGAACCGGACCCGGTTCTAAACCAGAAAACTGGTTCCGAAACCGGTTCCGATAATATTAATAGGAACGAGAACCAGAATCGGAACCGTATGTGAGGCGGGTCTGGATCCGGTTGCCCTAATACCTGTATTTTTTCTTTTTAAAAAAACAATCATGCTTTTTCATAATTCAATTGGATCACCTGCAAAGCAAATGTAACTTTTTGTCTGTCAATAATAGGCACTTTTAATCAAAAATTCATAAATCACATCCAAACTCTTGTTTCCTAAACCATCAAAATCCCTAACATCACATCCAAACTCTTGTTCACTAAACCATCAAAATCCCAAACAAAGGCCAACCATCACAAATCATCAAAATCCCAAACATTACATCCAAACTCTTGTTCACTAAATCATCAAAATCCCAAACAAAGTCGAATCACCATAAATCATCAAAATCCCAAACAAGGTCCAACCATCGCAAATCAAAACCTTACAAAACACATTCAAACTACAAGTCTACAACCAATAAGACATCATCAGCCCATAAGCTTCTTCTATTCCATTCTCCACAGTTAGTCATCAGTCCATGGAATGCTTCACCAAAAAAAAAATACACGAGTTAATAAATTCTTATTCAAAATGACTATTCAAACCAAGATTAAAAATAAGCAAATGTGTGACTCACTAATTATTCCAAATGGTAACTAACAGTATCATTTGATATTATAGTTGAAGTCTCTTCTTTATCAAACTTGGCTGCATTTGTGATTGTGTAGTGATGAGACTGAAGATCTGAAAATTAAAATTAATGTTAGAAATTTTATTAAATCTAAACCCAAAATAAATCATATAAAAGTAAAAGAAAAAAAGTTACCTTTTGTTGAACTTCTCAACTAATCTTGACAACACATCAGAGTCTCTACTGTAGATAGGAGTAAATTGCTCCTGTAATCATCAATTGTCCTGCCACCAGTACTAAATGCCGACTTTGATGCAACTGTGGATACCGGAATGGCCAAGATATCACGAGCCATTCGAGCAACTTTCCGGTATTTGGCTGCATTGGTTTTCCACCAAACTAGGATGTCAAAATTCTCTTCATCTTCATCAGGCCATAGTCCTTCATCCAAATACAACTCCAAATCTGACTTTCTTTCAATGGATTTATTTTCTTTGAGAAACACGTGGAGGCCAAATCTATATTTATCAAGAGAAACAAGTGGAGAAGCAACAGTTGATGATGTCCCAAAACTATTGCTAGCACCACTACTGGTACTTCCAACATTGGTTGAAAGTCTTCCATCAAAAGCATTACTGGTTGACTCAATGGCATATTCATTATAAAGGCTTGTCAAAGCAAGCCTAACACCCATAATCCTCGCAGCAGACTCATCACCATAAATCAATGGAAAGTAATATTCGATTACTTTTAACTTGAATCGAGGATAAAAAAACTGCAGCAATTGCTAACAGTGTGGAAATGATATTGCAATATTTTCTAAACTTCACAATCATTTTTCCAGCCATATCTTTGATAAAAGATTCTGAACTAGTGCACCATTCTACCAAATGCAAATGAAGTATACTAACATCTGAGAAATACAAGTTCACTGTTGGGTACTTAGTGCCTGAGAATTTTTCTGTCATCTCAAAGAATACTTGCAAACATTTACATATTTTTTTAACATTTTCCCATTCCTCATAACTTGGGGCAAATTTGTATCCACTATCACGATCACTTAAGCGTTCCAAAGCCTCCTTGAACTGTATCGCTGTTTCTAGCATCTCAAAAGTAGAGTTCCACCTATTCAAACTATCAGGTTGAATTTTTTTTCTTAGAGCTCGTACTTGCCGTGCAATTTCATTAAATCTTTGTTATCTTAAATGTGAAGCTCTGATATATTTTACACTTTCACGCACTTTAAAAATTACCTCACGTATGGAATCCATGCCATCTTGAACTATCAAATTTAAAATGTAAGTAGAACAACGCACGTGGAACATATCTCCATTGGAAAAAAGCAAGCCCTTAGTCATGAGCTTTGACTTGAGCTCTTGAACCACAACATCATTGGTAGTACAATTATCTAAAACAATAGCACATAGTTTTTTATCGATGTTCCAATTATATAATCTGTCCAAGATGCAATTGCAAATTACTTCACCGGTGTGGGGAGCTTCAACAGAGCTAAATGCAATGATCTTCTTTTGCAAATTCCTCTCATCATCAATAAAATGACATGTTAAACACATGTACCCAAGATTCTGGTTAGAGGTCCACATATCACTTGTCAAACTCACCCGACATCTTAGATTGTCCAAGAGATCATAAAGCTTTTGTTTCTCCTCATTGTGAATTTTTATAATATCGTTCTTCAAAGTATTTCGTGACACCATTCTAAACAACGGTTGAAGGCCTTTTACGAAATTCCGAAACCCCTTATATTTACAAAGCAAAATGGCAATTCATGCATTATGACCATGTGTGCAAGATCATGCCTACTTTTTTCTTGATCAAGTTTGAAATTTTGAATTGCACTAACTCCTCCTTATTTTCCTTTCCCAATTTGTAGAATTTGTTGTTTTATATCTACTTGCCCAAGCTGCTTTAGTTTGTAAAGCACACAATGTTTTAAATGTTTAAACAAATGTGAAGTTCCATCTTTGCTATTCCCATTCAGTAATTTCTTGCAATGGTTACAACTTGCTTTTTCAGTTCTATTTTGTTGTTTAATTTTTGTAAACTCAGTCCAAGCCGAAGATGTTAGCTTCCTTTTTTTTTTTTTGAGATACCCTAGAAACTTCAATGGAAACATTGGTTTCCGCTTCCACGTCATCAATATCAATGGGTTCTGACATTTTATCTGCATATAAATAATTAAAAAAATCTATTATAATTATGTGATTACATGTATGAGCTGTCATTCACCACGAGATCACACAACAAAATACATTTATAAGATTAATCAATAGGCAATTACTGAGCAAATAGAAAAAAAATAGAATTCTATGAATGGATATTGTGTGGGGATATTCCCGAACTCATCAGAGTCCCGTCCAAGATGCTCCATCTCAGGCCCCCGCACCAGCAAGTCCATCCCGGCAGGCTCGGCCTCGTGCTCCCGCCTTGGTCTCGAATGAGAGCTCCACGCCTTCTGTGCACAACTCCTCCACTTAGGCAGTGTACGCCCAGCAATGCCAGACTGCTCCACTTCGGCAGACTCCACTTCGGCCAAAGCATCCCACTTCGGCCAAGTGCTCCGCCTCGGCGCCTTTGCAAGATCTCTCTCTAGCCAAGTCAAGGTCGTTCTCGACCTCGGCTCCCCAACCTCGGCAACACATCACAATGCCAGAGCTAGCTGAGGCAGGGGCTAACAGCTGTCCTCCCATGGACGCTCAAGCATGCTACGGCACGTGTGACAAGACAAGGGCACCACCCATAGTCCCTGACAGATCGCTGTCCACAGCTCCCAAAATGCCATGACAAGGCCTGATGGGACTGCAATTAAAGAAAAGTAGGCTACGATGGGACTGCGCCTCCCTAGTACCTGACAGAGTGGGCTATGACAAGACAATCGACCACCCCTTTGCCTCCTCTCTTCCTCTATATAAACACAAGAATAATCCACAAGCAAAAAAAGGCCAACAACGACACCACACTGCTGGTATCATCTTCTTCCCCAAAAATCTCCTCCTACTGTTCAGTTCTTAAACTGACTTAGGCATCGGAGAGCCCTGCGCTGCCCAAGCCAGGGTCCTCTGACCTACTATTCTTCTTCCTTTTCTCAGATTTCAGGCACAGGCATCGGTGTTCCTAATCTCTATGGATAAGTCCGTGCAGGCACCCCCCTCTTCTTGTGAGTTACATTTTTTGCACTTACATATTTAAATTGCATATGATTACATCTATGGATCTGTGAGCTATTATAATAGAGCACAATTAAAATAAAGGGGAAAAACAACCCTTTTACCTTCAATTTGTCTTGAGCAAATACAAACAAGATGAAACATCGACCAAAGCAAGTGATAATAAACCCCAATATAGAATTCTCTACATAAAAAAGAAACAATAGATTGCTAGAGATTGCTTGCCCCTACATTTTCTTAGTAGCTTCCAAAATTTAACAAAACATGCTCTGAACTTCTTAAAGGTCATCCATGTCCAATCTGAAGACCCCAAATACAGCATCTAAACAATTAAAATTATTGAATGTCGATCTGGGTGATTGGCCAACTAAATGATCCCTTGAAGTTGAAGCACTCATGTGGCGTCTCTACATGTATGAGGACCCCGCAATTGGCGTCCGGATGAGTGTGGAACATATGATGCTGAGTGGTGGCTCCTACTTAATGTATGTACTTTTAATCAAGGCATACTCTTCATTTTCATCAAAAAGAATGAAACCCCAAATCTGTAAGAGAATATAAACCCTAAAAACAAGTCAAAGGAGGAAATGAAATGAACTCACATGCTTCTTCTGTAACAGCACTACAACAGCGAAATCAAGAATGAGGAGGGCCAGAGCCGAAGTGGGAGAGAGGGTCGGAGCCAAAGCCGAAGCGGGAGAGAGAGCCAAAAACGGAATGAGGCGAGGAGTCGGCAGCTCTACATGTGGTTTGGGGATGAAAGATTAGGTTAGAATGAGGGGTTCCCATGTAACATACAGATACTAAAGTATTTAGGTTAGAGTATATTGTGTCGGGTTTCGGGTCCACGGGTCCGAGCCACTATGGATCCAAAACCGGACCCGTTTATGTAACGGTTCTAAAAAAATGATCTGGAACCGGAACCATTTACTTATCGGGACCAAAATAAGGACCAAGACCCGGAACCTAACGGGTCGAAACCTTCGGGTAATCGGAGAATCGGGGACCTATTTACAACATTAATCTTGACTCTCTTCAAAGTCTTGGGTTATAATTGTATTGTATATATAATCTCTGCTTTGTTAATTAGCTTCAAAAAAAGCCCCGGTACATTGACCAAAACACCCCTCACCCAGAACCCGTTCCCTGGCCAACCCAATGGACGACTTTAGTAAACCCAAAATATAAGACATAAACCCAACAATCTTCATATTGGCTTGGATTTTATAGTACTCTCATGCCACCTCGAAATAACCGGCAATGTCTTCATATACCTCACTGACAGGTACGCATTCTCTTCAACACTTTAACATGTTGAAAGTTGAACCAGCATTTGAACTTTGATTTGCCAACAAAGTTTCTCTTTTTGTCAAAATTCTCCACCTCGAACTTGACGTTCCATTGCCAACATAATGAGTTTTTTTTCGTAATCCTTTATCTTCGATCAAGTTGATCGAATTGAGAAGTTCAAAGACGGCTTCTCTCCTCCCTCTACCATGTAGCAACCAAAAACCCTAGACAAAGATTTTCCTTTTGCCTTCCCGATCTTTTCACGTGATTGCGTAACTCAAAGAATCTAATGATAAAACACATCGATCAGGCTTACAACCTAGGCTATGATACCAACTATTATGCATGTGCGTGCGGAAGTGCGAAACCTGCGATCAAACAATAATGCCACACAAGAGAGAGAGAGAGAGAAAGAGAGAAACGAGAATTCTACGTAGTTCGGCATTAAGCCTATATCTAAGGAAAGAGAGCACCGATTCATATCTTGGCTTTCTTCAGAGTTTAGGGTGACATATTATATTTTATATATAATCTCCGTATTTTAGCCCTAACAAAGTGTGAGATCCAGCAGGCCTGGGCTGCGGTGACAGATTCGGTTAAAATTCGATGTGCCCATCACCCGCCAAGAACACCCGTGATATCATGGACTCCACCATCCACACATCGAAAATGTCCAAGTCCTGACCATGGGCTTATAACTCAAACATCTTCTTAACTCAACATGATGCGTTTTGTCACGCCCCGAGCCCGAGATTTCACACATCCCGAGGCGCGACACACGCCCGCGTGGAAATTCGAGTCAAACTCATTGACTCTAAGTCCCCACGTACGGAATTTACCCACAGGATATCACGTGTGAGGTTTATATATTTTTTTTTCCATAACCTGTACAATTTTGTCAAATAGTTATCCATCCATAAGTTATCATGTACCAAAGTATAGAGCATAAGAGTCCATGAGCATAAATTTAAAGGTTCAAGTTCAAGAGATAGAAAGAGAAGAAATAAGTTAGTTAAGTTAAAGTTTACAATCCCAAAAGCTAGACAAGTTCATTAAAACTACTACAAAAGATGTGGCAATCCTAGCCACGGTCCATGAGTCGTTTAAACGTTCATCTCATCGTGTAGATGTTTAAAACACATCATCAGGAGTCCACTCTGCTACGTTATGGAGAGATTCCTCTTCCTTAAGGATCTCCGGGGCAGTGGCGTCGATGTATTCACCTGTAACGCAAAGTGTAGCACCATTAGACTAAGCTAAGCAAGACAAACATATACAGTCCATATAACATGTATCAAATGAATAGTCAGACAGGGATAAATCGTAAGAGATCAAGGAATGATCCTAGGCATATCAGTGCATGAATTAACATGAGACATACGAGTCATAGATAACAGATAAACATATTAACAGAACTAGTTGGCACATCCACATAAGCTATGTTCTCTCAAGTTAATCATATAACATGAAATAAATGAGAGCAGAATATCAGGACAGGACAGGGTGGTGCTACTAGGAGACAGAGGTACCCAGAATTCTCCATCGTAGACCTAGGGTGCCGGTAAACCCTCAGAGTAATTTCCCATCTGCAGAGGGCCAGAAATATACTCAACCCACACTTAGCCGGATCCGACTTAGATAGGGTCAAAGCTAAGTGGTGCCGACTCATAGAGTACAATGTACAACCAACAGATCAGGTGCAGAACAGTGTTAATTAGATACAGGACAGATGCAGGACATGTCATATAGATAACAAATCGGAACTTACTGAAATATGCTGAACAAAGATAGAAATAAATATAACATAACAGATGTGTAACAGAAAATACATAACTGAACAGAAGCATGAGCAAGTCATACTAGAATACTGGAAAACGGAATGCAATGCATGTACATATAGATTATACACGGAGTCAAGATGTAATTCAAGCCAAGCCTACGGTCTTGGGTACACATGTGGTCTTCCCCGTCCAACTCGGGTAGTATTAAGAGTTCGACATTATCGGGCTACAAGGACCCCCTTGGTGTTACATAATTTGGATGTCGAATCCCTTAATAGAACACATTTGGTTCGGCTACAATCCGAAGAACACAAGGCCCCTTTTGTGGGTACGATTGCTCAATCCATATCCACAATTCAACAAACCATCGGTCATGATGAAAGTTCAGGGTGCACATCCTACAGGTCTATCTATCAGGCCAATCAACTAGGACAAGCTACGGTCCAATGTCCGGCTCCTGGAAACGTCCATTTGTCACAATTATGTAAAATCCAACATATAATCTTTTTGTTGGGTTCTACACATCATGAGCTTTCCAACAGTATGTAGATCTCCAAAAACGGACTTACGATTAAAAAGTTATGGTCGTTGGAAAATCTGCATGCTGCAGGTATCAGGTTCGCTCGAGCGTTCAGATGTTCGCTCGAGCGGACCCCAGACAGAGAGCTGTTCGCTCGACCGGACCAAAAGTTCGCTCGAGCGAACTCTCCCAGAGAGCCCTTCGCTCGAGCGTTCACTCACGCTCGCTCGAGCGAACTGCCAAATCTCTGTGTCCGAAAATCTGAAACTTTGTTGTTTCTCCCAAGCCATTCAAGGCATTCATTCCAGGTTTCAACCACTACCAATGGGTATCTTTGAGCTTCCAAAATGCTCATAAAAACCATCAATAAACCCATATACATTAACAAGAGAAATCATCCACAAAAATTCATTTTTGAGCAAGAGATGGGTGTCTACACATGATTTCATACATTCATGAATCAAACAAGGAAGCATGCATATAAACATGTAAGTTTAACTTGCCTTAGGTGCTTGGAAGCTAACTCTCACACTTAATCCTTGTTAAACTCGAAAATCCCCAAATATACAAGCTCAAATGCCCTAAAAATGGTGAAAACGAAAATGAATGAAATGAATGAGGAAGAAGATGATGTATGCACGAATTTAGGACATTCTTACACTAATATGAAGCAAGAGAAAGGAAATGGAAGATGAGACTTACCAAGAGTAAGAAATGTGGAGATGGTTGAGGTTCTTGAGCCTAGAAGATGATCTCTTTCCCAATGAAATGGAGAAGATGCAATGGTAGCAAGAGATGATTAAGATGGGGAGTAATGAAGGAGGCAGAGAAATGGAAGAATAGTAGAGAGGAGGAGCTCCCAGCTGCTGGAAATGGAGAAGGAAAGGAGAAAGGAAGGAAATGGCTGGGGTTGGGGTTTATAAAGCTAGACTTTCCATGCAAGTCCACAAATGGGCTGAAAATCTCCAAAAAAGGGCTTGGGCTGATTAAGTGGGCTGGAAAATGGGTCTAAATGGATCCGAATTAAATGGGTCAAGACATGAAAGTTAAGGCCCATGAAATGCTCCATGCAATGCATTAAAAACCCAAAAATTTCTAAGTACACACAAAAACCCAAAACACTCCAAAAGTCATAATCTACCTAGTAAATGGTCAAACCCCACTAATTCTACCTAATCAAGTCCAATCAAGATCAAAACATCCATTAAGCAATTAATCTAAATTAATTAACTCTAAAACGAGATTAAGGCGGGTCGGGGTGTTACACGTTTTAAAACTGTGTGGCCCTGAAAACCGTAAGAACTGTGGAGTTAAGCGTGCTCTGGCTAGAGTAGTACTATGATGTGTGACCTCCTGGGAAGTCACCGTGCAAGCACTTGGGCGAAAGCGGATAATTCCATACTGAGTTGGGCGGGGCTGTGACAATTGATATCAAAGCAAATGATGACTCTATTCCCACTGGGGGAGAATATGAGATCCAATAGGCCTGCGCCGAAGTGGCAGATGTGGTTAAAATCCGATGTGTCCATAACCCACTAAAGAACAACCATCCCCACTGGTGTGTCCATCACCCACTAAAGAACAACCATTCCCACATCGGAAATGCCCAAGTCCTAACCCTGCACTTATAAGTCAAACCCCGTCTTAACTCAACGTGACGCGTTTTAAATCTGTGCAGTCCTGAAAACTGTAAGAACTGTGGAGTTAAGTGTGCTCAGGCGGGAGCAATAATAGGATGGGTGGTCTCCTGGAAAGTCCTCGCACGCGCACGTTGACAAAAGCAGACAGTTTCATGCTGAGTTTGGTCGGACTGTAAAAGTAAGCTCTGATACAATGACCAAAATACCCTAATCCAGAATAAAAGACAGAAACCCAATAATTTCTTCTTAAGTACTAAAGGTTTAAGAAGAAAACTCACACACTTAGATCCCTAGCAAGGGTTGGGACAAAAGAGTTGCAACTTTAAGTTGATGGGTTCAGTCCCCACATTTCCACCATAGAAGAAATCCATCAAAATAAAGAAACCCTCAAGCCACCCAATGTTGTAGTTGAGTTATTTTCAAAACTGACTGTGATGTAATGGCAACCTCCAATACAATTAGGGTTGCCATCCTATGTCCTAGTGTTTCCATTTTGATCATGTCACTGCAACCATGAAAGATATGTAGCAACCAATTTCCCACTTGTAGAGATTTGTTATAGCAAAAGAGACAAATGATCAATGATTAAAACAAAAGGGTGTTTTCAGACCATCCAAGGCCTAACATAAAAGGAGGACCAAGCATATTACAAGCCCAAAGATGCTCTCTCCTTGCATTGATAATATGCATCATTTGAAAAGAACCCTTCACCTTTTCTTATTGGCCTCTCAAAACATTGTCATGTCACCTTTGAGATGCTCCTTGTGGTGGTCCTAGCCCTTCATTCCGACAATATGATCATCCCATTCCTTGAGAAGAACATCAGGCTTTAAAGACTTGGACCTATCCACATTGACATGAGGGTTACATGTAGAAAACCATCCTCTTCATGTGATGCCATTTATGTTGATTTCCTCCTCATGTGTGGTCCAAGGCCTCATCCCCATCTCCTTAGGTTCTTCCACTTGCGTAGCTTCCTGCCCTCATGTTCCTCTTAAATATCTCCTCATCTCACATTGAATTCTGCTTTTGGGCCTAGTTAGGTTAGATTATATCAGATCACAAACATGTGCTCATTGAACCAGCCAAGAGTCATGGCTACCATGTCCTCCACTCATTGAACTTGCGTTGGGGCCACTATGGATGGGGCACCGGCGCATGTTCTAGCCCCGCGACAGGAGTTCAAAAGTAACGTCGCGCTCACGCCACCTAATGGGAAAGTTGTGGGGATGAACAAGGAGACAGTGACGCCTCCCCAGAGCGAGCCAATGCGGCAGCTGGAGGATGCATTGATGCCATGTTTTAGCCAAGCTAGCCCCATCTGAAAGAATTAGGGCTTCCACAGATGTGACCTTTTTACTTGGTGGGGGGCTACATGACAACCAAGCTCTGAAGATCGATGGTCCCCCATCCCCACCACAGTGACTTCAATGGTAAAGAAGGTTTGCATCAAATGAAGGGTGGTTGAAGTTAGGGTTTGCATAAGTAGGCGATAGGGCTTCTTAGTGGGGCACATGAGTGCAACGCCAGAAGAATAAGAACGCCATTGATAATCACCTGACAAGAGTACAAGTATCCAATAAACATGAACTCACCTACTGTACACATTGCATGCATTTACATCCATCAAAACCAATCCAAAACAAGGCTCCCATCTAATCCCCTTAAATACAGTTTATTTGATAATTCAAACCAGGGTCACCGATTTCACTATTATTAAGTTTCCTTAGGTAAGGATTCCGACCAAAACCTTAAGGCGTTATTAGACGCAACATAAACACTTTTCAATACTCTCCCTCTGGTGGAGCCCACTTCTCAATCCCCTCTCCCTTAAGTGGAACTGGGTCACTGGGATTCGAGCTCACAACTAATTGGCTGTAATATCATATTAAATTTCCTTAGCTAACCATTTCTACTGAAACCCCGAGGCAATAATTCAAGAAGCATAAATACTTATCAATACTCCCCCTCTGGTGGAGTCCGCTTCTCAACAACTATAAAAACCTAAATCCAGTTCACTGCTTTCCTAATCATGGTAAACCTTGTATTGCTCGCATCATGCACATAACAAACTACATCATTTTGATTCAATGTTCAGTTTGTCAATCAATTGAAGATTTTTATATTCTCTAGTTTTTCATCTGAACTTCCATAATCTAATTAAGATACTTGAGAGTAGGGCCAAGGCCTATTGATTTAATGGCTTGAAATCTTAGATCTAAAACCTAATCCCACTTGTAAATTGAATAGGATTGTTGTACCCCCAAAGCATGAATGATGAGTTGAATAGAATAGAGGCTTTTTTGTTGAATTTAATCCTCCATGTGATGGCCACCAATGGAATGGCTATGATCATTGGCTGCCAAGTGATGTTCAGTGCATGCCCAAATCATCTCGACTTTTGGCTTGAAGCTTGGTTTGGGGTGCAGGAGTACAAGCTTTCCACAGGCACACTAGCACTCTCTTGGATAATTTTACTGTGGCATGGCAGTATATATGAAATGGGCCTCTGGCTCTTGGGTGAATGGGTGCGCGCAGTGAAGAGCAGGGTAAGAGCCATTACGAGTTCTTGAATGCAACAAACTCAAGTGGTAGATGGAAGAGGGAAAGCGACATCTCTTGGAGGTGTAGAGGGTAGAAATTATGAGGATGTGTACAGTTGAAGAGGAGGAATAATTGCAAAACGGGTCAAGCATGCAAGAATAAAGCAAAAAACTGTGAACAGGAAAAGGCATTTCTTTTTCCCAGTCTCCCCCACGAAATCATTAAGTTACTATAACAGCTAGAACCCATGCAAAGAAACAGACACCTGAATTCCAAAAACCTCAAAATGAGTAATATGAGAGAGATGATAAAGAAAGGCAGCACCCAGTAAAATAAAGTAAACACTAGGCATATCCACCAGCCCCAATGCTGCAAATGGAAGCCCATTTGGGGTTACTATGGTAAAAGGAAACTCCTAGAAGTGGAAGAAAGAGAAGGGAAAAGATGGGTGGACAAATGTGTTCAGTCCTTTATAAGAAGGACAAATTAAGTCCCTTTCTAATTTATAAATAGATGGTGTGGCCCACAATCTCTCCCTTTCAATTGAATTAGCAATGTATGCACTTAAACTCAATCTACTTGTTATTAACACCCAACTGGGCCATCTCTGATTAAGTTACCTATCTCGGATAATTAAACACCAATTATATATATAATAATTCAGACGGTGGACCCTTTTTTTCTTGCTAATCTTAGTTTTGTTCATAACCCTATTGAATTAAGGCCTCTGTTGTTCACATAGCTCACATGATTCTGATCCTTATGTAGAAATGGTTCCAAGCCATGAGATCACCAACTATCAAATTTTGGCTTTCATTTGCAACTTCAGATAGATCCTAGAATTGCCAACACCTGAAGGCATAACCATAAATAAGTAGATGTATCTTAAACAACAAAAAGGTGGACCTCCTTAATCAGTGTTTTCTTACCAACCAACCAAACAAAGTGAGCTGACACAAGCAGCGGATAACTTGAAGTTTACACTTTAACCCATTACTAAACAAACCGTAAGTAATTTTTGTTCAAACAATGATGTTAGGCCAGTGGTGAGTTCTCGATATTGGTATACAAACAAAAAAATCAGCTTGTTTTGAATCTTTCTTCTGAAAAATTTTATAATATTAGGAAAATAAGAATTTTCTTTTAATGGTTTTTGGGCTCTGTTAGATTCAAATAGAAACTTAATTATGTTGGCACATTCCCTTATACTAATGTGAATAATAGAGGTTTATTAATAGAATCTAGATCATATCTTTGGACTAGTACCATTAGAGGTCTGCTATATAGGGTGATTCCGGTTAATTTCAGCCGAGCTTTAAAAAGGTGGTATGAAATATTAATTACGATAACATGCCAAGTATTTTGAAAGTAATCTTGTGGCAGTATTCTCACCTGGTAAATCTTCTCTTTTACTTCATACCATGATAAAAGAGAAGGGTAAATTGGAGTACTGGATTGGGAGAAGGGCGGGGACTAGAGTGTCATTATCAGAAAAGAAACAAATGTGGAAAACTCAAATGTACTTGTTACTCGACATGTGTTGTGATGATTTCTCTTTCCCGTTCATGTAATCACCGAACATTACAGGAGCACCAGGACCACTTACACAAAAACCTGCCTGTAGATATAAAAGAAACGCAACAGCTTTAAAGAACCAACACCAACTAGCAGTACCTGAAGAGAGAGAGAGAGACCCACCAAAGGATTTCGTCATCTTGGTGGGTCTCTCTCTCCCCCTTCTGCCTGTCTAGTCTCTACCATGTTGTTGACTCATGCATATGTATGCTTTGAGAAAAATGGTGCTCGTCAGGTACCTTTTTGTGATCTCTTTACCAACTTTAAAAAAAGTCAAACAGTTGATAAACACATAATAGAATACATCCAAACCGTCCACTAATCCTGGAAGCACTTGGATCGATCATTTCATGAGCGCTGAACGGAGTGGAACTAAACAGAGGTCTAATCCACAACCCAATGAGTGGACGGTCTATAAAAAGGTTTACAACTAACTAAACAAGGACATGTTCTACATGGAATATAAATGAAGTGGGGGTTAAAACCATGAGCAAAATTAAAAAAAGGGGATTAAAATAAATAAGCACTTTCACAAAATTTACTTCTTTCCAAATTATTACTCTTAGTTATAGCCAAAAAAAAAAAAAAAAAGACAATGCAAAAAATGAGTAAAAGACTAGTAGTTTCACATCCAAATTACTTTAGTTCTGATCTTTATTATTCCGTCCAAACAATAATAAAATAAATACTTCACATCACCACTTTACCTTTTTCTATTTAAATAATACTGAAATAAAGTTCCATCATATAATTAATCACCTAATTTTACTCCTCCCTTGCTTCTCCTCTTTAGAATAGGACTAAATCCCCAGATGCCCCTGCTCACTAACCCACTTCTAAGTTCCTCCATTTTGATCAACCCAATCATCATTTTAACATGAGGTGCCATTTACTAATCTGCACACGAGGTGCACCAAACGAGTAGGCCTTACTACAATACATACAATACTGTCAATACATACATGCATGGCAAGGAAAGGGTATGTAATATGTATTGTGCTCCTCCTCTTGGAGGTACATGGAGAGAGGAAGCCAAAAGCCTCATTCATCTGCTCTGGCGCACTTGTCAGTCCTTACTCCATATGAATTGTCCACAGTTCAGACCTTTGTAGACCCCACACACCCACCACCCCCAAAAAAAATAAAAAAAAACCCACCCCATATTTTCTCTCCCTCCCCATTCTCAGCTAACCCAGGACTTGTTTCTCCAACGTGTTGCGCGCGCACTCTCTTCTTATCCTATTCCCCCATGGAGAGACTTGAGAAGGAGACCCACGACTTCATGAGTGTGGACTCCTTCTCCCAACTCCCCTTCATACGCCCTGCGCCCGTTAGAGAGAAGGGCATACGCCTCTTTGGCATCGAATTCGGCTCTCCCAAGGACACAACTGCAGCTGCAGCTGCTACTACTACTACCATCAACCACAATCATAATAACAACAACAATGAAGCGGGTGCGGGTGCGGGTGCGGGTGCAACGTCCGAGTCTGACTCGGCCGAGCCTAACGTGAGAGAAGAGGCCAAGGAAAGCAGCAGCGCGGAGGAGAGGGAGAGCGCACGCAAGTTCGAGTGCCACTACTGCTGCAGGAATTTCCCGACCTCCCAGGCCTTAGGGGGCCACCAGAACGCACACAAGCGCGAGCGCCAGCACGCCAAGCGAGCCCACCTCCAGTCCGCCCTCGCCCACAATAGCATCTACGACTCCGGACACGTCTACGGCCTCCTCAACTACCGGCTCGGCTCAGCGCCGCCGACCCACTCCCCCCAAACGGCCCTGTCCTCCGCTCCTCCGCTCCACCCTTACTGGAATAGCCGGATGTACGGGGGACACGTCTCCGTCTCCCAGCCTATCAACGGCAACCCGCTCCCCGGGCTCTGGAGAATCCCGGTCGTCCAGCCCTCGTTCAATCGCGATCGCTCGTTGCCGCTGTTTGCAGGAGAGGGCATGCCGTCCCAGAGCCGACACGTGTACGAATCGACGGCTAGCAGCGTCCATGAGCACGTGAGTTTGGATCTTCATCTGTAATTTTTTTTTTATCAAGAGAAATGGAGATTTTCAGATTTTTCTAATCAAATTATCCTTCTTTTTCTTCTTTTTCTTCCATTTCTCTATTTCTATTATTATTATTTTCTTTGGGTTCTCTATAAACTGCCCATGGAATGTGTAGTTGGCAAATCTTGTGGACAACATTGTCATAATTTCTGAATAATTAGAAATACCCCCTTTTTCAGTACCATGTAGTTTTTTTTTTTCAAGTCTCCAGTGGTAACATTCTAAAGACGTACCACCTTCTTCTAACATATGGACTTTTGCAATTGGGCTTTTGCATAGTTGCATGTTTCAGAACAGAACTATATTTGCAAAATGATGCATCACTTTGAGAAAAAATAAGAAGAAAAACACAGAAAAGAAGCAATTTTAAAGAGCCATGTCGTGTAAAGTGAGATAAATTAAAAGAGTTAATTTGAGACATTTCAATGTAAGCAATTACAGGATTTTTAAATAATTTTTCAAAAGAGGAGGAATTTGAGAGCTCAATTATGGTTTATTTATTTATTTATATTTTTTTGTGGGGGGAGTGGGGTGGTTTTGTGAGAGAGATAGAAGAATGGGGGTGATAGAAGAATGGTGATTTAGGGAAATGAAAATTGAATAGCTATATAAAAATTTCACATTAATTTTTCATTTAGTGTGTGAAAAACATATTTCGTCAACACAAATTAATTTGTTAATGGACTGGAAGCTCAATAGTGAGGCGACTTGGTGAGGCATTTCCTTCTCCGTCAAAACGACTGGGGATCAATCCTTGCCCTATGTCGGTTTAGGGATTTGGATAGGGATTGTGAGTATTTTTTAGAAATAAAAAATAAAAAACTCTAATTAGTTTTGGTAGGTATATCATTGAAAATCAAGCTGAGTAGAATAACTCGGTGAACAACTCGTCCGAGTTTGATGTTTAATTTTGTGAGCAGCTTCGTTCAAGCTGCCAAAGTTTGCAGTGGCGAGGTTGCCGTTTCGATCTCAGTATTCCTTACCATGCCGTTGAAGTTTCTTGCTCGTCCCTTGTGCATGACAAAATCGGGTAATGTGATTAGAGCCATTGATTCAGTGGGCCATCAGCTGCATGAGCTGAAGACAAAAATAGTCTCATTAGAAGCTAAACTGTCGGTGTCTGCATGTGCTATTGATTTTGATATCATAGTAACAGTAAATGAAAATGGCATAATTACAATAACAATAACAACAACAACCTATAATAATATCATCATATTCTAATCCATGTAATGGTGCTTTTCGTCCCTCGCTGTTTCTCAGCCGCTAGACTCGGACATATCAGATATCTAGTGTTCATGGGTTTGTGAGTTCTAAATCCTTGTAAAGCCAAAAAAAAAAATCAATACTTTTGTCTACGTTCAACTCTAATACACGTTTAAAGGTTTTTCAAAACTGAAGAGTTATACATCACTAATGAAAATTAAAAACAACACATCCCAAATTTTAGTGCAATTGTGCAACCATTATTTGGGAGGGGGTACATATTATTCAATATGAGCGCAGCGGTGAGGCATCTCCTTGTTCGTGTAAGAGTACTTACCATATATATAATATACCTAATGCACCTTTGGACTTTTTTTTTCCTTTCCCCATAGCAGCCCCACAACGAAAATTTTTCCAAGTTCACCTTTGATTGGGGCCACATCAAAAAATTTACAACAACAATAAGAATTAGTGGGAATGATAATTTATAATTGTTTTATTTAAATTTTAGGAGTCCACATCACCTGTTTTTCGGAATAACAAAAATAGCTGAGGCTTTCTGTTAAAATGTGCCACAAGCATGTGCTCTTCATTGTGGCACCTCTATATGATTTTTTTATTCCTCTTCAATTTTTTATTATCATTTATCATTTCCTTCTCTCTTATATTATCATGATCACTAATAAAATAAAGACAGTTTTTATACATTTTCTTGGTAAAATTTTTGTAAGTTATTTGATTTGAGAGTGCAGATTAATTAAGAAAGCCTACCAAGACATTTGAAAAGCATCGAATTTGTTATGCGGCATACCTTGTGGCCCACCATGTAGATCAATCACATAGCCAAATTCAAAGAAAAGGGCTCCACATCTATGAAGGCAACTGATGCATTAAAAAGCTTTTGCCCACCCTCCACATTCAATGTGCATTCATCAGATCGACCACCTGATGATGAGTGGACGAGACTGGTTTTGGGGCCAGACTAATGTACATGAGGACCCCACCTTATGCAAGGCTTGGATGTTGAGATGTGATTGCATATAAATGAGCATTGAAATAGCCGCGTGTGTGTTACATTGTCAGCATAAATGTAATCGGAAACCCAACTAAAATCCTATTATAAATTATCATAGTTGGGGCCAACCGGACTCTTAAATCACTGCCGTACATCTATAATTCTCAGCAGTGACAGTTGCTGGCTACCCCTTCTAGAGTTGTAATGTTGAATACCAATACTTGAACATATGATCCCAATACCCTTTTTATAATGGCTAGATCTACATCATGTTCCAAATTCTATTATATTTGGATAATTAGATATAACCTTCTCCTCTAAGAAAGAATGACCCTTCAAGCAGAATGAAATGTTAAGAGTCATCTCCCATCGTTGATTTAGTTTGCAATGCTTTGGAGAGGTTCACTATAGATCATTACATTAGATGATCCACGTGATTTTGGTTTCAGGAATAATTTGACAATGAGTGAGGATATTAACCCTTAGGGCCTGTTTGGATAAATGAGTGGAGTGAAATGAAGTGGATTTTACATGTGGAGTGGAGTGAAGAGAAGTGGGCTGAAGTTAAAATATAATACTTCATTTCACTCCATTTGGATGCCTATTTTGAAGTTAATGTTTAAAGTAGAATCTACTTTTACTCAAGGAAATGGAAGTAGTTAGAGTTGAAGTGAAATGGAGTACATATGGCTCACAACATTACTTCATCTATTGGGCCAGACTCATCCAAACGGGATAAAGTTGAAATTTTAGACAGTTAGGGCCCATTTAACTTCACTCTACTCTATTTTTTGCCTATCCAAACCGACCCTTAGGGCCCGTTTGGATCATGACATACATTTTGGTAATCAAAGATCCATATAACAACAAACTAAAACCTATGGCCCATCGTATCAATGATTGAAATCTATGCCTCGGGGCAAAACCAGGATTATTATCAACAAAGCCTGGTCCTAAGTGTTAATTTATCAGAATTCATGTTTGGATTGTGATAAAAGTTTTGTGGTAACTGTAAATCTTCCTAAGGCAGCCCTCCTTTATTATTCGTGCTTGGGATGGATTGTTGAGATTAAGATAAAAGAAGGGTAAATTAGCCAACAGTCCTTGAACACGGTCTTCTAAGGCATCTAGTCCAACAACTTTTTCTCTAATGTCTATAGTCCAGACAGCTGGAGATATTTTGGTGAGAGGTCCCTAATATACCACGTCATATATTTTCATGATTAATTTGCCCCTTTCTACCATCATTACTAGGCCAAATTCTCTCTTATTCTCTGTTGTTCCAAAGAACTTCTTCCTTCTTCTTCTCTCTCATTTTTCATTTTTTGTTCACCTTCCGTCTCCACCATGACTTACGATTCCCTCTCTGTCATTTCTTCAAAGATAGAAACGGTTTTACTTTCTCTTACTCTTTCATTTGAAGTCTCTTCCAAATCTCTCTCTACAACTTACTCTTTCATCTGAAGTCTCTTCCAAATCTCTCTCTACAAATGATTTAAAAGAGAGCAGTTTGCTCTTTTGCTTGTTTTCTCTCTCTCTCTTTTCTCGATTGGATCATGGTCATCAAGTGTTCTTGTTTTGGATTTCGATTTTTATTAGAATCTGATTTTCCGTATTCTGACTTTTGGTGTCGCCGAGCTCAGATAAATTTCCCATAAACTATGATAAATTGGACAAAAACTCAAATAAGTTTGCCAAAACTCAGATAAATTTATCTGAGTTTCTGACAAAACGCAGACAAATTTATCTGAGTTTTAAACAACTTTTTGAGTTACGAACAAATTTATCTGAATTGGACCAAAAAAATTTATTCGAGTTTGAAAAAAATAAACTCATTTTAAAGTCCTTTTTATTTGATATCAGACTAAAACAATTCAGTTAGGTGATGATGGACACAGGAACTCGTTTTGAGGTTGTGGCTGCATAATACATGGGTTCGATCATTGAGCCTCCATGGATAAACTATGCTAGGAAATGGGGTCCTACAATAAACAACATCGAGGAGTCAAATGTAGTTGAGAAATTGATTCCTAATAAACTCAAGTCTTCTCTGGAGAATCTGGTTAAGGTTTTCCTAAAAGAGATTTATGAGGAGGAAGGGCCTACGGGACCCAAGATGAAGAGAAATTGGAATGGAGATGACATTTGATGAAAAGGATTAATTAATCAGAATGGAGATGAGATTTGAGTGTGTGGTTAGAAAGAAATATTTGGTATTTACTGTTTTATATTAGAATTTGATCGGCATATATTGTTTAATATTTAAATTATTGCTGAGTTTTGAAAAATTTATCTGAGTTTTGCTAAAACTCTGATAAATTTGTCTGAGTTCTGCTTTTGCTGATGTGTACAGAGGCGTTTTTGTCTTTTTCAGTGAGTGATTTTTATAAGAGAACTGCCGTCAGTACGATAAAATATTGTGGACCGTTTACAATAAAAACCAAAGTTGAGGGGCCTCTGCCCAAATGCCCCTAAAAAGAAATGTATGTGTATCCCTAAATGAAAAGAAAGTTGACAAAAATAATATAAATATATTGTAGCAAAAGTAATCTACACTGGGGGCAAGTTATATGAGACTTAGCACTGTTTGTTTCCTGTAATTAAATGATAATTAGGGATTCTAAGACTTTGTATATAAGTTGTAAAAAATGAAGAACCAAAAGTTAATATCCAAAGTTGACCATCAAATAGCCTCCCCTTTAATGGAATTTGAATAATGGGAGGATGCAAAATGTTATACACCCGTCACCCTAGCAATTCAAATGTTAGAAAAGTCAAGGTCCCAACTATATGGATGTATTTTATCCTTCAACCTTTTCTCTTTAATAATCCTTTGGTGGAGCTCACTTGACTATTAATCCATCTTAATTCTGATAGTATGTATTCTATGCCCTTAGGCCATTGATTCTTGACCTTCATTTTAGCTCAAGTCTTATCATCTCTAAGTTTTCTATCAACGGTCAACTCCATGAGAGCTTTGTTGGGTTGAGTCTATTGAATTGAGATTAATAAAAATACTCCTGTTTCATCCCCTTCAATACCGGTATATATAAAGGGCAAGCATTCACGCCTGAGACCTGTAGGGTGTAACCATTCAACTCTTTCCCTTCAATGAATGTTGAGGTGGATTATCTTACTGAGAGGAATGAAAAAATTTTGGGAGGACTATGAATGTTGTGCTGGATTATCTTACTAAGAGAGACTTCTTAGTTATGATGGCCAAGCCAAAAGACTCATTAAGCATATATAGGTAATGTAGGTGCAAAAAATAACGACCCACAATAATGGGGGGTGCCTTAGAGGACTTACCCGAGTGAGATTAGGGACACCGATGCCTGTGCCTGGAGCCTGAGAAAAGGAAGGAGAAATGCAGGTCAGAGGACCCTGGCCTGGGCGGCGCAGGGCTCTCCGATGCCTAAGTTAGTGTATGAACTAAGCAGAGGGAGGAGATTTTTGGGGAAGAAGATGGCATACCAGAGTGGTAATGGCGTCCTCCTCTCCTTTGGAGAGGTAGCTGTGTTTATATAGAGGAAGAGGAGACAAAGGGGTTGTTGGCTGTCTTGTCATAGCCCACTTCGTCAGGTACTAGGGAGGCGCGGTCCCATCGTAGCCTGTCTGGTCCTGTCGTAGCCTGTCTTGTCCTGTTAGGCCATATCCTGGCGCTTTGGGAGCTGTGGAGGGCGATCTGTCAGGAGATATGGGCTGTCCCCCTTGTCTTGTCGCACGTGCTCTAGCGTGCTCAAGTGTCCAAGGGCGGACAGCTGTCAGGCCCTGCCTCGGCTAGTCCTGGCATCCTCACCGAGGTCGGGGAGCCGAGGTCGGAGAGGACCTTGACTGGTTAGAGCCCTTGCAGAGACGCCGAAATGGAGGACCGGGGAGGAGTCCCTAGCCGAACTGGAGACGACCTGGCCGAGGTAGAGCTCAGCCGAGCTGGGAGCGTCCTGGCCAAGGTGGAAATGTCGTGCAAGGTGCCGAGATGAGTCTCTGGCCGGAGTGGGGGCACTTGGCCGAACTGGCGGACGTTGAGACGGGCCTTGCCGAGATGGCCTAGCTGGCGCCGGAGCATGAGATAGAGCATGAGATAGAGCATCCGGCCAGTCATCCGGTGAGTTCGGAAATATCCCCCCACAATAGCCCCCCAGCTTCTGAGCTCCATAGACTGCTCTCTTGAGGTCAGAAGGTAAGTATCATGGAGGATGACTGGCTGGCAATGAACCGGAGCTGGAGGTTGGCATCACTGTGAAGCTGTAACAAGATGCCTCTGTCGAGCTGGAGAGTGCATTGTTGCTGAAAGCCAAGGGAGATGGCTCATTTATTTAGGAGTATCTTGCTACTGCTGCTGAGGAGGAAGCAAGCTGATGAGGAGGCTGCTAAACCGGAGACTGGCACTGCTGCCGAGCCGGAGGAAGGATTTCCTGCCGTACTGGAGTCTGGCGCTGCTGTGGAGCTGCGAACTGGCATGAGGCCGAAACCGGAGACTGGCACTGCTGCCGAGCCGGAGGAAATATTTCCTGCCGTGCTGGAGGCTGGCGCTGCTGTGGAGCTGCGAACTGGCATGAGGCCGAGGAGGTGATACGGAACAATCTCTACTGCAATCTTGTCGAGCTGCCCTTAGCCGAAGTGGCCAGCTTTTGGCCGAGACGAACTGTCTTGCGACAGTGGGTCGGAGATGAGCATAAGTTCGGCAACGGTCTTTGAGGGGTGTAAAAACCCTGACTTTAGGAATCTGACCTTGGCCGAAATGGCTGGCTTTGCGCCGAGGTGGACCCATCGTTCCGCTGGACTCGGTTAGGCGAGTGTGAGTGCGGCGATGGCCTTCTTAGGGGTGTATGAACCCAGACTTTAGGAAAGGCTGAGTGTAGGAACTGTAGGCCATTTCCAAGGCGTAGAGCCTGAGTGTGTCCAAGACACGGGGCTTTAGGAAAGGCTGAGTGTAGGAACTCTTCCATGCCGTTTCCAGGGCGGATGAACCCAAGAGTGTGTCCAAGACACGGGGCTTTAGGAAAGGCTTGAGTGTAGGAACTCTTCCATGCCGTTTCCAGGGCGGATGAACCCAAGAGTGTGTCCAAGACACGGGGCTTTAGGAAAGGCTTGAGTGTAGGAACTCTTCCATGCCGTTTCCAGGGCGGATGAACCCAAGAGTGTGTCCAAGACACGGGGCTTTAGGAAAGGCTGAGTGTAGGAACTCTTCCATGCCGTTTCCAGGGCGGATGAACCCAAGAGTGTGTCCAAGACACGGGGCTTTAGGAAAGGCTGAGTGTAGGAACTCTTCCATGCCGTTTCCAGGGCGGAGAGCCTTGTAGATGGGTGAAGACCCTGAGTTTAGGAATTGGCCGAGTGTCCGAACTCGAGGCCTTTTCCAGGGCTGTTAACCCTTGTCACTTGCTTTTCTGGCATTCGCCGAGATGGAGAGGCCCGGGTGTACGAACCCGATGGCAGTCTCGATGGCATTAGCCGAGACCAACATGAGGCCAAACCTGTGAAGCGCGTAGCTAGCACGAGGGCGATACCAACATGAGGTCGTTAGATGCGGTCGAAACCATCATGAGGCCGAAACCAGCGTGAGGTGGAAACCAGCACGTGGGCGGACCAGCATGAGGTCGTCAGATGCGGTCAAGACCATCATGAGGCCGAAACCAGCGTGAGGTGGAAACCAGCACGTGGGCGGACCAGCATGAGGTCGTCAGATGCGGTCAAGACCATCATGAGGCCGAAACCAGCGTGAGGTGAAGACCAGCACGTGGACGGACCAGCATGAGGTCGTCAGATGCGGTCGAAACCATCATGAGGCCGAAACCAGAGTGAGGTGGAAACCAGCACGTGGACGGACCAGCATGAGGTCGTCAGATGCGGTCAAGACCATCATGAGGCCGAAACCAGCGTGAGGTGGAAACCAGCACGTGGGCGGACCAGCATGAGGTCGTCAGATGCGGTCAAGACCATCATGAGGCCGAAACCAGCGTGAGGTGAAGACCAGCACGTGGACGGACCAGCATGAGGTCGTCGGATGCGGTCGAAACCATCATGAGGCCGAAACCAGCGTGAGGCCGAAACCAGCACGTGGACGGACCAGCATGAGGTCGTCAGATGCGGTCGAGACCATCATGAGGCCGAAACCAGCGTGAGGTGGAAACCAGCACGTGGGCGGACCAGCATGAGGTCGTCAGATGCGGTCGAAACCATCATGAGGCCGAAACCAGCGTGAGGTGGAAACCAGCACGTGGGCGGACCAGCATGAGGTCGGAAGCTAAGTGACAAAAAGTTCCGTCTAGCTGCCCCCGAGTTGGAAGAGATTCCTGCAGAGCTGGGGGCTACTAGCGAGCTGGAGATATCCGCTGAGCTGGAGACGTCCGCCGCGCTGGAAGCTTCTGCAGAGCTGGAAGCGATATGATCGCTGTCGCGGAGGTTGAACTGCCCCCGGGCCCGGTTGCTTCTGCTCTTCAGGGCGCGTCTTTCGGGGGGTAGAGTCGAGGTCGAATCCTTGGAGGATGAACCCGACCGAGTACCCTGCTGTTGGTCGCCTGCTTGGCCAGATCTTGCTCCCGACCTCTCTCGGCGGGGGACCGTCGGCAGCTGTGTCAACAGTGCGATAGGTTCCTTTCCCTTTCTGGTTCTTCGAGGCATGGTGTTTGGAAAGATTTGGAGAAGGTTGGAAGGCTGGGATATTGCTTTCCCACAGACGGCGCCAATTGTAGGTGCAAAAAAATAACGACCCACAATAATGGGGGGTGCCTTAGAGGACTTACCCGAGTGAGATTAGGGACACCGATGCCTGTGCCTGGAGCCTGAGAAAAGGAAGGAGAAATGCAGGTCAGAGGACCCTGGCCTGGGCGGCGCAGGGCTCTCCGATGCCTAAGTTAGTGTATGAACTAAGCAGAGGGAGGAGATTTTTGGGGAAGAAGATGGCATACCAGAGTGGTAATGGCGTCCTCCTCTCCTTTGGAGAGGTAGCTGTGTTTATATAGAGGAAGAGGAGACAAAGGGGTTGTTGGCTGTCTTGTCATAGCCCACTTCGTCAGGTACTAGGGAGGCGCGGTCCCATCGTAGCCTGTCTGGTCCTGTCGTAGCCTGTCTTGTCCTGTTAGGCCATATCCTGGCGCTTTGGGAGCTGTGGAGGGCGATCTGTCAGGAGATATGGGCTGTCCCCCTTGTCTTGTCGCACGTGCTCTAGCGTGCTCAAGTGTCCAAGGGCGGACAGCTGTCAGGCCCTGCCTCGGCTAGTCCTGGCATCCTCACCGAGGTCGGGGAGCCGAGGTCGGAGAGGACCTTGACTGGTTAGAGCCCTTGCAGAGACGCCGAAATGGAGGACCGGGGAGGAGTCCCTAGCCGAACTGGAGACGACCTGGCCGAGGTAGAGCTCAGCCGAGCTGGGAGCGTCCTGGCCAAGGTGGAAATGTCGTGCAAGGTGCCGAGATGAGTCTCTGGCCGGAGTGGGGGCACTTGGCCGAACTGGCGGACGTTGAGACGGGCCTTGCCGAGATGGCCTAGCTGGCGCCGGAGCATGAGATAGAGCATGAGATAGAGCATCCGGCCAGTCATCTGGTGAGTTCGGAAATATCCCCCCACAGGTAAAATCTCGATTAACATTGGTTGCTCAATCCAAATTGATTAGGGTAAGATTCCATTGAAGCTTTCCACAAAAAACTTACATGAATGCGAGAGAAATTCCACTATATATGAGAAAATAGGATTACACTTTTATCAATGTTTTCTAACCAAAAACATTGATTCCGATATTCATCGCCACAGTATCAACTCTGATTCACATGAATCTAAAGCTTTCAAATTCCCGGCTGCATTGAATTTTGACTTCTAGTCTTTTTATCTGGACCATCCATCAAAAAGTACACAAATTTAATAAACAAAATTGTTAGATGATGGACAACACGTACCTACTGAATTAATACACTAATGCAATAATAAAAGAGAAAGGTACAGTTAAGCTGGTGATCACCGGATAGTCACGGATGTTCCAAGCCGTTGATTAATCCCTTTTGTAGTACACAAATTCAATAACCGAAACAAACTGCACGCATGGCTTTGTTTCAGCCCCATTGGGATACCGAAAATGCGTTATATTAAATAACGAGGAGTCCGCACAAATAGTTCACTCTCTGGACACTCACATGAGCGATGTGAGACTTTACATTGGATGCAATGTATATCATGGAAGACGCACAATGGAGTGCATATATCGCGGTTGATTAGTTCGGCTCAATTTTGCTTGCAATTATGGTCATATATATACCATACATGGACTTCTCTTCTTCCTTTTCTTGTTACAGAAAAAATCAAAAAGATGTTCCCGGCCAACGCCCGAAAAGATAATGACAGGGATGATACTGAACACAGTTTCAGGCAAATGGGTCATCAATGGAGTTTGACAGAGATGAAAAGGTCTTATTTAGAGACATGAAAACCCTTATTTCAATTCACAGCAAGCAAAGTATCAAGTATCTCATAAACCAATGAGAGATTCCCTCATTTTATTCTTTTAGTCTCCTCTTTCTAATTCCTCTCCTCCATTCATCATCTTCTTCCATTTTTGTGCTCTCATTTCCCTTTCCTTGTTTAGTTTTTCTTGGTTATTAATGCTGAGATAAGTCTATGACTGCAAGCAAGAATTTTCTTTTCTTGGAAATAGGAAAAGAAGCAAACCCCTTTTTTACTGTGGGTAAAGTGTTACCTTTCAAAATAATCATTCACTCCTTGGACAGTTGGATTGATTCAATTTCCTTGCATGAAAGAATTTTCAGGTTTGATGGAGTTTACTCTTTTTGTTTGGGAGAACACAAAGAAGACAATGTTTCTTTTTCAATACCCATTGTTTATGGAATGGATGGGACCAGGGCTAATAAACACTTATTATATGCAGTCAGTCTTTAAATTATTTCGGGGGACCATTGTCCCCCATCTGGATCCAGGGAACTAGGCCCTTTATGCACTTTACATATAGATGTGTTATGTGTGTGTGTCATGCAGTGTATCAGAAGGTGTATACCCCACTAGAGATGAACAAGAGCCTGAATTTGCACTTTTTTCCCCTTATAGGAATTGGTAATTATAAATTTTGCAGGTGGTAATTAGAAAGTGAACTACCTTACTAATCTTTTATTAGAGAATGCAAAGGGCTGATAATATTGTCTTGTAATAATCATAGAAACTAAACTACTTTAGCGGCCAATCTATTTAGAAAATACAAAATGGCTGATATATATCTAACTGTACCAACCTTGCAAAAGCAATATTGATGCATTCATGCACACATAGATAGATCAACTGATGTTTTATTTGTCATTTAGCTGATAACCATTGTTTCAAAACTCGAAAAAATCCCATTCAAATTATTCACCACCAAGTCCGTCAAGGCAGGTGAGTCTGACTGTTACTAACCTAAAACTCAGTCCAACTCACTCAAATTGCTGGAACTTTTTATTGACTCAGCTCGGGTCAAGTTTCACAACTCTCATCATAATAGCTGAGCCTTACATAGTTATTTACCCTTTCACGTTATTGTTCTTTATTTTTACCTGTAAAGGAGATAGATAGCATACTTCAAGCTAGCAAACTTAATGAACACGGTTGATGTACCTTTAGTATCTGTATTAAATGTGGCATAAGTTCCATAGATATAGATAGGTTGTAGTAAGACATCATTTAAGGGGACCTTGTACAGATGAAACTTGGACAGATGACAAAAAAAAAATGACCACTGAATAGAAAGTGAGCAAGTGGGTGTGTAAGGTAATGCGTGTGTTGAAAGGGAAAGGGAGCAAGTAGTTGGGTGAGTCTGACAATGGGGACATCGGCCAAGACAAAAATGCATTTACAACTTAGGATTCCCTGATCTATATGAGGATAAGAAATTAAGAGGATGATATTTTCTTTCCGGGACCGTTACGAGTAGGGGTGGCAATTATTTATTTATTTATTTATTTTCTCCTAAGCATATTTACACACCTACACACTTTATTTAAGTCCCTCTCCAGCAAACTTAGAGACCAATCACTGATCCTATCTGTCGATAAGAGATTAGTCACTGCTTAGGCTACAAGTGGATTGGTTGGCAATTCGTGACCCTACCAACCAACTTGACCTTAACTCAGCCTTGAAATTCAAGGTTTAGTTGACCCCTTTCTTATTTTTGGGATGAGTTTGGGTTTGACATTTTTGAATCAATTAATAAATGGGTCGAGTATGAATTGGGTCTATTTTGTTTATTCAACTTGTCAATCTGACTCCAAAGTTGACCCATCCTAAATTACACCGTATAATCCATTTTGTTGCTTAAATAATGGTTTTTGGGTTTACCCTTTTAGCTTTCAAATTGGGTCTAGGCTGATAATCTTCAATCTGATTAAATCGGTCAAACTCAGCTTAAGCCTACACACATTACTCGTAGTGTTTAGCCCAACCAATTAGACTTATCACAGCCCTTGTTTAGATTGTTAATCCAGATCATTTGATTCCCAGAATCATGAAATTAAGATTTGAAGATACCCCTAATTTATTAGTGGGGAACATATATTAATGTCTGAATTGCTCAAAAATAACTGTTCTACCACTTACATTGGCTCTCCTCAAATTTTACTCCAAAATAGGTACCAACACAGTTAAGCTTTGCGGGTGCAACACATGAACAAAAATGTTCAAAAGGTGAAAGAAATAAAAAGCACACAATAAGTCCATGATATTTGGCAAATACAAGCATTTATATATACAAGTCTTCTTACAGGTTAAGGAATCTTTCTCAAAAAAAGGAAGAAAACGAAGAGAGCGGCCATTATTACTAAAAGTGAATGAATGAGCAGTGAGGAGACAGTTGAGTTCTGGGGTGTTTTAAGAAAGAAAGGAGATATTAAAAGGAGAATGTAATGAGGTGAGACTTGAGAGTAGTGGTGGAGGAGCATGGAAACACCCAAGGACATAGTACAAAAGACTTTTAGGACCACCGAATTTAAGAGATGATGCAGTTGTGGTATTTTAACGTTGCAAACGAGGAAAGGACTTGCAGGGTAGGGGACTCGTCTCTCTTTCGCTAACGTGCGCCCGGGGCCACAAGCCCAACACAACAACAGGGCCTCTAATTTCTAGTTCTAGTATTTGTACAAATAAGGTCTTGCTTGAACGGTCTAATTCATTCACAGTCATCAATAAATGAAACCGAACTTATAGAGGGGTTGGGGAGTGTGACTCTCAAGTCCCAACCTGCTTTTGTATCTGTTTTAGGCCCAAAACACCCTCAAATTTGATGTCACAATTATTGACAGGGCCCACAATCCAATTCGAACTCCATCCAATAGCTCAGTGTTTGGATTGAAACTTTTTTTTTTCTTCTTTCCTCCTTTCATATGCTTGGGGTGGGGTGGGGTGGGGTGGGGTTTAAATTGACATTTCATCCATGTTAGGTCATTTTGGAACTAGTCAACATAAAATGATGTTTCAATTTGTCCAATCTTGATTCGACAAACATGCTTGAACCAGACGTAAGGACCAACTAGACCTCTAGTGCATCACTATTCGGTTTGGATTCACATTTCCAACTTGATTAATGAACGTGCATGTTGTGCTCAAGTCAGGTCCATGTTGAGTATGCTGTATCATCAATCTGGCCTGAACCAACTGATTGACACCCCGCGAAAAATCATTCAATCAATGGTCGAGAAGTAGATGAAGAACATTCTAGTTCAAAAGAATTGATAAGACTGTTCAATATCTCCAGCTTCCGTTAGGTCCAGATTGGTGAATATAACCGTTTCAACTGTCCACATCCTCAAAGTATAGAGTTAAGGGACCGAATTTTCAAATGTCATGTGGACGCCTTTAATTCAAGGGTCCCAGTTTTTTCACCGTCCAATCGGAATGTCCGCATATAGACAATCCCACAGATGAACATTTAGCATGAGTTTTTGCTCAAAATAGTCTGTAAAAGAGTTTTCATGCAAACGAATAAGTTTGACACAAGTGAGCTCCATGTTTACTTAATTCAAGCTATTCATATCACAAGGCTCCAGTATCTCCACTAAACTAATTTTGACGTAATTCAGAGTGATAATATACACCAATGAATTAGTTTATATAAAAGTAGGTACTTAATCGAAATTTCATCTATTTTTCGCATATTATTCTTCCAACAGATATTTACTCTAATTGCTGAGTGACTTGGATACTTGTATCTGGAGTTTAAATTATGAGAAGGCATTTATCAACATAGATCAATTCACATTTAAAAAAGTTAATGCTTCCATTATTTTAAGCCATAATAATAAGAGGTTTGCATCAGGTTGACAATAGGCTACAACTTTTGTCACATCTAAACGATGACTTATAAAACACCATGTTGGGGCATTTCCTTTTCTATGAATTTGTCCTAGGATTGATGTGAATGGCAAAACATAATTCATTCAGGAGAATTTGACATAATTGGGACAAGGTTCTGAATATATGATGATTTAATGCCATAACCAATGGAAACGGATCTCCAGTTTGGTCCAAATAGGGACACCTTGTTTGGACCGATCAGGAGGCAAAGGCGGGGTGGAAACATTCTTCTCTTTCTTCTGCCCCACCTTCGCTCCTGCACGTGGCGCCTCTTGATTGGTTCAAATAGGGACTCCCTGTTTGGACCAAACAAGGGATCCAGTTCCATAACCAATGGATTCTCAGGCCATGTGTGTGAGGTGTCGTTGGATAAGCTTTTACCCTAGTTCCCAACATGCTCTGACTCAAAAGAATTTGTATGGGCACTGATTTTGGGTTTAATTTACAACTAGGTCCACAGTTTTAGACTCTTGAGTCTTGAGGTATTGAGTTCAGATCCATTTGGGTCCATATCTAACAGGAATATTCATATGGAATTCTTAAAGTTCTATGTGTGAATGGGCCAGGAACCTGTGTTTTATGACACAACTACGTTAAGGACTATGGTCCTTTGATTCATCAAAACAGTCCCAACTCATGAGAAGTTGGGTATAGGCCTAGAGGTACAAACTGGGGCGTGTTGTGCTGGCCCATGAAGCGGCTGGGGTCGGCCCAATACAACCCACGGCATGGCTTAGGTCGTTCTGTGCTGCGCTGTGCCGTCCACGGTCCAGCCCACATGCCTATTGTAATTTTTATTTATTTCTTTTTAAATTTTCTTATATAAATTATAAGAGACTTTATGCTTTTAGGATTTTCAGTTTGAAATAAAGTTGAAATTACTAAAATAAATACACAAACATTGATGTTAATTTATAAATATAAAAAATAAATTTAATTATTTAAAGTTTTATATTCATTTATAACATAAAATTGTATTTATTTTATATAAATACCGGGCTGGCCCGTGTCAAGCTGTGCCGCGGTCCATCACATCATAACCAACACTATAGGTCGTGTCGTATCGTGTCGTGCCAGGATGCAGGCCCCCTGGCCCAGTAAAGTTTTTGTCATTGGCCATGCCGGCACGATCAAGTAGTCACAGGCTGTGCCGAGGCACGACGCGGAAAAAAACGTGATAAGGCCAGGCCGTGCCTGGGCGGCTCGGCCTAGCACCTTGGTGTATGGCTGTATAGGCTCTAATGTATGAGTTCAGTATATGCTTATAGATTTCTACAAGTGTCCGATCATCTTATGCATTTTGGTCTAAAAAAACACCCCTTTAGGGCACATTTGTGTACAAGCCTTTTTTGTAGGGCGTGAAAATTGTCGAGTCGGCAAAATCCATGCTAATTGGATGCAGAAATGGAAGCCCAATACTTCCCATGGGAATCGAAATTCTAGGCATGTGAGGGGAAGTTTGAGATGGCGGAAATACATTTCTGTGGGCTTTTACCGCACCAAATGCATTTCCATAGAAAATCGATACTTTTTCATGAAAATGGGTTATAGAAATGTGCCCTTTAAGCTAGATGTGAGACTTCAATCTGCATGGGTAATCCCTTGAGGCAAGACCAGGTCAAGTGACCCTATGAGTTAACAAAAGGGAATCCGCAAGGGTGTAGGTGGAGTGCTTCGGTAGCATCGTGAGGCTTTGTCCAAGTCCCACAATTGAAATACCCAAGTCCTGACCCGGGCTTATAAATTCAACCCCGTCTTAACTCAACATAACATGTTTTAAAACCATGCAGTCTTGAAAAACCGTAAGAATTATGGAGTTAAGCGTGCTCAGACGAGTGAGAAATGTTAGCAGTGTAGGAATAGCTACTTGGAGAGATCTTTAAGCCTTGAAGACAGATCAAAGCAAGGCATTCTTAACTGGTGCAAATGAGGCATTCCTGTTTGAATAAAGTGGTTGAATACTCAAATCAGACCTAGCCCGTTTCTCACATGAGCCAGAGTCTGGACCAGATGTCCGTACTGTTTTTGTTTGATTTGTTACCTTGGGTGCTTTTTATTGTGAAGACATCTACTAAGCGGACTAGCCCTATTTTGAAACACTTTTTTTTTTAACAAGGACCAAATGACTTGTGATGATGACATGGAAGTTTCAGTGTTGACCATTTTGTTTTGGGCCTTTGATCGCCCATGTTGCATCACCAGCAGATCTTGACTTTGAAGATGGTTATAACTCCTAAACCCGATGCTATTGTCTAGGCCATCCTGAGCCTGACCAGATCCCAACCTGCATTCAGCTGGATTTGGACTGTGTTTCTGGGCTGTGGGTTGGACTCAAGCACAATTATTTGGCATGGCGCTCGAACGGACTGGACCTACGAACTATGAAAGGTTGACCCGACCCGACATATCTAATAGAAATCCGTCTAGACATTTTACAAATTCTCTGGTTCTGGCCCCTCGGCCGTACATTCAAAAAGTCTACATGGACAAACCTTTTGACCAGAATTTTGGACAAATCCTATGATATCCTTTGAATATAAAGATGATATTCAAGGGATATCATAGAATTTGTCTAAAATTTTGGCAAAAAAGTTTGACCATGTAGTACTACTGCCATACATTTAGCCCCAAATGGAGATGGATCGGGCCCCGAATATTTGTCCCAAATAACTAAATCGGCCAGAATAGGAGGCCCACAAGCACCCCTACCAGACCCACACCCCTCACAAAAAAAAAGTCTACCTGAACATACTTTTTGGCATGAATCTTGGACAAACCCCTATGTTACCCCTTGAATATCAGTGTGTGATATTCAAGGGGTAACATAGGGGTTTGTCCAAGATTCATGCCAAAAAGTATGTCCAAGTAGCATTACTCCACAAAAAATTCCCTCTTGTAGTGTCAATCCAGCCATCTACCTGCTGCCACGTGTCCTATTTTATTCTGCACTAGTTCCACAGCTTTGGAGTCTGTATTTCATGTGTAGTGGTACAGCTAGCATTGTTCGTCTCAACCATGGTTTAAAAAATCGGCCGGTACCGGTTCGTATCGGCCGATACGAACCGGTATCTCGCTGAGATATCGGTATCGGCAATACCGAATTAAATATCGCCAAAATATCGCGATATCTCGGCCGATATGATGTTCATATCGGCCGTCGCGATATCTCGGCCGATATTTTGATATCCTTCCTTCTTCTTTTTTTTTTTCGGGGGCGCTGCCTCCTAGACCCCCGCGAGCTGACCGATCAGCTTGACCCCCGCCGGGGGATACCCCTGGACCCCCTCTGCGAAGCGCATGTTTTAGAGAAGTGACAATCAAGACAAAATGATCCCATTTGACCCTGATAGCTAGGACTCTTTTGCTAATTGTCTTTCTTTCTTTTTTTGCTTGGATGTCTATTATTATCATAAGCTGCTAGATATGATATTAAACCTATTTAATTATGTTTGGAATGATATAGTAGTAAAGATTGTGTAATACACTAATTCATGAACTAAAAGGCTTTATATTGAGTATTTGAGTTAGATTCGATGTTACTCACTTATTTTTCCCTAGATCTAGTATTTTAAAGTGTAGATCTAATTTTTTTTATTTTCAAAATTTGGGGCTTTTTTGAAATCAATTACATTTTTTCACATTAGTGTTCAAATGCATTGATAATGTGTTGTTTAAAATAGATCTATACTTTTGGAATAAAAAAGTATGAGTTTTTGCCAAAAATTGTGGTTGCATTATGTCAAATTTATGATATTTCATCTTATTGATCATGAGCATCAATAATGGTTGCATTATATAAAATACTGGAGAATAAACTAAACAGCGACACAGACAGGACTCATAACTTAAGGTGACCGAGATTTTGATTTATTGTTGTTACTAATGGAAAAAAATATTGTTTTCCAACATTTTCTAATATTCTGGATTTTTTGAATATTTTTGCGAATTTTTTTGGATTAAAAAAAAAATTCAAACCGCGACGACCGCGACGGACCGATATCCGCGACGTATCGATTTTTCGGCACGGCCGATACCGCGACAGATACCGAAATTTTAAACCATGGTCTCAACAGTTAAAAATACAGAAAAAGTTAGTATCCGCTAAGGGCCCCGTACAGGGACGCAGACCCATGGTTGGGTGTATGTTGCAGCATGTGGTTGGCAGTTTTTAACCAGTACAATGCAACTTTTATATAAAACTCTTTCATCTTGGAAGTATCCCATGTAGAATAATCCCACTCACTCCCATATATACAAATGCATCAAAACTATAATAATACTATAACAAATAAACACAAACTCTTGGGTTATTTAAAGGACCCCAATTTCCCCCATCTCCCATCTGCTGCCCCTCAGTCTTGCTTCATTACCTGAAAGCTCTTTTTACAGAGAAGAAAGAAGAGATCATGGCCACCAGTTATTGCCATCCAAACAGAACTTATCAGGCCCCTCCCATCCACCTATGTTTCTTCCTCCTCACATTGTTCTTGCTAGTGGGCCTCTCTTGCTACATTCGATACGGGTCCTTCATACTCAGTGTTAAAATAATTTGTTTCCTTCATTGATCGAAAGAGCTAACCTCGCTAGCATCCCACAATACTGGTTACTTAAGAGTTGGGACCATCCTAATATTAGATTTACTACGTAAATAAAATAAACAACATCATGGATTTTACACATGATCAATCTTATGGTGGTCATCTACTCCCACATAGCGTAATTTGGCTCAGAGCCCGCACATTGAGTTTGTTCTATTATTTTGAGCTCTTTGGGTTATACTAGTTATGGTCTGACTAATGGATCTGTAAGCCTAATTATAGGATTTCTAGGTTTCCAGCACAAGGGGATCCGGGGCACCCAAAAGATTACTAAGCCCAGTCCATTTATGAGGTCCGAATGTGCAAAAGATGAAGCCAAAAATGTCAAAATGGCTAACTAGACATCCAACATTCATATGTGATGTGAAGCCCTACTCCACAAGTCTCTGCCTTACACACCTTTGCAATATTAATGTTAGGTAGTAGAGAACACGAAAGTCCCCAAAATTCAAATTAGAAAGTACTAAAGAAAGAAACAGAAGGAAAATTAATGCGTACCATGTTGTGTGTATGTAGTACATGCCCGGATCCTCTACTGCTATAGGTTCTCAGGAAAATTGGATATTTGGTATGTTTGATGCTTGTTGGCCCAAAATATCAGATAGATTCAACATACTTAGTAACCCAACCTAAAGCCACAACTGATCGCGATCATTAGATAGAGGTAGCTAGGCTATCGATTTCATCCATCCATTTAATTGCTCTAGATCAAATGCATCACAACGTCTACTGAATATAATAAAGAAAATGAAACACGAGATATACGAGGGTTGTAAAAAGTTTCCTTCATTGTAGTTGGGCCTACTTAAACAAATTTGAATCCAATTGAAATTTCTTCTTTCCTATTTTCCTTATAATTTAAAATATCGAGTAGTAGTCAGCCAGCAAGTCCTCTTGTTAATTAATTGATGCATTGGCGAGTCCTACAAGCGCGCCACGAATTCAATTTTTTTTTTCAGAGGAAGAGGAGAAGGGAGATTGCAACTAGTCTCCTTTTCATAGTACCAGTAACTCTGCCCAAAAACTTGAGCTTGCAGACAATTCAAAGACTCAAAAATGGAAGGAATCTAAAAGACCACAGTGAAAGTCCATAAGTTTATCGTAATAAAAGCAATTATCTTCTGAATGAGGAAGACAGCCACACTATAAACTAGTGAGGGATTTAGTACAAGACATTGAAAACAGAGCAGCCCACATAGAAATCCTAATCCAACTACATGGGAATTGTGATTTGTCGGTAATTTTATAAGTTTTCACAGGAAGATTGGAGGTAAGATTCTTGATACTGTGGCCTTATTGACTAGATAAGAAGGCCAGTGCCCAAAAGAAAACTAAATAAAAATCAAAGTATGAGGAAAAATATAATGAGGCTGTAAAAATTAAGGTGGTCCAAGGTCCGATCAAGGAAGCTTTAGCCATTTGGAGCTAATTCGCGATAATCAGAAACTGCGATCTAATTGTTGTCAGCTGAATTGTGGAAATGGGAATCATTCCATTGGTGCCAAGAACACTCGATAAAAAATTAAAAAGAAGAAAAAAAAAAACGCTCAACTCAGCATTCCTGGCCATTAGAATTTAGATCAAATGCTTTCAATACATGATTGAGAAAAAAAAATCACTTAAAAAATAAAATCCACTGCCTTGGATCGGACAGCTACTAGTGCCAAAAAAATGCTAAATCTTTGGTGGTCAAGTACTCTTCTTGTGTTTTGTTGGAGCCATTGGGCCGTAATTTTGGCCAGTAAGCCAGCATTAGTCAGTCAAAGTTCTGACCCATATTAGTGAGGTATGAGGTCCTTGCCAACGTCAGTGAGATGCTAGGCTTTGGGGACAGGGCGGGTACAAGAAAGCTGGTCCAAGCACAGCCCAATATTAAGGTTGGATTCAAGTACAACCCACAGCCATCACCTCATATTAGGATTATACATCCCGTTACGAGTCAATGTTGGAGACGAAGCATAGAGAAGGTGTGAATTGAGGCAGATGTGCGCTTTTTTCTTTTTTTCTTTCTTTTTCAAGTACCCACACCTTCTCTCACACCACCCTGATTAAGTTTCTCACCATCAGCACTACAATGCAAGTTTGATCTCAATGTGGAGGAGAAATTCTCACCGTCAGAGCTACTGATTTGAATTTTGATGAAACCACCTACAAATAATACAATTACAAAATTGTCATTCCTTCAGTCATTCCATCGCCATCTTTACCGTACACTCCTTCTGAAAGGGCCCCAGCAGTAAGATCCCAATTCAAAGGGTACCCCAATAAGGGGGCACACTCATTTAAAATGGGACCCACACTTACACCCCTCTCCTTCCCGAATCCGACTTGGTCAGTCCTTTCAATCTCACCAACGACCTCACCCTCTTCTCCCAACTGGACCCCACCTTCCTCCTCTTCCCTCCCGGCGAATCCAACCACAATCTGTCATCCCCACCGTCCGATCTCCCCGTATCATCAGACTCCCTACTCACATCTGTCAGATCTCCAACACCCCCTGGCCCACCTCCTCTCCCCTCCAAGATGCTCCTCTGTAGGGCCGAGATCACAGCCCTGATGGCCACGTCAGCGTCCCTCCTATTCCTCAACAAGATCTCTCCGACCTCCGCCGGCGTGAGGGCCCCACCTGCCCTCATGCTGCTCTCCACCACGTCGAACAGCGGGTGCTCCTCCACCCCTAGGTAGTTTCCCGCCAGCGATTTGAATGCATGGTACCCGCACGTGCCGAGCCGCACGTGCATGTCCATGCGCCCGTATCTTAGTAGAGCAGGGTCGATGCTGTCCCTGTGGTTGGTGGTGAAGACGATGATCCTCTCCTCCCCGCAGCACGACCACAGGCCGTCGGTGAAGTTGAGCAGGCCGGACAGCGTCACTCGCCCCTCCTCCTCCTCCCTACCGCAATCCTCACCGTTGGATCCCCTCCCTGCTTTCTTCACGGCTCGATCGCCCGTTAGATCGAGCGAACAGTCGATGTCTTCGATTACGATCATTGATCGGTTTGTTGTCTGGATTAGTAGTGCGCGGAGCTCCGAATTGTCGGATACCTGTTGGATTAAGAATAAGTCAAGAGATTGTAAGCTTTGGAATGAATTTCTTTTTTTTTTTAATTAAGATTTCAAATGAGTAATAATTAAGTCTTATTTTTTCTCATATATAAATTGAATTATATTAATTTATTAAAAAATAATTTACACTACGACTGCTACTGCTTAATACTTGAAGTTTTGATAGGAATGGTTAGCTGAAGAAATTTAATAAAATTCTAGCGTCCATCGTATCCGTGAGTCTTTTAATTGAAAATGTAGCATTTAAAATTAGTTATGAATACCTTGGTTAGCTCTAGGTCGTAGACGTCGTAGCGAAGGAAATTGGCCATGGCGGCAATTAGGCTTGACTTGCCGGAGCCAGGTGGACCGTACAACAAGTAGCCCCGCTTCCATGACCGCCCGACCCGGTGGTAGAATTCTCTACCATTGGCGAAGGCGGTGAGATCGGCGGTTATCTCCTCCTTAAGGGAGGGTTCGAGCGCAAGGGTGTCAAAGGTGGATGGGTGGCAGAAGGGAACGGAGGCCCAGCCGGACTCATAAGCACCGTGGCCTGTGTTGGTGTAGAGGCGGCGCTCACGTGAGACGCGCTCGAACTCCTCCGCACGGGTGGAGATGGAGGCGAGATAGGCCGGGAGGAGGCGGTGGCGGTCGCGCTTGGGCATCTTGAGGCAGAAGCTGCGCTTCTCTTCGAGAGAGTCCTGGACGGTGTCGACGTGGTGGGTCCACCAGAGGCGGTGGCCGGAGAAGTTATCCTCCAGCGAGTGGTTGGGGGCAACGGTGAAGGAGATGCGGGTGGAGTTCTTGGGGCGGGTGAGGGTGAGGCGGCGGCAGGTGGCCGCGGGGTCAAGGGAGTTGAGGTAGAGGGTGACGTGCCGGTAGAGGTCATTGACGTCGACGCCGCAGTAGCCGTTGAACTCAGGGATCTCGAAGTAGGAGTATGGACTCAGTGAGTCCTGCACCGATTCCCAGAGCAAGTGGAGGCATGTTAGTAGCTGTGAAGGCAAGACGTTTTGGAGGACTGTGAGTAGCCCCAGAAAAGACCACATCTGAGATAATATCTCCATCATCTGATGTTTCTTTATCTCACTCTATAATATGATCTCTATTTTTCTGTTCTTCTTGTCTGAATTGAAGGGCTTGTTCTTAGCTTTGTCTTGTTATGATGTTTTGCAAGTATACAAGTCATCAATATATATAAATAAAGAGAGGATCAGAGTAGAAGAGAAGAGGATTGATACAGAAATGGTTAAGTGTAGTGTGGTTGCGGAGACAAAAGGGCGGTGAAAAACAGTAAAGAAAGGAAAAGGCAAAGGTGAGGGGACGTTTCTTCTTTTTTTCATGCCTCACCCACGCATGCATGGCTTCACGGGCTTCTGCTTTTGTTTGTGCTTTTCTTTTGTCGCTTTTTGCTTTCGCTTTTGTTTGTTTTAGGCCTTCTCTTGCTCAAAACAAATGAGGCTCTACTCATTGTTTGCTTGTGGGATTTAACCAACTATCAAACATGGATCATGAGACTGAGTATGGATACTGGGTCATTTTTTTTTTATTGGTAAATGATGGATATTGGGTCATAGACTCACAAAGAGATGCAGAGTCCTCTCGTTTGTTGAACTTTCTAAGGACTTTAATGTTATAAATATGGATGTAATTTATAATCCGAACTTTGAGAGGGAAGATACTTGTTGTGTTTTCCTTTTTGTGTGTGATTGATTATAGTTCTAATTGTGTGCATCGCGTGATTGTGTGCCAATCGTAGGCTTCCACTGCACCCCAACATTCTTCTAGTTTATACATGTAAATTAACATTTAGATATTGTTATTTGATATGGGAATGTCTTGTGAGAAAGTATAGGGTTGTTTTTTCACAGTGGATTTCTATTATCTTTACATGGAATTCTTTTTCTCAGTCGCTTTTTTATTTCTTTATTTGCTTGTTTTCATAACTAAGGGATTGAAAAACGGTGCATGTTGTTGTTGGCATGAAAAGTTGTGAAAGGGGTAATGGCTAGAGAGATGAGAGAAGTAGGTCAGCCATGTGAAAAAGCATTGTTTTAAGGGGAATTTTTAAGGGGAATCAAGAATAAAGGTCCCAAAAAAACACTGTGCAGAATGTCAATATCCAACGCTCCAGATGAATCAAGAATAAAGGTCCCAAAAAAAAAAAAACACACAGTGCAGAATGTCAATATCCAACGCTCCAGATTCGGTGCTTTGCCGATGCTTCAGCCAGTAGTCATAGAATGCTTAGACTTCTAAAATTCACTGACTGCTGTTGTAGATTAATTATTTTGGTGTATTTCTTCTCTTAATATGTTCTAAAATCCTTTGTTTAGGGGGGGGGTTGTACTGATCAGTTGGGATTCTTCAAAGTAGTGAGCTATCAGAGGTGGGCTATCCAAATCTTTTCAATGGAACCTTTCTGTTTCAAATAGTATTGACCATCCATTTTTTCAAGAAATTGGGGGATGGTCAGGATTATTTAATTTGCCCCATGAAGTTGTTCATGTTAAGAATGATTAGCCCAGATTTATAGTGATCACATTCACAAAACATAGCATACACCATATTATGGTGTGTATGAGATGCCCAACAAAACTGGTACAACTACCAGTCAAGAAGATATGAATTCATGACAACCAAACTAGGGCCACACAGTGAGATTTGTTGCAGAATCGATAGTGCTTATCAGTCTTTTCCATCTGAAAGCCCTAGCTGTGGAGCACTCCTATGACAAACAGGCATGGAATTGAGTTAAAAGGAGACTTTGCTAGCCTGTAGCAGTAGTACTGCCCCACCACCCATCTCAGGAACAATTTATATAAAGAAGAGTGGGCCACACAAGGATATGGAATCTTCGCATTTCAACAACATTTATCTCCCACTCAAAGGCTCATCTTTTCAAATAGTTTTTTGCTAAAGTAGCCTTGCATTTGGATAATGACAAAGCTCTATTCCAAGTGAAGCGATTTGAGGACAAATCTCACTTTGATATCTTGTAGGCAGGAATTGTCCTATGTAAATTGATGTCCTAATGTTAAGTCACCTCGAGTTCTGGAGCTTGGTGGGGTTGGCAATGAGTTGGGACGAGTTGGGTTTGGCACGGTTTTGATCAGATATGGCCTTAATTTTAGCTAGACCCATTTATGAATAAGTTAATAATTTCATCTTCTAGGACCCAAAAGAGAGCTCATACATGCACGAGAAGACGGTCCATAAAAGCGAGAAGAAGGCCCACACAAGTGAAAAGATGTGACGCACTCAAGATTTGAATCTTGGACAGATAGGTGAGAACTTCTGCCACTCACCAGTGAGATAAGTGGTCGTTCTCTAATAATAATATCATCTGAAACTCTAAATTTCCGCGAGTTAGAGTGACAAGTAAAAGTAAAGCAAGTTGGGTTTGGGCAGGTTGATGGGTTTGAGTGGCTCATGTAGTTGGAAGCTAACCACTCATGGTTTGAAGAATCTCGATGATGTCTGGATATAAACCCATCAGCGGGTCCCTCATCTACAATCTAAACTTATCGTAGGAACAGTCTCACCATGTTTAATCTATAAGCCAAAAATTTTCCCTCATCTACAATCTAAACTTATCGTAGGAACAGTCTCACCATGTTTAATCTATAAGCCAAAAATTCTACTCCAATCAAAGTTGTGATCATCTTTAGAAATCATGATTTAGGGCATTGACCGTGTTGAGGAATGGGCACCACCTTGAGGAGTATTGAAAAGTATTTATTGCTACCTCTTCTAATGCCTTGAATTTGGTAGGAATGATTAGCTGATGAAATTTAATATGTTATCAATGCCACTTGATTGCAAGTTAAAATTCTAAATGAAACAACTCAGCTTTGGAAAAAAAAATGTGCTGCCTAAAGTACACCTATTGGGTTCAACTTGAAGGGGAGAATTAAAGAGTTAACTTCAACCAAGGGGAGAGTTGAAAAGCATATATTCATGCCTCTACTAACACCTCAAAAATTTTGGTAGGAATGATTAGCTAAGAAAGTTTAATAGGCCAAACATTTTCTTGAGTTGAATCTTTTGTCTAAACTTGACTTTGAAAAAAGAAATCTACTCACAGTGAAGCTTTCTACAAATTAGATTTCGTTATTTTTCAAATGCTTCTGACTGTTTCATATATACATTTCTTCTATTGAGTACTCATCTAATAAATATTATTAGATGTCAGTTTCCTTTAATTCAATTATTGATTATTCAAACAAGAGTCTTAATGGATTGGACTTTCTAAAAGTGAATCCCAAATTAGATTTATTCAAATAAAAACTAAAAAAAACAAGCTCATCTAAAATCAATTGACTTAAAATAAGCCCTGTAAGTGCCTAAAAATTAAGGACTTTAATGCAGGGATTAGGGTCCCTGATTCGGATGATTTGGATGAAGTTTGATGTGGCTCCGACTGGACCTGAAAAGGAAGAGAGGGAAGAAGCGTCAAAGGACCCTGGCTGCAGGCAGCGCAAGGCTCTCCGATGCTTAAGTTAGTGCTATGAACGAGCGAGGGAGAAGGAGAGGAAATTGCAGAGGGATAGTGTGTATAATGGGTTGCGTACCTTTGGATGGAAGTGGATATGCTATTTATAGGCGATGGGGTTGACCTTTGTGGGCGAGTTCCAAGACTGGGCCGGCCACTCGAGTGGCTACGTCCATTCAGCCCATAACGCATTAAATGCTGGCCCATGCTTCATTAAATGCTAGGCTTGCTGGGTCAGGCGGCGATGCTGACTTTTGGGCCAGGTCCCATCAGGCCTGGCCTGGAGCCATGCCCTGGGGGCGCACGTGTCCTGCACGCCGTTTTGTCAGTAATGATAGACTGCAGGGCATGCCTTGGCATGCGCCGCTGTTCTGTCGCTGGTCCCATCAACCCGTCAATCATCTGCACTGCCGGGCCTCAGTGCCGCAGTCGGTCGGATCTGACTGCGGGAACTCCCACCGCGGCAGACGCCGCGATCCTGTAGCCGCAGTCCGCCCCGGCTAGAGGTGGCATTATCACTCTATCTTGAGGGCATTTTAGCGTTGGTCTCGGCTTAGTGAAAATACCCCCACACAATTGCCCCCCAGTCTTCCGAGCTCTTAAGGGTATCACAACTCTTTGAGGTCGGGAGCTGAGTAGGTCTTGCCGAGATGCAACGTGGCGCGGTACTCCGATGAATCCGCTCTCAGGCTCGGGGAAGCTCAAACGCCTCCTGCCTCTTGGGATTCTACCGCCATTTTGGCGGTTGGGGCCTTTACTCTTATCCGCTGTCGCCTCCGTACCCGAGGCATTAAATGGCGCTCAGGAATCGAGCTGACGCTTCCACGCGTCCTTCTTTGCTTGGTTGGCCCGTCGTTTCGCGGCGGCGCGTGCAGTGAAAAGACGCGCCCTTTTTGAAATTCGAAGAGGCGCCATGATTAGGCGCCCAATTTTTCGCTTATAAATAGGGGGTCGTCCTTTCTTCTTCCCCCTTTACTCGCATTCCATCTCTTTTTGCTTCTTTCTTCCTTTTCGCTTTCTTCCTCCTCTGTTTCTGTCGAATCGAAGGAAGCTGCAGCAGAGGTCTCGTGGATCCTGAAAGAGGTGCCGCCAGGATCCCGTTGCGCTTCCTTTCCTTCCGTAAGTCTCTTTCTTCTTCTCTCTGTTCTTTTCTGTTCTTTGCTGTTTCGTTCGATCTCAATCTGTTCTCTAAGTTCCAGTTCTATCTTTTAGCCTCTGTCTAGGGTTTCCTTTCGCCTGTTTTAGCGAATTTTCCCCCTTCATTTCAGCGTTCACCCCTGTGAGATGGGCATCTTTAGTCACTGGATAGAGTCTGAGAGGGGATTGGCCGATCTCAGGGCCAGATACAATATCCCCGAGGGGGTTCAGGTTATGGCGGCCCCACTGGTCGCCGATATCCTTGGAGATTTCTACAATGGCTGGATGCCGTTTCCTTTAGTTGCCGTAATCGAGGGCGGGGTTAGGTTTCCCCTCCGCCCTCTGCTCAGGGAGTGCCTTAGGGCATGGAACCTATGTCCCTGCCAGCTGATGCCCAACAGCTTCAAGATCATAATGGGCACGGATGCCCTTAACGCGATCCTGGGCATCGGTCTCGGCGTTCATGATATCGAGGATACCTACGATATCTGCAAGTCCGGGAAGGACATGTACTACCTCCGCATCAAGCCGGGTAGGAGGCCGTTTGTGCAAGCCCTGGAGAACTCCAATAAATACGCTGGAGACGACCGCTTGATGGTCACGGGTGGCTGGGAGTTCAGCGATGACGAGTCCATCGCGGAAAGACACTTCAGGATTCCTCGCCACTACGGCACCCCTCCAAGTAATTACAGCCCCAACGTGCTTTTCGACCTTTTTCGCTTTTCCGCACTGCCGGACTGATGCCTTTCGTTTGCCCCGCAGGTGTTCGTCAGAGGAGAGCGGCTGCTTCCCGGGACGGCTGGAAGCTGAACAAGGCTTGGATCCGCGCCTTGGAGAATTACCACGGCCACGAAGATAGATCGGCGTGGAGGTTGCTTGGGTACGAACCCAGGTATCGAGGCTATCGGGGCAAGAAGCACACTGCCCACCGTTCCCAGGCCGCGGCGGAGGTAGACGAAGGAGGGAGTGCGGCTCACTCCGGGGATCGCACCGCGTCAAACTCCGAGGCATCGGCTTCGGGGTCTGAAGACGACGCCGAGACGATCGGAGGGGTCATCTTATCCTCGGAGAGCGAGCCGGAAGGTGAGATGGACGGGGCCCGCCCGAAGCCGGTCTTCAAGGACCTCAGGGCCCAGCATGCTGGGGGGCGAGGCCGCGGCGCGGCTTCCTCTTCTCGCGCGCCTCCTTCCTCGAGCGCGCCTTCATCGTCCTCGGCACCTCCTCCCTTGTCGACACTGCCGCCGCACCACGCTGCCGGGCCTAGCACATCCGCGGTGGCGCCTTCCCCGGCGTCGCGGGGCGAGGATTTGGCAAGAAAGAGGGCCAGAGTCGAGGGCTCCGCGGGGGAGTCCTCAAGTGGCATGTCAACGCGGGCTACTCCCGCCCTTTGGAGGCCGAGCTTCATGCTGCAGCAGGGGAGGCCGATGACGGTCGAAGACCGCCTCTCTGGAGGGCCTCTCGTAGTTGCCAGTCTCGGCAGCGCTTGCGCCCTGCCCCGGGACATGGAGAAGCACAATGAGCTGGATGACATCTCTCTCCTGGCATCGCAGATGAAGGCGGGCCTGAGCGTAAGTTTTTCTAAACTTTTCTTGGTCTTCTTCCTTTCATCTGTTAGTCATAATTTCCCCTGACTTGGTGATTTTATTTGCAGATTGTGCAGATGGCCCAGGTCTCAGTGTCCAGGGTCCAGAAATGCCATGACGAGCTCAGGAGGATGCAAGCCAGCTGTGATCAGTACAGGAAGGCCCTGGAGGATGGCAAGGTGAGGGAGAAGGAGTACGAAGAGACTCACCAAGCCCTCTTCTCCGAGTTCGACAAGACGAAGAGGAGGGAGGCTGAACTGGAGAGGAGGATCGCGGGCTTGGAAAGGCAGAAAGCCGAGCTCGAGCACCGGGTTCAGGCCGAGGTTGCTACGGCCTTTCAGGACGGCGTCGACGTAGCGGGCGAGGAGTACTCGGCGCAGGTCGACGACATAAGGGCTTCGTCCTGGGAGATGGGCTGGATGGCGGCGCTCGCGAAGGCGGGGGTCCCTAGGGATCACCCTGCATACGTGAGCCCGGACGAGTTCCCTTGCCCCGAGGCCGACCCGACCCCCGCGGCGAATCCCGAGGGGGATCTCTCAGCCGCGCCTGGACCAGAGGCCGCCCTGTCGACTGTAGTTCCTATCGTTGCTACGACTTCGGCCGTCGCCTCCTCCTCCGAAGTTCCTCCAATTGCCGCGACTCCTCCTGCAGATCCTACCGCCCTTCCCCCTGCTGCTTGAGGCTCTTTATATGCTTTCTTTTGTAGATTTTCCTCTCTTGCTGCTCATGTAGAAAACTTTTGAAATTAAATGGAGAAAGAACCTTTTTTGCCTCCACTTCGTACTCTTTTGTTTGGAATGTTTAGAATGTGCTAAGTGTCTGACTTTGGCGTTGTGTTTTGGACTTTCGTCCCTTGGGGACCCGCGGTCGGTTATCCGTGCTGAGAGGCCGTGGTCCTTTGAATAGGATGTGATGCAGGTTTGATCCGAGCGTTTCTCCACTGGGTGATAGTATATGAGCTCGGGGAGTGCTTTAGGGATCATTTAGTGCGTCACTCCTAGTGTGTGGGCTATCTGGCACGTAACCGAGATGCGCACTAATTGGAGATGTCCCCCTGGCTCGTCACCAGGGGCCGTGCTGGCAATCTGGCGCGTAGCCGAGATGCGCACGAAATGGAGATGTCCCCCTGGCTCGTCACCAGGGGCCGTGCTGGCAATCTGGCGCGTAGCCGAGATGCGCACGAAATGGAGATGTCCCCCTGGTTCGTCACCAGGGGCCGTGCTGGCTATCTGGCACGTAGCCGAGATGCGCACGAAATGGAGATGTCCCCCTGGCTCGTCACCAGGGGCCGTGCTGGCTATCTGGCGCGTAGCCGAGATGCGCACGAAATGGAGATGTCCCCCTGGCTCGTCACCAGGGGCCGTGCTGGCAATCTGGCGCGTAGCCGAGATGCGCACGAAATGGAGATGTCCCCCTGGTTCGTCACCAGGGGCCGTGCTGGCCATCTGGCACGTAGCCGAGATGCGTACGAAATGGAGATGTCCCCCTGGCTCGTCACCAGGGGCCGTGCCAGCAATCTGGCGCGTAGCCGAGATGCGCACGAGATGGAGATGTCCCCCTGGCTCGTCACCAGGGGCCGCGCTGGGGAGTCGTTGTTGTTGATTTAGAACACAGACAAGACTTTTTCTTGAGAGAAAATGAACTTCATTGATTTTCGTAAACGGGGTACATTCAAAAGTAAAATTTCTTCAGATGCGATGCGTTCCATGGCCGCGGCAGCGGTTTCCCGTCCATATCTTCGAGCTTGTATGCGGACCGCCCCGCGGTCGAGACTACCTTGAACGGACCGCGCCAGTTTGGGGCCAACTTGCCCTGATTCGGATCCTTATCTGCGGGCAGTGCCTTCTTCAGGACCAGCTCTCCGATGGAGAACTTTCTTTCCCGCACTTTTTGATTATAACCCCTTGCCAATCGTTGCTGATAGGCTGCTAAACGGATGGAGGCGGCTTCTCTGCGTTCTTCGGCCAGGTCCAGTCCCAGGGTGAGGTTTTTATCGTTCTGGGCCTGGTCGAAGAGTTCAGATCTGAGGGTCGGGAGACCGATTTCGAGGGGGATCACGGCTTCCATTCCGTATGCCAAGGAAAAAGGGGTTTCTGAGGTGGAGCGTCGCGGAGTGGTCCTGTAGGCCCACAGCACGCTGGGTAGCTCTTCCACCCACCTTCCTTTGGCCCCATCAAGTCTTTTCTTGAGCCCATCCAAAATCACCTTGTTGGAGATTTCAGCCTGACCATTGCTCTGGGGGTAGGCCGGAGTCGAGTAGTGGTTTCTTATGCCGAGCTCCTTGCAAAAGTTCTTGAAGAGGCTGGAGTCAAATTGGATCCCGTTGTCCGAGACCAAGACACGAGGGATACCGAACCTCGTGACGATGCTCTTCCACACGAAGTTCTTGGAGTCCCGCTCTGTGATGGAAGATAGTGCTTCTGCCTCTATCCACTTTGTGAAATAGTCGGTGGCCACTATCAGCCACCTTTTATTCCCCGGAGCTCGGTGGAGAGGACCCACGATGTCCAGCCCCCATTGTGCAAATGGCCATGGACTGGAGAGCGGGCTCAAATCCTGTGCTGGTTGATGGAGGTTGTGCGAGAATTTCTGGCACTTTTCGCACTTCATAGCGTACATCTGTGCGTCCTTTTGCATGTATGGCCACCAGTATCCTTGGCTTATAGCCCGGTATGCTAGTGACCTTCCTCCGATGTGACTTCCGCATATGCCTTCATGTATTTCGTAAAGGAAGTCTTCAACTCGGCTTGGGTGGACGCACTGGAGGTAGGGGCCCGTGAAGGATTTCCTATACAGCTTTCCTTCTGGAGAGAGCCAGAACCGGGCTGCCCGGAGCCTGATCTTGTGAGCTTGTGCTCTGTCCTCGGGGAGTTGGTCGTCTTTGAGGTATGCGATGATGGGATCCATCCAACTGGGCCCGAGGTCGGCACACAGGACTTGCCGCGGTGGGCTGAGCTCTATGCTTGGCGATGTTAGCGAGCCAACTTCTATAGTTCTCTTTTTTCCAGCCTCGACGGCGGAGGCCAAGTTGGCGAGTGCGTCGGCGTGCGAGTTAGAGTCTCTGCCGATTTGTTTGATCTCTGCTTCCGGAAATTGGGAGAGGAGCTTCCTGGCGAGGGCTAAATAGGCTGCCATTCTATCGTCGCGAGCCTGATAATCTCCAGTGAGCTGGCTCGTCACCAACTGCGAGTCACTGTAGATTACCAGCTGTTGAGCTCCGAGAACCTTTGCACTATTCAGCCCGGCCAGCAATGCCTCATACTCTGCCTCGTTATTTGACGCTCGGAAGTCGAGAGTCAGTGCTTGCTCAATTACTAGCCCTTCCGGAGACTGGAGGACTATGCCGACACCGGCCCTTCTAGAGGTGGAAGACCCGTCAACGAAGACCTTCCAAGCCGAATCTCGGGAGGTGTCCCGAGATAGCTCGTAATCAGTCTCCGGGACTAGGCCATCCTGCCCCTTGCCCCCCAGTGCGGGGTCGAGTGGGCTCGGCGCCGAACTTGGAGGAGTGAACTCGACGATGAAATCTGCCAAAATCTGCGCCTTGATCGCTGTCCGGGGCTGGTAATGGATGTCGTATTGCCCTAGCTCCACGGCCCATCTCGAAATTCGCCCAGAGAAGTCGGCCTTTCTGAAGACGGACTTAAGTTGGTGCTCCGTAATCACCACTATCTTGTGGGCCTGAAAATAGTGCGAGAGCTTCCGGGAGGCACTTACAAGGGCCAGTGCGAGTTTCTCCATTGGCAAGTATCTGGTTTCGGCGTCGAGGAAGGTTTTGCTGGTATAATAGATGGGCTTTTGCTGCCCTTCATCTTCTCTGACCAGGACTGAGCTCACCGCGTGGCTGGAGACCGCCAAGTACAGGTACAATGTTTCGCCTTTCTTCGGGGTTGATAAGAGTGGAGGCGAGGCCAAATAGGCTTTGAGTTCCTGGAGGGCCGAGTCGCACTCTGGGGTCCACTCAAATCTCAGGTTCTTTCGCAGCAATTGGAAGAAAGGGCGACATTTGTCCGAAGACTTGCTGATGAAACGGTTGAGGGCGGCGGCCATGCCAGTGAGCCTCTGCACCTGCTTTGTCGTTGCCGGGCTCTAAATCCCCAAGATCGCTGAGATCTGGTCCGGGCTTGCTTCAATACCGCGTCGCGTGACGAGGCTCCCTAAAAATTTGCCGGACCCGACCCCGAAGGCGCATTTGGAGGCGTTCAGCTTCAGCCCGAACTTCCGAAGAACTTCAAAAACTTGCCCGAGATCTGCCAGATGGTTGAGAGACTGGGTGGATTTGACGACCATGTCGTCAATGTATACCTCGACTGTCTTGCCGAGGTGCTCCTGGAACATTTTGGTGACCAGCCTCTGATAGGTTGCTCCCGCATTTTTGAGGCCGAATGGCATCACCTTATAGCAGTAGGTTCCCCTAGGAGTGATGAATGCCGTTTTCTCCTGATCTGGCTCGTACATGGGTATCTGGTGATATCCGCGGTAAGCGTCGAGAAAGCTCATCCTTTCGTGACCGGCGGTGGCGTCAATCATCTGGTCGATCTTCGGTAGAGGGAAGCAGTCTTTCGGACATGCTCTGTTGAGATCAGTGAAGTCGACGCATACCCTTCATTTTCCGGTCTTCTTCTTCACCACCACGGTGTTTGCCAGCCACTTTGGGTACTGGACCTCCCTGACGGCGTTTGCTTCAAGCAGTTTTTCCACCTCTTCGACCACGGCTGCAGACTGGTCGATTCCGGACCTTCTTGCCTTTTGAACCACTGGCTTGGCCTGGGGGTCCACATTCAGCCTGTGGCTCATAACTTCTGGGTTTACGCCTGGCATTTCCTGCGGGGTCCAGGCGAAGACATCTCTGCTCTGCAATAGGAAACTGAGCAGCTCGGATCGCTCCTGCTCGGCGAGCTGGCTCCCAAGTAGGAAGTACCTCTCTGGATCACTGGGGTCGATCCTGACCTCGGTGAGGTCCTCGATACTCTTTTCTCCTGGATCACGGCCGACCCTTTCTAGCTCCGCTTCGAGCTCTGCCATGTGCACTTGCTTTGGCTCTTCCTCACCGGACACCACGGCCATCATGCAACGTTTGGCCATTTGCTGGTCCCCATTGACTGTGACCACCTCGACTCCGCCATCCCTTTCCAGAGGGAACTTGAGCTTTTGATGGTAGGAGGAGGGGACGGCTTCTAACTGGTGCAGCCAGCTCCGCCCTACGATGGCATTGTAGGGAGATGGGGTATCCACTACGAGGAAGTCGGCCACCACTGACGCGCCACCTACTCGAACTTCGAGGGAGACTCTCCCTTTGGGGTACACGGGCTTGGCGCTGAACCCTATCAGGGGGGTCCGCGCCTCTTGGAGGTCTTCCTCCGTTAGCCCCATCCTGGTGAAGCAGTCGAAATATAGGATCTCGGACGAACTGCCGGAGTCGACGAGGATCCTTTGCACTTTGCAACTCCCCAACTTTAGGGTCATGATCAGTGGGTCATTGTGAGGGAGCTGGACCCCTTTCAGGTCCTCGTCTGAGAACCAAATCTTCGGCCTTTCTTTGCGGGCCTTCTTAGGGGACGGCCCGAGATCGGCCGACATGACCTGCTTCCCATGGGAGGCCCTCCTGGCCTCGGCGCGGGCTTGACTGCTGCTCTGCTTGGTAGGGGCCAGGTGGATGACGCTTATGAGCCTCTCTGACCCGTCGCTGTCGTGATTTTCTTCGTTTCGGCGCCGAGGTCGGTCGTTGCTCCCGCTGCCCGCCGCCTTGCAGAACTCCTTTAGGTGCCCGTCCTTGACGAGCTTTTCGAGATGGTCCTTGAGACGGTAGCAATCATTGGTGTTATGCCCGTTCTGCTTGTGAAAAGCGCAGAACCTGTCTTGATCTCTTTTGGAGTTATCGCCCGGCAGGGGGCGCGGCCATTTGAAGTATGGTTTTTCCTGGATCTTTTCCAGGATTTGGTGAATCGGTTCTGTAAAAACCGTGTTGACCCTCTCACGCGAACGGTAAGATGGTTTGTGTCTCTTGCCTCCTCCCGAGGTGCGAGCCCAGGACGAGGCCCGGTCGCCCGAGCGATGTTCTCGGCTTGCTTCATCTCTACGGGAGGTCTTCCTTTCTTCGTCTACGGACCGGTCCTCACGCCTGGATCGGTCTTCCTGCCGCGATCGGTCATCCTGCCGAGATCGGCCTCCCTGCCGAGATCGGCCCTTGGAGACGCCGAAACTTTCGTTGGCGCGCGCCTCGTCCTCCTCTTGCTCGATATATTTATTTACCCTCGTCATGAGGGCCGTGACGGAGGGCACAGGATTTCGGACGAGCTCTCTCCTGAGCTCGCATCCTGGCAGGAGGGCGTGCTTGAAAGATCTGATTGCCACGTCCTCGGAGGAGTTGTCAATCTCGCTGTATACTGTCCAGAACCTCTTTGCGAACTGAGTGACACTCTCGCTCCACCTCATCCTGAGGGCCATGAGGTCGCTGTCAGTCTTCGGGATGACCCGGTGCGCCTGGAACTTTCCCAGGAAGGAATCCCGCAACTGGGGCCAGCTCGAAATCGACCCCTCTGGGAGCCCACAGAACCACTTGAGGGGGAGATCCCCCAAGCTGGAAGAGAAAACTCGGCAGTTGAGGTGCCCGACGTCACCCCAGACGGACAGCTTCTGGGTGAAATGCCGGAGGTGTGCTGATGGGTCCGAGGCTCCGTCATAGAGGACGAACCTCGGGACACTGAACTTCTTCGGGAGGGGGTACTCGATTATTTCTCTGGTGAAGGGTGACGAGTCGAGCCCAGCGAAGTCGGGGAGGTCCAGCTGGCTTTGGGCGAGCCCCGCCTCCTTTAGGGTGTTCTGGAGGGCCTGCTTTACCAGGCGGTTGATCACAGCCTGCTGGTCCTCCGCCTCCGATCTCGGCACTGACCCCCTGTCTTCGTGGTCATGGTAAGAACTCCCGACGTGACTTCGCTCCCGACTCTTATCGTTCAGGTGGTCTCTCAAGTCTTTGCCGGTGACGGGATCCTTCCTGCCTACGGGATCACCGTCCCCGGGGGCTACTCCCTTTTCTCGGAGCTGCTGCCTGAGCTGGCGGATGAGATCATCTTTCTCCTGGAGGGCGAGATTCTGGGCCCTGATTGCGGCCTGAGCGGGGTCGGCCTGATTGCGATGTGACCCCTCCGCAGCCGGGCCCTTGTCCTTCGGGAAGCGCTCCTGAAGGGGAGCGTTCAGCCGCGGTGGGCCCCCCAGCTCTAGCGGGGACGACGCGGACTCGGTGTGGTAGCTTTCTACCTCTGCGACTTCCCTTGACGCGTAGGGCAATGGTCCAGGGAGAACCAGCGGCCCTGGGGGAAGGGACTTCCTTGCGCCTCTCTTGTTCCTCGGAGCCATTGGTGATTGAAAAGAATTTTGGGAAAGGTTTTTGAGGTATGGGTTAGTACTTCCCCACAGACGGCGCCAACTGTAAGTGCCTAAAAATTAAGGACTTTAATGCAGGGATTAGGGTCCCTGATTCGGATTATTTGGATGAAGTTTGCTGTGGCTCCGACTGGACCTGAAAAGGAAGAGAGGGAAGAAGCGTCAAAGGACCCTGGCTGCAGGCAGCGCAAGGCTCTCCGATGCTTAAGTTAGTGCTATGAACGAGCGAGGGAGAAGGAGAGGAAATTGCAGAGGGATAGTGTGTATAATGGGTTGCGTACCTTTGGATGGAAGTGGATATGCTATTTATAGGCGATGGGGTTGACCTTTGTGGGCGAGTTCCAAGACTGGGCCGGCCACTCGAGTGGCTACGTCCATTCAGCCCATAACGCATTAAATGCTGGCCCATGCTTCATTAAATGCTAGGCTTGCTGGGTCAGGCGGCGATGCTGACTTTTGGGCCAGGTCCCATCAGGCCTGGCCTGGAGCCATGCCCTGGGGGCGCACGTGTCCTGCACGCCGTTTTGTCAGTAATGATAGACTGCAGGGCATGCCTTGGCATGCGCCGCTGTTCTGTCGCTGGTCCCATCAACCCATCAATCATCTGCACTGCCGGGCCTCAGTGCCGCAGTCGGTCGGATCTGACTGCGGGAACTCCCACCGCGGCAGATGCCGCGATCCTGTAGCCGCAGTCCGCCCCGGCTAGAGGTGGCATTATCACTCTATCTTGAGGGCATTTTAGCGTTGGTCTCGGCTTAGTAAAAATACCCCCACACAAGCCCTATCATTATGAAATATGTATTCACATGGAACACCTACGTCTAACAAACTTATCATTCCAGACTTTACAGCAAAAATATTCCCAGTGTCATGTCTGAAAGATCATTGGTCTCGTGTTCTTTAAACAACAATATTCTAGACAGAACACACGATGCATGGCTGGAGGGCTCGGTGGCCCCACCAGCTACTACGCAGTTATGTAGTCTTGTCATGTACAAAGGTCCCATCATTTAGACGTTGTCACATTGGATTGATAGCATATATTCTGGTTAATTGGACTCGTCGGTTGGATTAGCCAGGAATCAAGTTTTAGCTTAGAAGTATTTTGATAATTGGATGGGACTTTTTTTTTTTTTTTTTTTTTTTGAGAAGAAGAGAAAGTTATGTATTCTGACATAACTTGTTCAACCTTGGTTCTCAAATAGTCTGATTATGAAAAAAAGTTATTCTATTTTAGACACTGGTATATTGTTGAACCATCTAAATTTTTTTATTTTTTTTACCCCCAATACATAAGAGTCTCATATCTTATCTATTATTTATGAAATAGTAAATAACATAGGGAATTTCTATCTCAACTGTACATTTAAAATTCTCAGATAGGGTATGCTTCCTGTGTCCAATGGATAGTGGGCTTCACAGATACCAGATGTGCTCTGTTTAAAAAGAAAAAAAGTAAGAAAGTAGTTTAAGGAGTTGATTTTGGAGCATAAAACCAAAGAGCAGCAGTTTCTTCTCCTTGTAATGTGGTAATAATGAGGTCCCCTAGTAAAGAACCAATTACAAGAGACAGAGAGATAAGTTTAAGAGCAGAGATATTGTTATAATGCTGCTTTTGGCCATGTCTTCTTCAGTTTTTTTCCCTGTTTTCTTTTCTCTATCCAATTAAGGGACAATCATTGCTTTTCATGACAGTACAGTCACCCTCCAAAACCAGCAAATGCTTTTCCCCATTTCGAGCAGAGAAGTAAAGAAGATACGATTCTGTTTTGTGTCAATTCCTCAGTAATAAGTAATAAGTGGCTTTTCTTTTCCTCGGTTTCCGTCCTCTTACAAACTTAAACAGACATTTAGGCCCATATTTTCATGCATCCATGCATCCAGCTATATCTATCTATCTGCTTCTGTACTTCTGTTGGCTCTCTTACCCAATATCCAGCATCACGTGTGTTGCACCGGCTGCTGAAGTTTTAGTGGCTGACTCGTTTTTGTCTTTACCAGTACCGCACCTATCAAGACAAAACCCCAACAAAAGTGAAAGTTGTGGGGATAGTCTCTTGACATTGGGGAGTTTGTTGGTAGGAATTCCTGTGAGGATTTCTTTCCTATGGGAATTCCTGTTTGTTTGTTAGTTTTCTGAGTTTTCAAAAGTCTAGCCTGTTGAATTTATTTATTTTAGTGTAAAGAATTTTCTGAACTTTGAGTCTCTGACATATATTCCAGCTTTCAAATTTTTCAAAAGGTTCTTGAGTATTTTTTTTTTTTTTAAATTTTAGATAGGACATACTTGCAGTACATTAAAAAAACAAACATATGTGTATTAGATTCATCTCTAATGCTCTCTATCAAGCTCACGTTTTCACCAATTGATGGCCAGAAAAATGACTTCCTTTTCGTTTTCGCAGAAAAGCAAAAATGGATTAGTAGAAAATAAAAATGTGCCCGACCAATTCACAATTGTACCATGGATAAAAACCTGGATAGCTTTCTTTGTAGGTGAATGAACACTAGAGAAATTTTATATCTTCCCAAGTCCAGTCCTTTACAATATAGAGACGGATTCACATATCGGGTAGGATAAGGCACAAGTAGAGAAAACTGCATCCATTTTCTTCACTTCTCTCTTTTTGCAGTCAGGCGGTGATAATTTTCACGCTTTTCCTCTCTCTAGTAAGTGCACGATGCATCTACAGCTCATTTTCTGATGTTAAGTGACCCCAGTAGTCCTTGCTTACAGGGGCATGTAGGATTTGAATTCTGCTTTCCAATGCAAGTGGGTGAAAGCTAGGCTCCTCATCAGCTGGCTTGGACCCCCACCGTTTCCCTAGTGCTGCTCAAGAACTAGAAGATTTTGAACGATCAAGTTGCAAATGTCACCCATTGATGTTACAAGGATAGATAAGTAGTGGGGGACCATCAATTTTATAAGTTGTGATCAAATGAGGATAAAGGAGTGCGCTACCATGCATCTCTTATCAAAGGCTGATATTTCAATGTTTTATCTTTATTCCTTCACTTCTAACCCCTTAGTAGAAGTATCTACCCTATACAACAATCTTTGGAACTTAATGTGGAACAAACAAATGGACCCCTATTAACAGTTTGGCCGGATGTGCAAAAAAATGGAGACCACTTGATCATATTAACTCTAGATCATTTATGTGCCTCTCAAAGTTACATAGTGAAGTGATGAGGTGTAAGTTTTTTGTGCCTTTGGTATAGTATAAGGGGTACCATTTCATGATCATAGGTGGGCCCAGTGTACCCCACAGCTGAAACGATCAATCGCAGAGTAGCAGTCTGGCCTACCAAGTTCATATTAGTGAACGCACGTGCAAATAGGAATGGAAAAAAAGTAGGAGTAAAATCAGGAAGTTTGTCAGTTTGAGAAGAGAATCTACTGCTTATGTTGATTGGTAAATGCTTTCAATTCAAAAGAGAAGAGAATCCCCTTTAGTCACTGAGCCTTCTTTTTGTTTTCTTTTGTTATTTTATTATGTGGTTGGACAGACAAACACTCTGTTCTCTTCTACTGTCACCTCCTTCCCTTTCTTTTTCATTGTTTTTTTCTTTTTTTCTTTTTCTTTATAACTTTTTTATTGCTTTACATGTCTAAAAACATACTTCCCAGTGAGACCTCCTTGATGAACGGCTGGATCTTACACGCAGATTAGGCATTTGTAAGTATAGATCTGGACCATCCATCCAATGGGACCACAAAGAATCCAGGATTTCTATCTGATCCATCGGCTCTTACCAATCTAATCTGATGCCATTCATCCATCGAATCTTGATGACTCATTGAGTTTGATACTAGTACATTAGTAATTCTCTAATCCTGCAGTAGAGAATAACAGTGAGCGTCATAGTTTAAAACTCAGCTGAGTTGGTGTTTGAGTTCAAGGCAGAGTCCCATTATAAAGGGCTTCTTTGAAAGGTTGATGGGGCTCAACCGCTCAAGGGTGACTCGGCCCAACTCCACCAAGTAACATGCGACTGGGCTGGCTCAACTCGACTCAAGGGAGCAGAGTCAGCCCCCAGTCTAATTAGTTTCTAAAGCTTGATGAGCATCTTACACATAGCTCCTCCCCTATCTCTAAAACATCGGATCCTTTTAGTTGCTTTATTCCCTTGTGCATGGTATTCCTAAACTGCTTTCCATCGTTTCATGGCTTTTCAGTGAAAGATAAATTAGAAATTCCAAGTCCCATTCACACAAGTCAGCGATTCTTTACTACTTTGAATATATTGTAAGGCTTTGATATCTAAAAAGATTTCTCTTATGTTCTTTTCTTCAGTATTTATTTTTAGCATGGAACTATTGTCAAAAGCCCTGCTGGATGGCCCACGTATGCGAAGAATCAAACCATCCACGTCTTACTGCGTATTGGCTCCTGTACTGCCTGCATCTGACTTTACTGAGACTTTTCTAATGGCAGTTGCAAAGTGGAATTTACCCTATATTATGAATGATCAGGCCAAATTACTCTTGGACTGGCACTCCACATTTCACTTTAATTCGAGTGGGCACGCAATTAGATTGATCAGCAGTACAGGTAGGAGAATTATGTTCCCTTTGATGATACAAGCCCGTAATCTAGTGAAACCAAGCATGGACACCCATCTCCTGTTGGATGATCATGTTTTATGATTAAGAATCTTGACCAATTGCTGTACATTTGACAAGGGCCACTCTGTGATTTTGGACATCTGAAATATCACAATAGATGGCGCTTTCATCATCATTATCATCATCGCGTTGTCCCTCGTAGCTGGAGCTGAGTGCTACTTTTCTTGAAGAAAGCCTCATGATATGGTTTAGCAAAAGGTTTTTTCCTTGAGTAAATTGATCATTATTGGATTGAATTGGGTCAGATGGAACAAAGAAACATGCTTGTAGCATGCACGAATCTGCAACAGCATCTGAGGCTTCAGAGATATGTTAATATCAAATGAAGAAAACCGAGTGAAGACTTAGAGTGGAAAAGTCTTGCAAGTACCAACTGCTATTTTATGGGAAGGCAAGACAACTGATAGACGAGCTTAAGATTTCACTCACAAGGATATTATTAGCATTTTGCTGTGAAGAAGTTGTTCAAAAAGCAACATAATACCACAACCAAACAGGGATACCAGGATGCATTATTTATATTAGTGTTCAAACTATTTCTGATGCATCAGGAAATAGCTTCATATGTTACAACTGGGATCTAATGGGCTATTTGAAGGGGGGGAAAGGCCCTGAGAGAACTCATTCAGATTGGAGAGAATCTAACTCCAAGATTTAGCGTGCAGACAGACAGGTAAAGCAACACTCCAGGGAACAGAGGGCAGCTAGGATCTTCACATTAAGGTCAACAGTCTGAAACAGTGAACAATCCCAGTTGGTTCCAATAGGCCCAGAGGCCACTGTACAACATAAATCAGGGCCCAGCAAATCAAGATGCCAGCAAAGCCATGTGCAAGTGCAGCTCTCATTAAATATGTTCGCATTCTCAATTTTATTGATTTTAGCATATAATGATGAGATTGAAAATGAGAACCAGAACCCTCCCAATTCAATATTTGCATTGGCATATCTATGTTTTCTCATACAGTAACTGCAACAGGTATCTTCCAAGAGAAACACATAAAAGAGACATTAAATACTTCATTAATTGTAAAAACTCACCTCATCATAGAGGCATTATACCACTCGCAATTTTTCTTCTCTACAATCAAGAAAAAAAAAATAAAGAAACAATTGGAATGGCAATCAACTAATATAGACTTTAAAATGAGAAATCCCAAAAAAGGTGATTGTCTACTGAAACTACAAACTCTCAAACCTTCATAACTGGAGAGAGTGGGATCGAACTCTCCCCAACAGGCCAACACCCACCTTGCCCCTTTCCAATATTATTATGTCAGAAGAACGAAAATCTCGAACCACCATTTGCTGCGAACAAGCTGTATTCTTCAACGGTGGTGTCCTTTTTAGTGCAACCAAGATCACCTTGAGCAGGAGCTATGGAAGATTTTGAAGATAAAACTCCAGCAACATCATCTTTCAAAGGTACTTGATTCAAACAATTCCCTGTGGCCACTGCCATGGGCCCACCAAAATGAAACAGTGAAAATGTTGAATCTTCATTATGAGGTCTAACAGGGTTCACAAATCTTCCATCTTTTCCAGACGACAGTTCTTTCTGTGGGAGCTGTCTAGTCGTAGATGGCTTTTCAGAACCCCGTATGCAAGCAGCTTGTTGCAATACTCCTTGCTTTGAAACCTTCACTTGGTCTTCTGGGTTTGCAGTGTTGGCAATGCCGGATCTGTGATATGATGGAAGCTGACCAGCATTAAGGACAGGAGTTGTTAGAGGTTGTAGCCCACCATACTGCATGCAGTAGTGTGGTGCCTGGTTTGTTGACAGACCATAACCAAGCGGACCGGTGTACAGATATTGATTTGGGTGAGGAAATGGCACCAAACCATTGGTAGGAGTGGATGCCCAAGAAGCAGCAGTTTGATGATAATAACCCATTGGTGAAGGCGCGGGGAAGACTGGCAAATGCACACTTTGATTTTGCATTGGTAATATGTGATGTTGCTGAGAACTCACATTGATTGATATTCTCCCATATTCAGAATTATGGTCATCTCCGGTAGTCTTACCCACTGAATAATGAGCAGCATCTCTAGATGTTGGAAACCCATTTGTTGTCCCACATGTTAGAGAATCCTGTCCATTTATCTTAGTCTTCTCATCTGCATTAACATCTGTTAAACAATGCAGCATGCTTTCACCACATGTTGAAATTTCTCTACCTTCTGATTGAATGCTCGTGTCTTCCGAATCTGTCGTTGATAGAGATTCTGCATTTTGAGCACCTGAAGAGCCAGTGCAACTGTCTCCCTCACTAAGACACGATGAACAGTTATCAGAACTAGAAGTGCTTGATGTTTTTGTTCCATCCACACGACTTTGGCAACTCTTCGAAGTATCATCTTGGCCCAGATTACCTGAATGTTCAGACACGTACTGTCCATCAAATGATTCAAGAAAATTATGGGGCTGTTGGCATCTGTCTACATTTCCACCATACGTTCCTCCATCATATGCATCAACCTTGCAAGTAGAAGGCCTCGAGGTGATCTCAGGGTCCGAGTTGCTTCTGGGACATCGTTTCCTTGTTTCCATTGGTTCCCACACTTTCTTGGTGTTCATGGCATCTCTGCCCAAAGGAGTGCTACCTGCAACAAGCTTTCCTTTAGGGATTCCATAAGCATCTAGTGCATAACACCCATGGTTGTAGTTGCCACTGCGATTGAATGGCCTATCCAGCACAGACTCCATACTCGCAGTTCTGAAATCCCTGCCCGATTTCTTCAGGTTACAGCTGCAGGAATCAAAGTCAGACCTGTCACGTATTCTATTATTGGTAAAGTGAAACTTTTCACCAAACTTTGGACCACAGTTTCTGGTATGGGACTTCACAGTATTGATTCTTGACTGCCTATGCAGCCCATTGTTACACCTGGAAGAAATTGTCTTGTAACCATCAAACTTTGACTCTGATTCACCAACATGAGCACCACTCTCATTACCAGTTATGGATCGACGTCGATCACACCATTGGGAATCCTGATCTTGTGGAGAATCTTTCCTGAACCTCAATTTCTGTCGGGATGATTTTGATTGCTCGATGGTAAAAGAACCATTTCCATCCCTTGCATTGATCTCTCCATCAACATTACATGAATGCCGTAAATTTTCATCTTTTAAGGTTTGTTTTTCAAAATTGATGCACTCATTTGAGGATTGCTCATCTACAATATGAGAAGAGAGAGAGGTCGGTTCCATCATAACTTCTGCCTCATTAATTAAATCGCCATATTGGGAAGTTTTGGATGGCTCCTCTTGAGTACTGAAGGATGATTCTTCTTTCAGGGATACATCTGAGTCAATAGGAAGTTGCTTTGGTTCAACAAAGTTTTTGTCTTTGTCCCTTTCTTTTCCTTTTAGCTTTTCTTTTCTTCTGAGCTTCTTTTCTCTTTCCTTCGCTCTCCTCCTCTCCTTGCGCACCTCTTCTTCAAGCTTTTCTTTCTCTTCTTCTTCAAGAAGCTTGATCTGTAGAGACATATACACAACCAAAGGCGTTCATAAGGAAATGAGAATGAATCACCTTCCGTGAATGAGTAAATTATTTTATTTTATTTTTAATATTTGCGAATGAGTAAATATATGATGTCCAAGTGCACCGTTTGCTCAAGGCTTCACATTTCACATGAAACCAACTTTGGGATCCAAGCTGTTTAAATAACAGGAACTATTCTAGAGTCAAGATAGCACAACACATCTCTCCTCCAAATGATCATCTTATTTTACCATTCACTAAATGTGGATCAGTGGCTTAAATTGTCCATTTGAAGGCGACCAATTGATAGATACAATCATCAAATAAGGGAGATATTATCGCCCATCCAAGAATGGAACCACTAGATAGATATTCTGGCTCCAACCTCTCTTTATAATTGCAGGTTCAAAAATTAACTTCATTTCTCTCAAACAAGCATCATATAATATCTCAATGTAATATGTAACCTAAAACATGAGTGCATTAGGAGTACCTGCTTTTTCCAATGTGATTATTTCTTTGCATGCGACTTGTACACGCTCTTCCAGCAATTTAAGGGCAAGACAAACAAATATACTATGTGCATTTTGCCGGGCTGTTCCTTCTCTAAAAGCCTTTTCTACCTGAGAAAGATACCATCTGTTAATGGTTGGCTATTTATGTTTATAAGGTTACAAATGAAATTGAAAGCAAGAAAATTTACTAAAACATACTACCACTAAAACTGACATTTGGCGACTCACTGAGAAGACTATGATGAGGAAAAAAATTGATAAAAAGTCCATGTCTCTTTCTTTTTATATATATAAAAAGTCCTATATGGCCATGGAAGGTTCGCAGCCATGTCCTTCCATGTGGACTAGGGTGTGGTCAGGCTTGGCTCCTCTGTAGGTAGAGGCATCGTGCTCGTTGGCAGTGGGGGCAAAGTATTAATGCCAGATAATCTTAGAAGGGGCGTCTTGTTGGAGAACATTTTGACCACAATAGGACAAATCCGCCAGGTGGCAGCATCTAAACCCACACAAACAAACACCGGGCAAATCTGGGGCAATCTCGAACACAAGCCGTGGGGAGCAAACCCCCGCCTTATGCAACTCCCAGGTGGGTGCTGCTTCAAAGCTTTGGTACCATTTTTCCAAAGATATGGGCAATTTTGGTGTTTTCCGAGTTCAATACAGAATTTGGTTATTGCATGGCGTATAGGTCTGCTTCATGGTTGCAGTTTGCCACAATGGAGGTGTAGTCTCTTTGTGGTTATGTGGCCTATTTATTAAGCAAGGAATGTTTAGATTTTTAGTGGGTTCCTGTTCCACTTTTGACTCTGCTCTTGGTGGCGGTTTTAAAGGTGGGAAAAATGACCTTTTTGTTGACAAAGGAATTTGCTTATGTGAAGTTAAACCACATGAAGTACAATTAGGAGCCTTGCATGTTGTGCAGCCCAATTAAGGAGAGGATTGTGGTTTTCTTGGCATTCGCCTCCTTTTGAGTCTTCAAATTTCAATGTGGATGGGGCAGCCAGAGAAAAGCCATGTCCGACAGGCACTGGAGGAGTTCTTCATAACAATAGGGGGGAATTTTGTTCACATTCATTGAGCATATTAGGGTCAAGGATTTGAATGAAGCTGCAGTTATGGCTATCTTGGAAGCTTTGCGGGTTTTTTAGTGCATTGTTCCAAGATCGGTTAATTGTGAAAAGTGATTCTATGAATGTTATAATGTGGGTGAGTTCTATTGATCTCAAATCCTTGGAAGTTTTAGGTCTACTTGATTGAGATTAGGCATTGGCATCATCTATTCAGGTGGAGATTCATCAAGTGGGGTGGCTCACGAATGGAATGGCGTGTAGTCTGGCTAAACAAGCAGTGGACAGGATTTTTCCATTGATGGCTCCTTTATTGTAGTTTTTGTTTTGGTTTCTTCTATTGGTTTCAATAGTATATATCGCTCTTATTCTTGTACGTGCGATTTGCATTTTTGTATGAACTTATATACTAATCTATAATTTTCATTGCTCATTAAAAAAAATTGAATACTTAATTAAAATGACTCCTCTAGTATTTTAATGAATATCAACATTGTCTATTCCATCCACTATCTACTTGCCCTAACAGCATAAAAAAAAAATGCAAAAAAGATGTTGCTGGCCATCTTCTCCAACCATATCAATCTTTCACAACTCATCTTAAGTCATGGGTTCCATTTTTGCTCGGAGTTCCATCAACCTTCACTCCACTTCTCTGCATCTTCCAACTTTATCTTCAAGCATCCAAACCCACCTTCTATTTTTCAATTTTTTTTTTTAAGTCTGATAAAATTGTATATTTAAAGAGTCCCTCCAGTCTTTTCAATGAATATCAAAATCACCCATTCTGTCAACAACAACATTACAAAAAGCACCTGCAATGTACCCATCTTCTCCAACCATGACCGTCTTACTCATATCATCCAAGAACTAGGGTCATATTTTTGGTTGGGCTTCCATCAAGCTTAATAACTCCTCAACTTTCACTACATCTTCCAACTTCATCTCCAAGTGTGCTTGCCCTTCTTCTAGTTCCCGTCTTCATTATCAAGCCTTCATCTTCATCTTCCAAGTTTCATCTTCACTTCCCCGGCTTCTTTCTTAGGCTAAGGAATCGCTAGGGTGAATGAAATTTGGAAGAATAAAAACTAGGGTGAATGAAATTTGGAAGAATAAAAACTACTGGATTCTGGGATTTAGGCCCTTTCGCCAATTGCCCTCCCTCCCTCCCTCCCTCCCGCCAATTGCACTCCCTCCCTCCCTCCATGATTATTATTAATTATTATGAAAAATGATCTCCCAAGTCCCAATCTAAAAACCCACCCTCTAAATCTCTTATTTTCCCACTCCACCCCTCTGCACAAAAAAATAAAAAATAGGGCTCAACCCGACTTAGCCAAGTTCCACCCCTCTGCACAAAAAAATAAAAAATAGGACTCAACCCGACTTAGCCAAGTTCCACTAAACCCCACCCTGCTTGGCCAAGACCGATTTTTACTATTGGAGGCTCACTCCCTCTGCTCCTTTGGTTCATTCAGAAACAGAGGAGTAATAGGATCTTAAAAGGGTCGGGGATGCCTTTAGAAGATTTTTCGAATTTTGTATATGTTAAGATAGGTAAATGGCCATTATAAAAGAATGACAAAATCTAAATTTGGATATTGTTCTTCATAATTGGGAGGGGCATGCTTGGGTGGTAGGCCTTTGAAGGAGAATAAATGGTAGAGGTGGTCTCCTCCTTTGGGGCACTAAAATTCAATGTATGCGGGATTGCTAGTGGTAAGCCAAGGCTTGAAGGTATTGGTGGATTTCTTTGTAATTTTGAGAGTCGAACCTTCCTCTCATTTTCCAAGAATATTGGCGACAAAATTGTAAAAGAAGCTGAAATTGTGGCTATTCTAGAAGCATTGAGCTTGTGTATGCAGGTTCCTCCAAGTGCCATTGATTTTAGAAAACGACTCATCCAATGCAATCTCAAGGACATCAAAGTTGTGGTTTGTGGGCCTTGGGAAGTTTCAATTTATCTAGTCTAAATATCTTCTTCTGTAAGGTTTATCTTCCATCATGTTCTTCATTCTACAAATGTAGTTGTCAATGGTTTGAAAGGAGATTGCAGTGTAGTCTCCGGTGTTTCTATCTCCTAGTTGTTCTTTCTTTCATTTATCCTTGTTGAGGTCATAGTGTATACTGTATAGTTCTATTATAGCCACATCTCATCTTTTGTAGTCTCTTGTGTTATGTTTTGTACTCTTCCCTTCTTTAATAAAGTTTACATGTTGCCAATCAAAAAAAGAAAAAAAAAATTTCTGGCATTGTTCAGGGTATGAATGAGTAAAGATTTGAATGAGAAAGGAAACTGGGATGGCAAAAATAAATTTGAGTTTGAAAGAGGATTAAAATGGGATTTTTTTAACAACTTGATTACCTCTAAACCAATTGACATCATCAGCTAAACCTATTATGGAATTATCCACCATCTCAAAGCCATGCCCATGCCCACACCCACTACCAACTAGCTAGACCAATAGCCCCACCTATCTACTAAATCTTAAATATAAGAAATTATCAAGAAACCTTGACATTACCCATTATCTGTCAACAAAGCTTCATCCAATGTCTGTCTAAACCCATGTCAACGAAGTCTCAGTATATCCACAATGACAGGGATAACTGGATAAGATATTAGAACAACCTGGGTCAAGTAAAAGGAGCGTTGTTGAATATTATGGATGAGAGAATAGAGGTGAGTTGAGGAATACGGGCACGCTGGAGAAGATCAGTGAAATCATTTGTATAAAAAGTCACGCCTTTAGGGAAAGTTGATGGAACGAAAGATTTTGACATGCATTTAAAAGCTAGAGGTACTTACTTGATATTTGGATTCATAGGATCATTTATTAAATTATTCAAATGGTAGTGACTATCACGATATGTTCCCTAAAAGAAATATTTTGCTCAAAAAATGAGTTCTATCATACTGAACCGAACTTGGGTTTTGTATCAAACTTTGATGTAGTGCTTACGGAAGAGATACATAATAAGTTCTAACTTTTAAAATTTCCTCTTTGTTGGAATCTAGGAGCAGTTTAGACATTTCAACTTTGGTTGGGGCCTGGGGGAAGTTTTAGTAATTGTCCTCATTAGTTAGGGCATTAATGCATGTTGTTGAGATTGATGGAAGGAGGCTACAATGATGATGAAATTAATGGAAGAAGGCTTCTGCTAATGAGGATATTTAATTCATATCGTGGGGAGTTCAACTTAGTTAACAAGGCTTGCGTTTGAAAACAAAGAGTTCATAGCAGTTACTTAAGAATCTGAATGATGAAAGTCTACATAAAATCATAAATACATGGAAGGGGTTCTGCTTTGAGTAATTAAATGAAAATCTACTTTTGTTGTATTCTTTTCGTGTGCGGAATATCCTTACAAGAAATTGGATTGTGGTTCAAGTAGCATCTTCCAGTTGTAAACATTGGTTTGCAACAAAACCTACCTACCTACCTGGATGAAAATATTGCCCAAAAACTGGTCATTAACTAATATTTTCTCCTCTATCATTTCCTTTTCATTAACGTAATCAGCAGCATGGATTTGTTTGTCAATGCTGATTATCTTTTTTTATGCCAAGTTTTAAGGATGCTGAAGAAAATAAAGAAATCAACATATTTATGGTTAATCAAGTCTTGATTCTGGAAATGGAGCAGAGACAATCAGATTCATGCATCATTTAAGGTCCTATTAAAATCTATAATGTTTTGATGAATCCAATATTTTAAAAAGAATTATCATGGAGCCATTCAAAAAAAAACAAAACAGAATTATCATTGGCAGAACATGATGGATGATAAGAAATGGGGACTGGTAAAAGCACAAAAACATGCCTGCTCTTTGAAAATAACAGTTGCAGCATCAAGAAGAAATTCTCGAGCGAGCTCAGGACTCTTTGCATGCTTTTGGGGACGAGAACCATCTCCATCAAGCTCATTTCCATCCTTGTCAAAGGAATCATCATCCTGCACCAGTACGTCAACAAGAATTTATATAAGAAAGTCCATCTTGGGTATAAGGTAAAGGAAGTTTTAATATCATTGACGTTAAAGAAACCCATATAAAAAATCTTGTGGTCTACAAAAATAGTGTATGGACTTTGTTGTGCTGAAATTACCTCTTCTTCCTCAGCTTCTTCGGCATGCTCAAAGAACCTTCTTATACTGTCTCCTTTCGTTATTGTGACAAATCCATCCCCTACAATAAGCCTGCGATGAACACATGGTTGACCCTTCAATGCATGGGCTTTTACAGTAAGTTCCGTGCAACGGCCATCTAGTTTCCAAGCCCTCAATGTAATAAAGCATGAAGTCACACCACCTAGATCAAGGCCATTCACTTCAACACTGCCGTTCATACCAACATCTTCAAACTCCAAAATATCAGACTTTCCTTCTCCTGTTCCAATAGCCCATTCAAAGTGATGGTATGTTCCATCTGATTCAGTGAAGGACTGGTGCCAATCAGCTAGGACAGTTTCTTTAGATACCTGAAAACATCATCATAAAAGTAAAAGTTTAAAGGAACAGTGACAAAAGAAATGTCTGCAGTATGTCTTCCACATTTCCTATCAAACCTCACTAGAAAACAAGCAAGGACAACTAGCCTAAACTTAAAACATTTAGGACTTTTATATGCAAGATGATGGATAGATAACTGCAAAATTAAGCAACAGATCTAGGAAGTACCTACATGTCATACATGGTACATAAATATCAAGATCCAAGGGAAAAAGGAAACAGAAAGAAACTCCAATATGCAGTGGAAAATTGGAATGACTCAAGAAACCTCCATGATGGCAATAACACACCTCATATTGAAAAGATGTATCTGCGACACAGAACCAATTAGTACAGCGAGGTTCCCTGCGCATACGCTTTAGTTCCTTCAGCTCCTTGAACTCACGAATAACATTCCTTCTGCAATCTCTGCAAAACCTCTTGCTGTCAAACCTGTAAAATGAACATTGATGCTTAATTTGTTAAAACAGCATAAGAGAGAGGTTAAGAACAATGTTGAATGGTCCAGTCATGGAAGTCACGAGCACCCTATATCGAACACTTGAAGCCAGATTAGTAGTTCTACAAAACAAACCTCCAAATCTATTACCCGGATACTTATACAAGCCCAACGTATCCGTATCGGACAGATACAATACTTGTATTGGTACCTGATACTGCACCGATACTTCTAGGGAACAAGTTTAACATATCCTACTTGTAAAGTCCTTTATTTCATATAGTTCTTTTAATACTTTTACTTCTCACCATAAAAAATGCTAGAATGGGACGAAAACAATGATTATTTCATTGATTCAAAAGTAATATAAAGATTCATATTAGGACACCCATATCCGTATCTGTGTCCTAGATTTTCAAAAGTGAAGAGTCGTATCCCGTATCAGTGTCCATAACCATATCCGTATCTGGGCATCATAGCTCCAAATGGATGACCTATCAGAAAAAGACCAAACTAACTACACTTCTTATACAACATACAACTGATTGTAGTCTACATAGGGTCTTTGATTTGTCAGCAGCATTGCAGGATGAGGTTTTTTTTTTTGGTAACAAAGTTCCTCACTGATTCCAAAAATTCATTAAATCTATTCACTCTAGCAGTTCATAAAATGAAATGGTGATTTGCCAAGCTACTTTCAACATGAAAATTTGGTTTTCAAGGTTCAAGCAAGTTGATCCAATGGTCCTAATTTTCTTCTTGTACAACGTTTGTCCTAATCACATGTAAATGTAGTGTGTGGGTGCGCGGGGGTGTGGTGTAAAAGTAGTGTGTGGGTGAGCGTGTGTGTGTTGGGCGTGGCGTGTGCGTGTGCGTGTGTGTGAGAGAGAGGGAGAAATGAAAGCATGTAGTTTAATTTTCACCATCATGGGTTCAATTGAGTGGTTATTTTGAATAGAAACATCCTGTACTTCAATTGCCTAAAGCAAAGATAATCAGGAACAATCTCCAACCATTTGAAAAAAAGGAAGAAAAAAGGAATCCGATTTTTGTGGTAAGAACTAAGAAGAACGAAAAACAAATAAGGAATCGCATAAATACCATGAAATTAGTTTGGTTGAAACTGCATCATTTATCACAATCACCATCATTATCTTCACCAAAGCCTTATGTCATCCATCTGATAGTGTGGAGCCTGTGAGAATTTTTGCACTCAACAAATGATGCATCCCAAGACTCATGGGCTAGGCCATCATACATTGGCCCAAGCCCAGGCCCACGGCTAGCCTAATAGGCCCAATCCAGCTGTGTGCAAAGTCAATTAGATAATTATCTTCTTAAATATCTCCCTTTGATTTAGTTTTCCTATTTTATTAGAGTTTAGATTCAATGAATGTTTTGTTCTAAGGAAAGGAAATTCATCAACAGTAAGGAAATTACTTTCTTGGATTTCTAGATGCCTATATAATGAACTCACATGTATGTTGAGAATCATACATCGATAAATTTAGACATTCTCTTTTCTTGGGCTAGAACCCCAAAATTACATGTGTGTACTTGAAGGTGCTTACAGGGATCCTTCCACCAATCACGTGGCATCAGAAAAACAAGTGCAAAACATTGCCCAAAAACTCGGCCGTCTAACAACTAAAATAAATAATCTTTCTGGTGACAATAATATGCTTAGATCCGAGGGAGAAAATGTGAACCCATTTCACCAACACAGTCATATAGAGAGCTGCAGAATTTGGGAGTCCATAACAACGAAGGAGATTTGTAGGTTGTATTTGTCTTCACTTCCAAATTCCTCTCATCAACCATGCAGTGGGTCAATGCATGACAGAGTATGGACTTAAGAGGAAGGAATTCCCGTGTAGACAAAATCCAAACAGATGTAATTTCCAAGGAGATGGGGAGTGGGACTACAGTATCAAATTAGATCTACCAAAATATAACGGTAGCACGAGGGACAAGAATTTCTTGAATGGTTGGACACCGTTGAAAGCATCTTCGATTTTGAAGAGACCCAGGAAGAAAAGAAAGTTAAACTAGCATGATGGCAACAATTGAAGGTGACTGAGAAAATCATGGAAAAAATACTTAGAGAAAATTGTATTTAAGAAGGCTTCCTTCAGATGAACTAATTCTAAAACTGGTTTCAAAATCGATTGTTTTAATCATTCAAAAAAAAGATCGCTTGTTTTAAACAATGGGATAGAAGATTTAAGGAGCATGCCAGGAGTTTCATATTCTAGTTAAATGGAATGAGTTGAATGAAGAAGAGACTTGTGAAAGGGTTTTCGGAGTGCCTAAGAGCATCAATTTCTGTTATTTAGTGACCCATGATAATGAATCAAGGATCTACTTAGGGGAAATTTGGCGACAAGGGAGTGCCTTGTGCATGCAACAAATGATAGGGTTTAATTGACATAATGAGAGGCATCCCATAACGAAGAGGGAGATCTCGTTTCCAGCCCCAACCCAAATGAGTGGCACTTGCTACTGTGCATCTATTTTTTTCGATGTTCTTCAACAATAATTTATTTTTTTTAGTGGTTACTTTCATTAAATAAAGCAAACAGCACAACAATATTTTCTTCAACAATATGGCTATCTAATCAGATTAATGGATATTTAAATCCCTTGGAACCTAGATTTACCATGGTGGAGGTCCAGGTTAGGTTAGAAACTAGAAAGCATCCACACTGCATCATTTTCCCAATACATCATTCCATGTTTTTATTAGTCAGTCATTCCCTAGTTTCTTGAACTCGTAACACTTCATTACTTCATATGCAGGTCATTTAAAATCTTTTGTTACATGGTTGAAAATCTCAAGTATACATAATAATTTTTAATCAATGTAGCTCTGCCAGTTAATTTGAACTTCCATTGTGTGCAAGAAGTGGGAGATGGCATCTGCGCTCCATATGCAGGTCATTTAAAAAAATTTGTTACATGGTTGACAATCTCAAGTATACAAAATAATTTTTAATCAATGTAGCTCTGCCAGGTAATTTGAGCTTCCATTGTGTTCAAGAAGTGGGAGATGGCATCTACGCTTCTTATCAATATTACTCTGTGCCAGCGACAAATATTTACTCTTAACAATTGGTATGATTAACTATAAGTCTATAAGGTTAAGAATAACTTCCATAAGGAAAAGATAATTATCTATAGGGTTAAGAATTACTTCCATCAGGAAAAGATAACACTCTTTTATACTTTACCACTTATTCTTCCAATGCCAGATCACTCAGAGTTATCTAATCTATAGTATGAAACTAAAATTATCATACCGCTGAAGCATTTTCAAACATGAAGAGTGCATCTTTCCAAACTTGTGGCCATCCAAGTAGGACATTTCAAAGGCAGTCTTTAGTGTTTACCACTGCAACATCCGTACATCAAGATCCAAATATTTTTTTCTCTTGTAAGCTCTTCACATCATGGTAATTAGATAAATCAACTACATTACCAATAACCAATAAGCTAATGTTTTTTGCACTTAGAATAATAACCAAAAAATATATCTCCCTATGCAGAGATGTGCTTTACGTACGAAAGTGGCTAGTAGAACACACCTGTACATAAGCCTCTCGATAAAATCCTCCTCTTTCATTCGTAAAAGAGATTGCCGAGTTTCATCACCTAGCGCAGACCAAAAATCCACCAAAGTATCACAAGAAAGCCTTGCAGTGTGCAAAGCACATGTTTCTCTGGTTCCATGTCCTCTTCCATAGTTAGCTATTCCTTGGCTTATCCAACCTCGACCACCCCCACCACAAGCATCAGGATAAAGTAACTCACGTTCCCGTTCCCTTACACGTGCACTGTCAAAGACCTGAGTAAAAAAGTGTTAAAATAAAAGAATGAGGTCAACATCAAAACAGTAATTCAGGTTAAATCTATCAGGGTACTTGCATACATTTTGAAGAGCCTTGAGTGATGTGCCATTGAGAAAGCAGTCTAACAGCGTAAGCATCCCATCCCTGGTTGCAGCCAACCCTCCCCAAGGATGTACAGATGGATCTTGAACATCATCTTGACATGTGGATGGCAATATATCCAATCCATTTTCAATCTGGTTTCTTGAGGCTCCCATCTTGCCAGGGTACTGCACTCCAACACCTTCCTGCAACAACGACCTCCCATACATGACAATTTGTGAAAAACCTTCAAGCAGCAATCCATTGCATCTAGAGCAGTAAAGGTTTTTGCGTGCTTGCTCAAAAAGTGTCTGCTTATCAATTCGTAGGAGCTCCTGCCGGGCCTGTGGTGATAGCCCACTCCAGAACTAATTCAGATATCACAACACAAGTTGATTAGAAATCTGATGCTGCATTTATCTAATTCATGATTCATCCACCACAAACATGCACACAAACTTTCAAAAATGATAATAAATAATAATAAAAACTCGAATATGTCATTTTTGCAAGATCTTCCATGAATTGTCTACTTAAAAAAGTAGCATGAATAAAAAAATATATGCATTCATTCGCATTTAAAATAGTGTATGGCATATGGTACCATTGGCAGGAAGCCTAGTGATATGTGTCACAATAAATTTAATACATCGGTCATATGTACCAGAATTTTTGGAATAATTTCTTACTATAGTTGTTAAAAAGGGTATGAATTCGGATATGCAATATTTTGACAGTACATGGTACCTCATCAGACTGCATAGACGATAAAAATCAATGCAAACGATAAATTCGATAGGCCAACACTATGATGCCCAAATACGGAATGGATAAGGCAGGGACAGGACACGGATTTTACACACAAAAAAAAAAAAAAAAAAAAAAAAAAAAAAAAAAAAGTTAAGTATTGGGGGACATGGATTACACATAAAAAGTTAAGTATCAGACAAGATAACAAGAAGATATGTTGCCCATTTTGAAGTATCTGTGCATCATAATCCCAACATTGCAATATAAATGACTTACTAAGTGTCATTCACTTGTAATACATTCCACTAACACTCTGTATTTCCGCATCAAAACACAGTCTCAAACCAACCATTCACAGTAAGATGGGAATCATGAATCACAGTTGTGCTTGAAATCCTTTCACTTTTACATATTATCAATCGCCACCAACTACACAATCAAATAAAAAATTCCCAGCCCATCTCCGACTCAATTTTATCCATAACTCTCCATGCAAATACCAGCTCTAAGCTCTGAATCAATCTCAGCCAGCTAAAGAAAGAATTAACAAAAACTAATCAAATACAACAACAATCAATGAATCACAAACCTTATCGGATGAATCAAAACACACATCCAAACAGCCATCAATCAATACAAGATGCATAAACAGATAATCAATATATCTCAATTCACAATAACACAAATGAATCACAATCCACAGAGATTTCGATCGGCATCAGTGAAATACAAACAAATCTACCTTCTGGAGCTGATCGAAGGTGAGATTCCCACCACGATTCTTAGACCAGATCCCGTTCACCGAGACCGGCCCGGCGGATGAAAGAGAAGCATTGACGAATTGAATATTTCTCTGCGCGATCCCCGGCATCTTCTTCAACCTGTCAGGGATCCGGATCTCGAGCTTTCCATCAGCGTTCGTCAACGCGTTTCCGGATGGAGAAAGAGATCGAAAATCGAATCCGATGCGATTTCGATCTGGTTCGAGTCTTCGATGATTGGAATCTGATCGATCTGGTTCGAGTCTGTCTTAGACCGAAGGAGGGATTGGATTGGATTGGATTGGAAAAGCGAGAATTCGATGCGGTTTTAGGGTTTTTTTTGGGTGTATAGAGAGAGACCCTATCTATCAATCTATATGCAAAGCTCTTTCGATGGGGGCGGAGTGCGCACACACAGGATTAAAAGAGGGGGTGAAATGAAAGACGTACTTGTGTAACAATATTGAGATGATGAGGGCAGGTTTGGTATAAAATGAGGAGGAGGTTGGAGAAGAGAGGGGGAGACTTCCGCGGTGTGAGTCTTGCACAATGTAAGCCAAATAGGAAAAAAATTTTATATAGTGTTTTGCTTAGTTATAATGAAGGTCGGAATGAAATGGTCATTCCAACGAAATGATTATTATGGAGGAATCATTATTTCTGTATGTGAGGGAATCATCATTTTATTGGGAGAGAATTACATTCCTTTCTAACTTTTGGTTGAGACCAAAATACATTTGTTTCACATCTACCACTAATAAAACTACTTAAAAGAGAGTAAGATGCACTTTTTTTTTTATAACATAGAAACCCGCCGACCTTCCTTTTGGAAGATTATTATTATTATTATTATTATTATTTTATTTTTATTATTATATTAAGATTATTATTATAATTATTATATTAAGATTATCAAAGAGAAGAACTTGTGTCGGCCTCACCTATATAATAATAATATAACTATACGTTGTTATTATTATTATTATTATTATTATAAGATTATAAAAGAGAAGAACTTGTGTGGCCCTATCTATATAATAATAATATAATCTTATTATTATTATTATTATTATTATTATTATTATTATTATTATTATTATTAAGAACAAAAAGACATAACTTGGGTGTAGTACTGCAACTTTGACTAAGCCAAAGATAAAAATCCAATAAGGGTATTTTGGTCAGTCTTATGTAAATTTTATTCCATTCCGAGACTTATTCCAGCGTACCAAACCATGAACATGAATCAAAATTTTATTACGGGGTTGATTCCTCAGTATACCAAACGCTGGAATGGAATGGAAATGATTATTCCTGCCTCATTTCATTCCATACTCTTTCCGGTCTCCATTCCATTCCCGCCTACAACTATTCCAGCGAACCAAAAGCTACCTTAGCCGGTCTCCATTCCATTCCCGCCTACAACCATTCCAGCGAATCAAACGCTACCTTAATAATCAACCAACAATGGTATTTGGAGATGGAGTGAATGGTTAGGGTTAGGGGATGACCCCATTGGATTTTGTAAAGTTTCAGCCCTTGGGAGGTTGTTCTATCCAAAATTTTCTCTCCTGTGCACTGTGATTTATAAGAGCCTCTGTCTGTTCGCTCGGTCCTCAAATGCTGGACCTCTCTCATGAGTTTCACCCGCTCTCCCGTGACAACCAGAGTTCGACCCATAAAACTGCTGAGCACAAGAGAGAAAATCTTTCTTTATTGGAACACGAATTATTGGGGTTATATGGGCTTTTGAGTTGTCATTCGACAAAAACATTTCTCATGCACATTATATATATTAAAGCAAAGGGGGAGGTGGGCTGTGAGGAGTGTCACCTCATCCTTAAAAAGTCTCTCATTTCAAAGAAATATGCACAAAAAACCCACATTATTTTAAAATGCCACCTCACTTTGGGCTACTCTTTCTCTCCTAAAACCTCTCTCATAAAAAAATTTTATGGACGTTTGAATTTGAGTCATATTTCTTGCCATTATCCAAATTATAAGCAAATCTTTACAGTCTGTTTGTTTTCTTTTTCTTAGATCTTCAATCATCATTAATGGGTCCCATGTTAAATATATTTTGTGGGCCCTACCGATGAATGAAATCTAAGCTATTGCTCCTTTACTTTCCTTTCAAATTTTTCTCCAAATGGATGGTTCCAGTAGTGGGTACCAGTTCGTATTAAATATATTTCAAGATTGGACTCCAATATTGGATGAAATCCCAATGGCCTTCTCTTAACCCTTTTTTTCCAAGAGTGGTCCCCACTGATGGAGGGAGGCAAGACCTGTTTGTCTGGTTTTCTTAATGGATTGCAAATCAATTAATGGGCCCCGCACATTTAACTTATTTCTGCAGTGGGACCCACTCATGAATTATGCATAGATATTAGTTTTATGTTAATATGTTACACAAGCTTAATTTTTTTTATAATTGTTAGGATGTCATTTGTGTACACATGAGTTAGAACTATTAGAAAATACTATGATGACTCATATCTATATCCACGTACACCCGTCCCATGCAATGTACATCTTTTATGTTTTTTTTTCTTCTCTTACACTTGTTCGGCCCCCTCTCTTTCAAATTTTTTTTTTCTTATGTTATCAATCATCTGTGGGGGCCAATTGTTCCATCACTATAAATCCATATATGGTTTGTGGCCCATTGAGGATGAAACATTTTGATTTCCATTTCCTTTCTTCTTATTTTCCCTTTCTTCTTCTTTATATGCAGAGCCATCAATGGGTCCCACACGTTAAAACATTTCAAGGGTAGCCCCCGCTAATGGATCAAACATGTTAATTTTTTTATCCATTTTTTTTGTTCTTTTTAGTAGATGTAGAACCATCCGGTTTGTTTTCTTTTTTTTATATTAATTTCAATCATCAATGGTATAATATACCCGTAAATGAGATGGTCGTAATGGTCAATGCCTTTAAATTCAATGGGTCATCGTGTTATATAAATTTACTTTATTTTATATTTATTTTCATACATAGAAATTTTTTAATATTCAAAGATAATAAAAAAAATATTTTATATTTATTTTATCTTAAAAATATTTCAAAAGAATTCTTAAATTTTAACATTTTTTTTATTTTTTGCCCAGACTTAGCACGGGCGTTGTTGCTAGTACTGCTTTATAGGAAAGGTCATTTGCACAGCCCCAAAAGGCCAAATGGCCCAAACCCCCAACCTGCACCTGAATTTCACGCACTCCCTCATGCCTACTAACTGCAATCCAACATAGTAAAAGGAGAAAATATATTGCCATTATACATCATTTATTTGAAATAGAACCGAGTCAATTTAATATCTATTTGAAATGGAGTTGTTTTAGTTAGATCTAATGTCAGATTCTCAATTAAAAAGGCTAATTTGTGATGCTAAATGTAATACAAGTAAACTTTTTTTTTTTTTGGTATATTAGCTTTTTTGGGGGGGGGGGGGGATCTCCTATAGACTCACGCATACAAATGAGAAGAAATTTGTCGGAGAAAAAAAAAAACTGTTGTAATTGCTTTTGCACATTGATTTAAAAAGGTAACTCTTTTGAAAAATGAACAAAGAGGTAGATTATATCCAAATAATAGTCTAAACTACTCAAATATCTATTTGAATCAGTTTTAAATGAAAATGTATATTTGTTATACAACCCCTCGTCATTTGAGACTCTAGTCATTTTACTCTTCAAATCCCAAGTTTCATTTTCATTTTCCTTTCATTGTTTTTTAAAGGACTCGAACTCATATACTCACGCAGTCACTGTGTCCGTAACCATCTGAGCTATGGCCGAGGAACAATGCAAAATCATAATGGCTCTCTTAAAAAAAAAAGCAAACTTATATCACACTTTTGTGTCTTTCAAAAAGCTATGGATCTTCACAAAAACCTCATTTAGAACTTCACTCATTTCTTTTCCATTTCATCCCCACTGTTTTAATTATTCTTCACCCTTTTTGCACCATAAGTTAGCACCTTTTCAAATCTAACACTCATTTTAATTTTTGTAAATCACGGAATTAATCATACAAATTGATAACTCTATCCAATGGATAAGAATTTGCAAAACTTGGGACCCTTTCAAAATTGTAATAAAACGATAGAATGAGTTCTCATTTGTTTTAAACAGTCTTACAAGATCTTTCAATGATTCAATATCTCCGTTGCCTCTCCATATTGACACTTGTGTCTTTCCTTGCTTCGAAACACTATAAATAAATAGTAAATTTGGAAAGGGTCAGATGTCAGTTGAAATGTTAAAAATTCTCCATTCGTGAGCAGGACCAGGTATTTTGACTATTTTGTGGCCTTTTATGCTATAATTATCGGATAAATTTACCTGTTGGTGTAAAAGGCACACAAAGGAAAGTCAAGAGGATAATAGACGGGTAAGTCTACTTTTTGCACCTATTTGACTTAAATGAATAAAATTGACATTTGAGTGTTTTAGATTGTTTGACAAAATATATGTGAATGTCTTAATTTAACCAATTTTAAGACCTTTCGCACCTTTTTCAAACTGAAAAAAAAAAAATTAATGCTTTGAAATAGACATGAACATCTAAAGCAATTAGATATTTTTTTCCTTTTTTATACAAATTTACACATAAAACTTTTATAAAATGCTAAATTTGCCTGTAGTACTTACTAGCAAAACCCCGTGGATAACCACGAAACCACCAAATGCACATACTGATATGAATTATTTTTAATAAATTTATTAATTATTAAACTTGTGAGTTCTTTTTTTTTATTGCTAATTTGATCTTTATGTTTTTTTCCAAATGTTTTATTCTTTAGGTGAGGAATGAATTGATTAAGAAAGACCAAATAATCATAGACCTAACAAATTGACCTAATATATTTAAGTGGGACCAAGATGAATGGGGTCCATCATCTCTATTCTAACCGTTCATAAAATCATATGATGCGGACTGGGGCCCATTAATTGATTGATAAAGATCAAATGATCATAGACCTTTCAAATTGACCAAACCTAGCCTATTTAAGTGGGACCCCCAAAATGAATGGGGTCCACCATCTATATTCTAAACCGTCCATAAAACCATATTATGCGGGATGAGACCCATGAATTGCTTGATAAAGATCAAATGATCATAGACCTCACAAATTGACCAAACTTAACCCATTTAAGTGGAACCCCTCAGATGAATGGGTCCACCATCTCTGTTCTAACCGTCCATAAAATCATATTATGCGGGATGAGACCCATGAATTGATTGATAAAGATCAAAGGATCAAGTGATCGTAGACCTAACAAATTGACCAAATATTTTTAAGTGGGACCCAGATGAATAGGGTCCACCATCTTTATTCTAACCGTCCATAAAATCAAATGATGCGGGCCGGGGACCCATGAATTGATTGATAAACATCAAATGATCATATGATCATAGACCTCTCAAATTGACCAAAACTGACCTATTTAAGTGGGAACCCCAAGATGAATGGGGTCCACCATCTATATTCTAACCATCCATGAAACAATATGATGCGGGATGGACTTATGAATTGCTTGATAAAGATCAAAGGATCAAATGATCATAGACCTCACAAATTGACCAAACCTAACCTATTTAAGTGGAACCCCCAGATAAATGGGGTCCACCATTTCTATTTTAACTGTCCATAAAACCATATTATGCGGGATGGGACCCATGAATTGATATAAAAAGATCAAATGATCAAATGATCGTAGACCTAACAAATTGACCAAATATTTTTAAGTGATACCCAGATGAATGGGGTCCACCATTATTATTCTAACCGTCCATAAAATCAAATGATGCGGGCAGGGACCCATGAATTGATTGATAAAGATCAAATGATCAAATGATCATAGACCTCTCAAATTGACCAAACCTAACCTATTTAATTGGGACGCCCAAGATGAATGGGGTCCACCATCTATATTTTAACCGTCCATGAAATAATTTGATGCGGGCTGGGACTCATGAATTGCTTGATAATGATCAAGTATTAAATGATCATGGACCTCACAAATTGACCAAACCTAACCTATTTAAGTGGAACCGCCCCAGATGAATGGGGTCCACCATCTTTATTCTAACCATCCATAAAACCATATTATGCGGGATGGGACCCATGAATTGATTTAAAAAGATCAAAGATCAAATGATCGTAGACCTAACAAATTGATCAAATATGTTTAAGTGAGACCCAGATGAATGGGGTCCACCATCTCTATTTTAACCGTATATAAAATCATATGATGCGCTAGGTGTCTTTATGTGTGGGGTCCACCATCTCTATTCTAACCGTCCATAAAACCATATTATGCGGTCCTTTTTTTTGTTGCTAATTTGATCTTTATGTTTTTTTCCAAATGTTTTATTCTTTAGGTGAGGAATGAATTGATTAAGAAAGATCAAATGATCATAGACCTAACAAATTGACCTAATATATTTAAGTGGGACCAAGATGAATGGGGTCCATCATCTCTATTCTAACCGTTCACAAAATCATATGATGCGGGCTGTGACCCATTAATTGATTGATAAAGATCAAATGATTATAGACCTCTCAAATTGACCAAATCTAACCCATTTAAGTGGGACTCCCAAGATGAATGGGGTCCACCATCTATATTCTAACCGTCCATAAAATCATATTATGCGGGATGGGACCCATGAATTGATTAAGAAAGATCAAAGGATCAAATGATCGTAGACCTAACAAATTGACCTAATATATTTAAGTGGGACCCAGATGAATGGGGGTCCACCATCTTTATTATAACCGTCCATAAAATCAAATGATGCGGGCCGGGACCCATTAATTGAATGATAAAGATCAAATGATCATAGACCTCTCAAATTGAGCAAACCTAGCCTATATAAGTGGGACCCCAAGATGAATGGGGTCCACCATCTATATTCTAACCATCCATAAAACCATATGATGTGGGCTGGGACCCATGAATTGCTTGATAAAGATCAAATGATCAAATGATCATAGACTTCACAAATTGACCAAAGCTAACATATTTAAGTGGAACCCCACATATAAATGGGGTCCACCATCTCTATTCTAACCGTCCATAAAACCATATTATGCGGGATGGGACCCATGAATTGATTAAGAAAGATCAAAGGATCAAGTGATCGTATACCTAACAAATTGACCAAATATTTTTAAGTGGGACCCTAATTATGTAGAGGTTTTAGGATAATTATGGTTGGTAATAGGGATCTCATTGAGAGATTTTAGGATAATTATTATTGGTAATAGGGATATGATTGAGTGATTTTAGGATAATTCAAATTCTAATCAAGCAATTTCTATTTTCTAGCAAAATACCATTGTAGGCTGGCTGCTGCCATGTGTCCCTCTCGAAGGCATGCCACGTGTCCTCTTTTAGGAAGTCTCATGAAGTGTATACATCCCTTTAGTAATATAGATACTTCATGACAAATATGCATGTACTACTTTTGCAATATGACAACTTTGCCCGTGTAGCTTTTTACTAGATAGACATATTTGCTATAATTGAATGAAACATCCAAACAGACTACCTCGTTAAAAAGTATAATTAAACAAAATAAGGGCTCTTTGTTTTCTAAGAATTTACCATAAAGTGAGGTCAAAGCAGAGAAAATTAAATTTAAAAACATGAGGGGTGAATCATATAAGATTGAGATGCACATTAACATTTCAAAGGATTTAATTTACAGGTAATGGCTGGGTAATCAATTCCGAACCTCAAATAGACTATTCATGTTCATTTGTAAATCTTCAGCATTACTTTTTTCAATTTTTGCTCCAGGACAAACAAATGCAGCCCAAATATATATATATATATATTCACTTTGTGTTGGTTTTTGAAAAGCGAATATTTATCAAGACAAGTATTAAGGAAACATCATTGATTATCAAGTCAGTTAAGATCCAACCAATCAAGAAAAATATTGAGAATCAATCAAGCCAATTAAAATCCAATCAGTGAAGTCAATTATGAAAGATATTGGCAATGAATCAAGATCAAATCAATCAGGCCAATCTAGAAAGATCTTGTGTTGTAAATTGATTTCATTGATGTTTCTTTGATATCAGTATGGTATCTCTCATATCAATATGACTTATAAAAGAATGTGATAAATTTTAAAAGATTTGAAAATAAAGAAATCTCTAGATTTGTACTTAGGGATTATCTACCCCATTTTGCCTGCCTATCAATCCTTATAATTTTCAACCAAACATATATTTCTTATCATTTTCAACACTTCAGAACAAACTTATACTTATTCTTAAGCATTTTTAACTTGTAAATTAGAATACCAGAATCTTAAAATAAATGTTGCCTAATAATTATTCAATTAATTTATCAAAAATTAATATCATTGAATAAAGCTAATCAGTAAAGATCAATCATATAGATTTAGTTTGATCAAGTGATCTCAGCCCTTGATTTTAATGCCTCAAAGTTGAATGGGCTACATGTTGTACAAGTTTATTTCATTAAAAGGTAGCAATGACTTATATTCATGTTAGAGTCAAATTAAGACCAAATGCCAGCTGAAAGTTGGCATTTGTGAGGGCAGGGGCAGACTTATGTTGTGGTGACCTGGGGCGGTCATCCGAGGTCTCCCCATAGAGTTGGGGCCTTAGAGCAGGGGTAGCCCTATGTTAGAGTGATTTGGGGCGCGATTCGGGGCAATCACCCCAAGTTGGAATTGAAATCCCCATAGAGTTGAATGGGGCCTTAGAGCATGCCCCACATGTCTAAACTTGTCGCTCTATATAAGTAAAGTTTTGTTGGTAAAAAAAGAAGAAAAGACAACATTGCAACAACACATCTCTCCCTCTTCTTCGACTTCTTCTTTCGAAACCTCTTTGCGCCGATTGTCAATCGAACACCTCGTTGCCGATCCATATGTAATGTGTAGACTATTGCATCTTCATTTGCAAAATAAATATAGTATAATCCTTCTTAATCACTCTATACCTAAATCTGAACGCTTAAGGGTGCGTTTGGCATCATGCTATTTGGATGTTCCCACGTTCCCACGAGATAAGGGTGTAGAAAATATGTTTGGTATGTGTAAATAATTGTTCCGAATTTTATTCTCATTGGAAGGAATCTCAAAATCTTAACTTGCCAACATAAGAAAGTTGGAATAAAAAAACTTTATTTTTTTAAAAAATAAATTGCTGGTACAATTGTTTCTTTCTTATCTCTTGCCTTTCAAATAATATCATTTGAAGATTCTAAATCCTCTCACTTATCCTAAATGTAGGCCCCACGTTCATAATCCCAAAGGAGGTGACCCCATTTTATAATTCCTAGAGGTGGGTCACATAGTCACAATCACAAAATGTGGGCCCCTATTATAATTCTATAATAGTGGGACCACATTATAAATCGTTAATAAAGATAGGCATCACGTTGTAATTTCTCTAGGTGAGTCCAGTGTCCACAATCACATTTTAATGGTGGTCCCATGTTCGGATTTCTAAATGTGGGTACCACATTGTATTATTTTAAGGTGGGTCCCACATTATAAATCATATTTTTGCTCCTTGGAGCAAAACTTTTATAATATTACCAAACAAGTTCCGTACAGCATATATTTTGTTAGAGTAATTTAATATAATATTGCCAAATAAGTTCTGCAGAGTATAAACTCGGCATAACCTGATCTCAGCACACCTAATACGAGCACAAAATTGGGAACAACACGAGAACGATACCAAACAGGCCCTTAGTCTCCAAATTTTATTTTCAAGCCTTGGATCCCCAAATCCTAATCCAAACCATAAACCCTAAATCACCAAATCTGAGCATATCTACGAAATTCCAAAGATGACCAAATCAAATCCATTCCCTTATCATGGCCGAGTGGTCAGGACCACGGTTCCTCCTTTTTTCGGAGCTAGAGGTCTTGGTATCGACCCCTGGTTCCCCCTTCTTCAGGAATCGAAGGTTGAGTCCACTACATGGTTCAAAATAACGGCCGTTATGTAACGGTAATGGCCTCGATCACGACGATATTGTGCTCATGACGCTAACGTTAGCGTTATGGGCAAAATATCGCCAAAATAACGCCCGTTATGGCCGTTATTTTCAAAATATCGACCGTTACAGTTATAATAGTCGATATTTTAAAAATATCGGCCAAAATATCGGCCGACAGTTTTTTTTTTTTTTTTTAGTTGTGTTTTCACTCCTTTTTCATTCATTTTTTTCTCCAAACCGAGCCTAAGCCTTCCTCTCACTGTGTGTGACGTCTCCGAGCTCCAAAACTCAATACTTTCTCAAGAATTTAGTGGATTTCTCCGCCGGAAAGAATAAGGAAGTCGAGAGATATTATTTGGTAACATTTTTGTGGCTTTTGAGTTTTTTCCACGATTGGACCTCTAAATAGCTTAGAAATGCTTAAGGCTTGTTAGATCTAGAGTTTTGGAGCACCATATTGTAGATTTTAGCACTTTTATTTTTGTTTTTTTTTAATTTATTTATTTAAATCTATTTTTTTTTATTTGAAAGTTTGTATAAAATACATCTATCTACGTCTTTTATTGAGTTAAATACTTTTATTGTCCTAAAAATCAAGCCAAGGTAAGTTACCATTGTCCAGACTCCACTACTTTAGGTTAGCAAGTTAATTCATTTTGATGTGGTAAATGTTACTATAAACTTGAAACTTGAAGGCGAGTACACCTTGATGATTGAGTTATTGAGTTGAGTACTGCACATGCACTAACTCTATTAGTATTATTGCTAGATTATAGACTTTAAATGTTTGACATTATTAGTTTGTCCAAAATTATGGTTGCATTATGTAAACTTTATGATATTTCAGCTTATTTCAATATATACAGCAATACAGCCATGATACAGGATGTTATAACTTGAGGGGACCATTATATTTGCTTTAAAGTGTACACTAATGAAAATAAATATTGTTTTCTATCATTTTGTAATATTCTGAATTTTTTGGATACTTTTTTTTTTGTTAAATAAAAATTCGCTCAGTGATGGACCGCGACGACCACGAACTGTGACACGATGACCTCGAACCGCGACGCAATGACCGCGAACAGCGATTTTGAACCATGGTCCACTAGTGCTACTACCTTGGGGCCATATGGGTGTTTACCCGGCTTCCCTCTGGGCCCGGAGGAATTAATCCGGTCAAAAGGGTTGGGAACCCTCTAATAGCGAAAAAAAAAAAAAAACATTCTCTTATCGTGTCTTATTACCCTCATTATGATTAAAAGATGGAATTTCATTCTCATTATCCAAAGGTTGGAGGCTTTGAGAAAGTGAAAAAAAAAAAAAAAAAAAAAAAAGAAGGGAAATGATGGGTGTCCTTATAATGTTATTGTATTCAGTTTTTCTAACACACCCGCTCACCTTGAATTTGCAGTAACCTCCATTGAGCTTTGATTTTGACATATAAATTTAGTAAAACATGATAATGTGAGTTTGAGTATCTAAAATCAAGGTTAAAATCATTTTTTTATCTATCTAAAGCTTTTTGGTACTTTTGATTAACATCATAACCCCTTCATTGCCCAATCTTCAATAACTTCATGCATCTAGTTGAGTTCCACGAGTTGGATATTTTCTAAAGAAAAACATATATGAACTATTTGGTAATGTAAAAAAGTCTAGCAAATTATAGCAATTTTTTTTTTTAAAATGTTAAGTCTAGCGAAATTTTTGCCCCACCCAAATAAAAATGCTTGTCCGCCACTGTATGAGGGAGTGAATTGATCATAGGTGGCCATAGAGATTAAAGGAAATGTTGCGTCAGTCAAAAGAAGTTTTATAGGTATTCCTGGTTACTAGAAAGTATCAATAATGGGCCCTACTCCTAGCATGTGGGGTCCACTGTCCCCTTATGATCAATCTAACCCGGTCACACCCAATGCTCACCTTCCCGACTGGTAGGCCTCCCATGATTTACATGCTTAAGTGGGCCCATGCTTGTGGGCCTCGTGAGTGTTGACACTAATAATGACTAAAATAGGTTACATCAACAATAAGTCAGCTACAAACAAATTTCAATTATAGCATGGTGGCCGAAGCGCCAAGTGTTTCTTGTAGGGGTGTAACGGTTCGGTTAACCGGTTATTTTGGGAAAACCGTTAACCGAACCATAACCGCGGTTTTTGGATTTCATTAACCGTAACCGTAACCGTGAAGACAAAAATCGTAGAAAACCGAACCGCGGTTAACCGTATTAGACTTTTCGGTTACGGTTATTAACCGTGGAAAAATCTAATCATGCTTAACCAGTAGATTAACCCTTTTATATATTAATTAATAGACAAACGGCTAGAATATAATGCCAACTTTTAATTTTCAAATTGCAACAAAGCATGTTGAATACTCTATTGAAACTGTGAATGGATGTGTATCAAAGAAATTAGGAGAACATGGAAAAAAAAAAAAAAACAAAGACCACAAAGAACATCTTAAACTTTTAATTATGAAACATTCATATTCTCAAACATTTATCATGCATAGGACGAGAGGGAACAAAATAGAAAAACAAAGAAAGAACCCACTGATTTTAACCAAGCAAAAAATTAGTTAAGAATTCAAAAAAAAAATCTAATCTAGATGGATCAATTAATTGGTGACATGGATTGAGGATTAGAATATGAGTTTCACATTAGGGGGTTTGGGTTTGGGTTTAGGCGAGAAACAGATGAGAGAAAGGGTTAGGTTTCTTTTGTTAACGTAACACTTAAAGAAATATTTCATTCGGCCCTTAGTTTTTTTCCTTTATTTGTATAATGGTATGGTTAACCAAACCGTATTTTACGGTTCGGTTCGGCTAACCGCAGTAAGTTATTATAGAAAACCGTAACCGAACCATGCGGTTTTTGGATTTCATTAGCCGTAACCGTAACCGAACCGTGAAACACGGCTTTTAATCGCGATTCGGTTCGGTTTGGTTCGGTTAGACGGTTTCTCGGTTTTTTTTTTTACACCCGTAGTTTCTTGACTCGGGTTTTAAACAACCAATCTTACGGTGGCCCAACTCCTTTTAGGATAAAAATTTACAGATACCTCATGCATTAAGATTTGGAAGGATTCTTATTTTGATTAATTTGGATTTCGGACTACAAAGAGTCTGGGAGGTTTGATTTCTGCCTTTAAACTTTTAGCAATATAAAAGCACCAAACTGGGTTGGGCATCACATGAATACTACACATGGGTCATTGAAAATCAGATTCGTATCAGCCAATTTTTAATGTTGGAAGATGGTTGTCCTACCCTAGCCCACCACACACCCTCGATTGAAAAAGGAAACCACATTTTTAATGACCCTCTATATTATTTTAGAGGAAGAATCTGGGTTTGAACTTTTAAACCACACAAAAGTGTCTTTATTCGTGTAAATTCAACTGTTTTACATAAAAGGTGGAGATTGAAATTCCACTCTGACTATTACGCAAAATTCCTATGAGAAATCAAAACCCTACTCAAATGAGAAGCATGTAATAGTTCACTGGGGAGAGTTTAATCCAATGATTTGGTTTGAGTCTTAAAGTACAAGTATCTTTGTAAGGTATGTTTGGATACAATGGATTATTACTCAATTATTTAGACACTAAAAATTTGCATGCAAAACATGAAATTTAGGTGGCCAGCGACTATAAACGGTGGATCTCAGCTGTATCAATGTAATGATCGCATCATTAATTTGAACCATCGTCACAAATAATGTTCCTGGATTATTTGCAGTGAAGTAATTATGAAAGGGGAACTTTCAAATTTTGATTTTTCTTTCTCATTTATTAATGGAAAAGACACTCTGAAATCAAACTTATAAAAAATTAACAATCAATGGATGCTCCTTTGATAAGTGTCAAATTGGGATATGATGCCAATTTACAAGGGGACGGGTTGCGAGCATGATGGGTTGTATAGATTATGGGCAGGCTCTGCACAGGAGGTGTTCAAGTTTCAACAAAGTACCAGTAGATGTGTCCTTGGAAGAAAATTGTTCAAAGTACATATAATAATATAATATAAGTTGAATTTTCTCTTGCAATGGGGGATTTTCTCAAGGTACAAGGAATTTCTGCTTTTGTAGATGGTGGAATTGAAAATCCCGCACTGACCTTATTTGGGACTTCATATGGCGAGATTATTTATTTATTTGCTAAAACTTGGTGAAAATTTTGCTATGACATACTTCAAAGGAATCGTTGCCGATGGTTGTATTTGACTTTGATGCTTGTATATGAACCGATGGGTCTCTCCAAAGGCAGGTGATTTTGGCTGCATTAGCTATGTTCATCTCTTCTTCTCTTAGTAATTCCTTGATATTTAATTAGAATACACCCGTTTGGATGCAATGAAACTGGATGAAAGACACAACACTGGTTCGCTCACGCTCAATAAGTAAAGCCAATTTGTTGGCAGGTACCAATCTGTCCAACCAATAGAACTTTTGGTTGGTGGCCAAAATGCTCCACTTCATGACATTCTCATCTGTATGGTAGAAAAAGTACAGTAAAAATTGTAGGGTGACCAGAACCTTTTGGCCCACGAGACTAATATTCTGTTTCTCTAATTGTCCTTTTTCTGTTCCTTTGTACTACGATGATCGGATTTGTGGCCTTGGACCTGTAATCCCATCAAAAGGTTAACTACCAAATCAACAATGGAGATGACTAGGTGTACAGCTTAGGCAGGTCATTCTGAATGACTAAATCATGGGTTCCTCAAAGTTGAGTGATTCTGTCCTGAGTTGAGGTTCAAGTTGAACAAGATATAATCTCCAATATTTTGATTATTATCAGTGCATTGGCAAAAATTTTAAGAGCGAGTGAAATCCATACATACAAACCCGTAAGTGAAGGTGGAACCAAGTGGATTTCAACTTGAGCCAGTGATTGATGTCACTGTTAAATATATAGAGCGATAGACAGAGCCAACATACTCATGATTGAGTAGTGTTGGCACCTCAGTATCACACACATGCCCATAGATCTATTCCTGGGTATTTAGGTTGTCGTTAGACCCCATCCCGAGTTAATCGAAATTAACTCTAATTGATTGGAATTAAGGCTTATTAACTATATTTAATTAAGCTAATGATGGTTAATGCCCAAATTGAAGTGAATTAGCCTCAAATAAACGGTTAGGCTTAATGACATGTTAATGAAGGAGATTGAATGGTTTGAATTGATTTTAGACTTGAACTAAGGAAAACAAGGACTTTTTCGTAAATACGATTTTTTCTCGTATTTTATCGAATACGAAAACTCTTGATACCAACGCGTGTACCTCGAGGAATACCTTGATTTCCGTAATAGGCTTGAAGTCGTTCGACGAGAAATGGATCAAATGACCCTTCATTTAACTCGAATTGTAATGAGAAAGAGAGGTGGAGGGCTTAAACGCAAAAAAATGGGCTTATATAAGCTAAGAGATGAACTCAATGAGTACATTCAACTCATTTCTAACCCTAGGCACTTCTAGTTCTCATTTTCTCTTATTTTCTTCCATCTTCTCTCCATCAAACATCAGGTTAAGGCTTTACAAGTGGCTTCAGAGAAGACCTCATCTTCTTCATCATCCTCCCCAACTTGTTTTCCATTGTTGGAGTTATAAAGCTTGAGAAGGAGCTCAAAAATCACCTTGCTTTGGACTACAAGTAAGTACTTAGATCTTTTATAGAACTTTCAAGTTCTATTGAATGGTTTAGACTAGTTTCTAACTTGAGAAGCTCCTAGGACTCTCTTTCAATGTTTTTCATGGAAATAGGGTTTCCATTGTGGATTTTCATCTCAAGATCAAGCTAATCAAAAGGGGTTTTTGTCAATTGATCTTCAATAGAAGCAAGTGTATGCATTTCTTATGATTTAAGATGTTATAGGAATTGTAAGAACTCAAGGAATTCAATTTCCAAGTTTCACTTCAGAAATTCTGAAACCGACACCTGACTGAACTGCTGACCGAACCTGTCTCGGTTCATTTTTCATTGTGGTTCAGCTTCTGGAAAGCTGACCGACACTTGACCAAACCCACCTGATTGAAATACATGAAAAATTCAGCTTCTAAAAAGCTGACCGAACGAGTTCGGCTAACCGAAGTGGTGACTTCGGTCAGCCGAGGGTCGACCAAGAGACCCTTAAAGCATCAGAAAATCTGAAGATTCTGAACTGTGAACCGAGGGTAGCCGAGGGGTTAATCGACAAGGTTCGGTTAACCGATGGTCGACCGAGAGGTGACCTAGTGGACTGTCAAGGTTTCCAGAAAAGAATTCAAGGTTTTGGAAGGTGAATCGAACTGTGTTTGGCCAATTGAATATGCGATGTCGGTCAACCGACAGCTAATCGACAAGGTTACTGAACCTAGGGAAAACTTCATATTGATGTCTGATTTTCCTGATTGAAAGCCTAATTTATACAGACTAGTTTTATTGATATCTAAACCTTCATATGTATTAGCTAAGGTTATCCTAATGTACAAATTATAAATAAAGTGATGTTCATCGAGAATAACACGTGCATTGGATAACGAATTGGTTTAGAAGTCTGAATAGATTAATTAATTGATTGATTTGATTTGATTCTGAGTCTAGCACTACATAGTAGTTTCTTAAGCTCGTTATTGAGCTATACTGACTTAATGGAATGATGAATGAATAGTTACTAAATGTAACAATGAATTATTGAACAATCCTGCTGCAGTAGATGGAATGGCGGTGTTTCGGAGCTCCGTGCGGATGCTAGTGATCTCTGATCCAGACACTGGTAGATCCCACACATTATGGACTGAAAAGTCACCCAATTGATAAGTCATTTAATAAGAGTACTTATTGAATAATCACTGAAATGACTAACTAGAATGAAATGAATTGACATGAATGAATATGAACACACATAACTGAATGACTGACTAGTATTTGCATTTGCAAATACAATGACTGCTTCCATTGGATGAATGAAACTGAAATGAAACTAATACTATTGTAGTTGCCAATCTAGTGATTTTTTATTATTGATTCCATTGTATAAAACACGGTACTTGATATTGAACTGTATAGAACTGTTGAATGGATGGATTGACAGAGTTATTGTATATGATAACATGTACTATCATAGATATGTATATATATTGTTGAACCGTCGTGTTCACAGTGTTATTGATGACATTACAGGCCCAGTTGCCCGTGCCGGTCTTGCAGACGCCGTACCGCCAGCGGAGGAGGCCCATCCGATACCTCCAGGAGGTTTAATCGAATGGACTTGATCGGAGTGCATTGTAATTGAATATGCAGTGGTTGACTTTAATAGTAAATTGAAATATGTATATTGGACTTTACTTTTAATGTAAAGAACTCATACTGTATCGAATGTTTTCGTCAATGTATATATTCCGCAAAAATGTACATTTGACAGGTATGTAAGATTGTTGTCCCTTGTAGATTTCATTTTAACTTCGGTTAATTCGGAGTTTACGGGAGTAAATATGTGGATCGCGACTCGGGGTTTGTCCGGATTAATCGGATCTCGAGCCTGGGTCGTGACAGTTGTAAAATCACTCCTGGCCAATAGGCCAACCTAGCAAAGATTGATGCAGGTTTAGGTAAAGGTTTAAAATCACAGATTGTCGTTGGATACTTTCTTATCCATTGACCATGTGAGGTAGACCTAGATGAATGAATGGTACAGATCATGCAGCCATGTAAACTCCTCGCTCTCTATATATATATACATCTTTATCATGATGGATACAATCCCCAGAAAATTAAAAATCAGAAGTGGCTGTATTTCTACCCAGGATTCTCACTATTCACCGATGGATCACAAATCAATCCATATAAAATAAAATAAAAATAAAAATAGGAACACTTTACTTGGACTAAGCAATGAAATCATTAATAATAAAATTCAAACATTTTCTCACTACCTGAACTTTTTTTTTTCCCAATCATTTCGTGTTTTTATGGAAATTCTTGTCCACAGTATCAAGAAAGGTACTTTAGAAGGGGAAAAAAAAAAAAACAAACATAACCTACCTATCAAAGGAGAACTCGATGCACTCACCTCAAGTAGTGACAGTTGATGGACAACAAAAGCTGTGCTGGCGATGAGCAACAAAAGTTCTGTTGGTGGCCACATCATTCCCATTTGTAGCTACATATCACTTGAATAACCATGTGAGAAGCACATATGACTTGGATGGTCATGTGAGCTGTAGGTAAATCAACTGTTCTATTTTATTACACTACAGTTGGGTTTCAAACGCTCAACACTGTTGACTTGATGCAGGGATATCAACTGAAGATGGGAAAGAAAATAAATGCTCAAAGTTCTCAAATCAATGTCAAGGCTGACTGTTGGGCAGCCTATTGAGAACAGAGTGCTCTGGCTTATGATCACACTCAAAGTCAAGATGAACAAAAGCACGCTCAACTTCAGGAAGTTCCTCTATCTTTATTTGCAAGGACTCTCCAATGGCATGAGCTTCTTTTAATGGCAAATCTTCTGGAAGCTCAATGTCAACCTGTTTCATTACATTATGCTGCTAAATTAATAAAAAGTTGAAAACAAGTATGAATAATGTCATTTTGTTACTTTCTTTGTAATTAAAATATCTCAGTGCAGATGTATGAAGCTCTGTTTTCATTAAATATGGTGTTTTTAATATTTATACGCCGTCATCATTACCATCATAACATCATGATTGAAGTCTTATCTCAGCCATCTTGATCAGCGTTTTGTTCCCTCTCTCTCTCTCTCTCTCTCTCAAAGCCATGTTCTCTGTCACTCGTTCTTGAATATTATAATGCCCTTAGCCTCTGGAACTGAAAATATTCAGAGGTACAGAAGTCCTTGAATTTTGGAGCAGAGGTCAGTAAGCCAGATCACTGATCGTATGAGGCCTCCATTGGGATGGACAAAGCCCAAAAAGAGATCTCCGACCCAAGCTTTGGACAATCTTTTCTATAGACCAATGCTGTTACAAATTTTTTGTTCTTAACGGTCTACATGTCTAGCTCCAGGATTTTGTGGAAGTCAACCCAACAAAGGCAACTCATGCCAAACTGGCATGTGCCTATCTGATGTAGGTGGCGGGTGGCCTACCATGCAGATTCATGGTCCCAGAAATGGTCCATATAACTTATTAAATGGTCTGCTGTGTGACTGACAGACTACCCTTTTTTTTTCTTGCTTTACTTTTTCATAGTCCATTTATTTAGTTGAAAGCAACACGCCTGATGAGTTATCAGCTGATTTTAGAGATAGGACATCTGTGTGGTTAATGGTGCTCATGGGCGGGGCCAGCCTGAGCCTGACCCAGGCCTAGTCCGCTTTGGCCCTGTTCAACCTTAGTTTTTAGCATCCAGGTCTGGCCTGGATCTAAAATTTGGGTTGCTCTTGGAAAGTGATAGAAACACAAAGCCCGGCCCAGCCCAAACAAGTAAAGCTCGTAGTTTAGTAACTTATTTGCTCAAATAAGTGATAGAAAGCCCGAACAAGTAATAAATGGTCCAGCCCGATTGGCTAAATGGGCGGCTTGGATCTGACATATTTCACGCGGGCTAGGCTCCGGCTGCGCGATTAGGCTTGTGTCGGCCTTGGGCTGGATATGTGCCTGCATTTCCCAAGCAGGGTCAGGCTTGGATATGCCTCAGTCCGGCCCAATCCAGCCCCTGAACACCCCTATGTGTGATGGCCTGCTGGCCACTGGGGCCATTTGATGAACAAACTGGATGTCACCACACAAAACTGGCAGGTGGGCACGGGCACATGTGCCTGTGCGTGGAAAGGCCAGTTGACAAATTTCCCAATAAGAATAATAAATAGTGTTGATTAACTAACCTCTACAAAATAAAGAACGCCAAAGGTGTAGGCACGAACTGTGTCAACACGCTTGATTTTCGGATGATGCCTTATAACAAGGTATGTTAATTTCTGCAGCATTTCAGGTGGGGCTGATTGTCCTACGAGTGAAGCTGCATAAAGATCTTAGTAGTTAGATAAATCAGACATTGGCATAGTTAGAAATATTAGCGTTCAAAAGGACAATCAGTATTAGGAGAAACCTTCAGATCTGTTTGTATAATTATGGTTACCATATCATGAAATGAAGACCATGACAATTTCAGAGGTCATCATTCAATCACTTTGTACATTAGAAAATGGTAAGTGCTCGTTCATGAATGAAGAAACTCGTTACAGATATCCAATTGTAAAGAACAGATCATGAGGAAGCTTCTTTTTCACACATTTTCTTATAATAAAATGAAAACTTGTGAAGAATGGGGGGAAATGCATGAAAAGGAACCTAGATACCTGCATTTTCCATAACAGTTCCAGACCAATTAGAAATTGTATAAACCGCAAGCAAAATAGCACCAGCAGGGTCAATCCACCAATAGAGGTAATCACCAAGAACGGCGGCAGCTAAGCCAACAATGTTTGTCACCACATCGAAATAGTGATCCTGTGTCAGGATTGGAAAATAAACTTTCTTATACACAGTAGTGTCATCAGAATCATGAATGAGAATAAGGAATACCTCAGAACCCAATGTGCAACAAATGACCATTCAATGGATGTTATGAACCTAAATATCCTTGATTGGTGCAATTTAGGAATCAATCAACAATTTTTAGGTGAGATATCTAATTGTCATAAAGATGGGATAACTGATGATGATGATATCTAACTGTTATAACAAATGTGTGCAATTTTCAACCATTGGTTCATCCATGATGGGGACATACCAGTTGGTTTAATTATTTACACATCCCCAATCTTAGTATTTATAACGTTCAGACCGTTTACCAAATGAGCTCTCAGACATTTTAAAATCTACATGATAAGTGTGAAAAACCTTTGCATATGCACGGACAATCTCATTTCTTGATTTTCTGCAGTAAAGCCAAAGAGCAAGTTTTACTACAGTGGCGGTCAGCATAATTGAATATAACCAGATCAATTGCTCTATGGTCATCTTGGCAGAAGCCTCGTCTTTGATCAATTGCTCCACAGCCTGGATCAGTACTTGAAACCCTGAAAAAGAAAACATGAGAGGAACCATAATGTTATTTTATAAAATACACTGATGCTTAATTCTCCTTCCAGGAGTGTTCGATTCAAGAATCACATAACAAGAGCAGCATATAGAAACATACCTAAAGTAGCCATTATAGCAGCAAAAATGATTATACCAACTGGTTGTACTCTCAGTTTGCCAATTGGATACTTATAAATGTTTATATTCTTCATTGACAAATGTGTAAACCAGAGAATGCCACCTGCCATAAGATCCAATAAGGAATCAAGTGTTGAAGCAGCAATTGCTATAGATCCACTCCTTATTGTTGCATAGATCTGCACTTTGCAGAAAAAGCGTTAGTTAGACAAGGAAAAATAATAAGAGAAGGAAATTGCAAGCAATCATATGAAATATTTAAGACCTCTCCAAATCATTTCTAGAATTTTCTTGACCATGACAAATGAATAAGAATGATGAATCACCTTCAATCCCAGCAAAACAATATTTGCAATGTTAGAAATCTGCATTGCACATTCTTGCTGTCGTCGCTCTTCACTGTCTTGATCATCCTCATCGGAACCATTGGACATATGTAAAGAGTCGACTTCCTCAAAGGATCTTAAAGTAGCAAATTGTCTTTCATAATATTCTTTCTCTCCTATAAGAAACAATAAATACATTGAATTAAGGAATGACAAAGGACCTTGACAGAAAATTAAGGAATTTAAAAGTTTTTTTTTTTTTTTGGCTTGAGTTTAATTTGCATCACAAATCAACCTCTCCACACTTTTTCTTAATTGTGTTAATAATCAAGTGTTTTGCAAACTGACTGACTACTTAGACAGGTAGTAGATTAGGGAAAGTTGCATTTGGCGAAAGACAGACGACTAGTTAGTATTATCCTTGCACAGGGGAAGTGCTAGTACATTCTCTATCAATTCAATTTCATCAGATGTCTCTGAAGAATAATTGTAACATTCTGCTTACTCAAAATGCTCAATGGCTGCAAATATGCTCAAATGCTGATACCATCATCGGTTGTTACTTCTCCCTGGCATCTCCTTTACTAATAACAACATGCAATCAAAGAGTTTGCAGGCAGAGGGACTTACAGAAATGATTGAGGAAGAAAGCAGTAAGTAAAATCTTGCAAATAAAATACCAAGCTCATGGGCAACAACTCAACAAATAGCACTGCACCCTCACTATCTCGCCTTGTATGTATCAACATGCATTAATTAAGGCATGCACTAGAAATTAGAAATTTTAGAAAACCATTAAGAATTGAATGATGTGAGATACCATGTACCAACCCAAAAGCTTAAGTTGATATAGGTGGAAGGCCCAAATAGGTACATGAAGCCCTGTCCAACCCAGGACTTGGGAGATCTAGGCTGTGGGACTTCCCAACGCTCCTCCTCACATGCAGGCACAACAAATTTCATGGACGAACCTGTCACGCTACATAAGAACAACAATAGATACCCGCTCAATAGATACCCGCTCTGATACCATGTAAGACACCATGTACCAACCCAAAAGCTTAAGAAGCCCTATCCAACCCAACCCAGGACTTGGGCTGGGTAGGATGTGGGACTTCCCAACAAATGATAGATTTCTATATTTCTACTGTATTCTACTCTACCATCCTCTGCTATTATCTCAAACAGTTGATAAACAACCACAGAATCATTTCACTCAGAAATCTGAAACATGCAAAGATATGCACAGCATCCTTTAGTGACTCACGATGTGGTTACAAACAACAAATCAATCTAAGTTTAGTCGCCAAGGAGTACATCCGTTGCAAAGGTAGTTAAATAAGTGTCTTCATGCAGCGTACAAACACAGGCAACAATTATAAGAAACCATACCGCTATGAACTATGTCATAAGTCATAACCTACTTGAAAAATCATAATTAGAACCTGAACCACAATTTGTATTTTGCAACACATGCAGATCATAAAAAGCTCTGCTCTTCCTGAATGAACTTACATGCCAAAAAAGGGAACATGGGTTCTCAACTTTGAAGATATTGATCCAATCCTAATCCACCAAACCAGAAAGAAGAGAGGAGGAAAACCAAAAAACGCCAAAACAACTGTTGGGTGGTGTTCTCTTCGTCATAAAAATCTTATTTTCAATTAATACAAAGTGAAGATTACAAAGCTGAATCATTCAACAGTGCGAAATCTTACCTTCAGTTAATCCTTTGGATTTTAAACAGAACGATGTTAGAAGGCTTCTCAGGATCGACGATCCCACATCTCACCTTATCCGGCAACTTCCCCATGAACTCACGCCTCAGAAAAACTGTGAGAACGCGTTTTATTCATCCGTCGTTGAGATTTATCAAGCAAGGGCTTATTACTTTCAGACCCATGTTCCATATTTCCAAAGAAAGAAATCGAGAAAGTTAGAAGATCGAAGCAAAACAGAAGACACCAAGACGAGAATCTAAGATCTGGGTTCTCTTAAATTCTGCATCTAAAAGCATACACGCATAAATAAAAACAATCTGAGAACCGCCGGCCGAAGTTTTCTCACGTGTATAGTTTCTACACTCTTTTTTATAAAGGGTATTGGTAGTTTTTATGTGGAAAACTGAACGATGGTTGGTTTCTGGCTGTTTTGGCAGTACATAAACGACTGTAAACGGCTTCGTAGAAATTACTCGAGGAGCTATCAAGACCAGGATGAAACGAATGGAGAAGACAGGTGTCGATAGCTGTAATCAGGATCCTCTAAGGCTTTAACTCAGAGAAATCCTGAGTTAAAGCAATCAAGATCCACAGTAGTTATGACTTATGAGACTCACCGTTGAGAGTTGAGACCTATGGATGGTATGTTATATCGACCACAGTGAGAGAGACCCATCAATCCACAGACTTCACAGGGCAGCATGGTAGGGTCTTTGTTGGCTGGGTCAAGCCACAGACCAAAATTCTTCTAATTCCAACCCTCGTCCAAAATATGTTGGGTTTGGTTGGGCCTTTTAGCATATATATATATATATAGGCTAGAAAGCTATTGGGCCTGATGGGCAGGCCTGAACCAGCCCATGGTCCCAAAAAATGTGAGCATAAATCCAGCCAAACATGGGCTGGACTGGCGTTAGTCAGATAAATAAGTACCCCTGCTGCCAGGCTGAGCCCACAGTAACCCTTGGCAAGGGTGTTTTTCAGTGATGTATTTGGGGTAATGGAACATGTCCGCCGCGGGGGGGGGGGGGGGGGGGGGGCGGGTTGGGGATGAGAATTGGCTTTTTGTGTATTAGGAGTTGGGGGGGGCGGGGGCCGGGGGCGGGGGGGCGGGGGGGGGATGAGAATTGGCTTTTTGTGTATTGGGAGGGGGGGTGGGGGTGGTTGGGGATGAGAATTGGCTTTTTGTGTATTAGGAGTTTGCAGAGGGGGGGTGGGGGAGGGGGGGGGGGGGGGGGGGGGCGGGGGGATGAGAATTGGCTTTTTGTGTATTTGGAGGGGGGGTGGGGGTGGTTGGGGATGAGAATTGGCTTTTTGTGTATTAGGAGTTTGCAGAGGGGGGGTGGGGGATGAGAATTGGCTTTTTGTGTATTGGGAGTTGTCACCATGTTGAAATGATTTAATATTTTGCTTGGGCCTTTAAATTAAATGGCTCCGTAAGTACACATCTAGTCTAGAGATATAGAGATAAGATTGGATTGTTAGAGATTTGAATAATCTTGTAAAAGTTTATATGGTATGATAGCCGTGTCTGATGGTAATGGTGATGGTGATGGTGATGGTGTTCTAGAGATGAAGCTGGCTATAGCAATAATGCAGTGGACAATGATGTCAATCAAAATAGTATTAAATTACAGTCAGTGTCACTCAAGGTGGTGGGGTAGTTGCTTGCATGAATGCGACTTCCCACCGTTTTAGCAACAGTACTTAAACAAATGGAAGACTGTGTCGTAAAGAAAATGGAGAAACTTCCAAACTTCTCCCCAGAACAACACACATACAAAAAAAAAAAAAAAAAATTGGAAAGAGAGAGAAGTACCAAAAAAGGCATTCCACATAGTAGTCATCTTAAATCCGATCTAGTCACAACAACTTGCTTTGGCGCTTTGCAAATCATACAACTTGATTATTTTGTCTTATTATCATGTATCTTTGTCACTTACCATCTCAGGAATCTTTTGAGAGATAAGAAAAAATGGTTACAGACTCCTGTTGCGTGTTGTTAAATATTAAATTAACAGTAGTATTGTTGGATTTGAGGGGGCGCCCACAGCAAGAATAAATAACAATGTCCGAAGGACTAAGAATTTTAGGATCATTATGGTTTCTTAGATTCCCATGTTCTGCAATATTATATACTAACGTATGGTTACTAATCTACTATGGTTATCTCATTAAGAAGATAACGATATTTCTGATGGATATGGATATGGATATGGATATAGATACTCCGATATGTGGCCCGGAGATCTATATGTGTTACGACTTTGAGTGTTGGTTAATTAATGGATTTGACAAAACTCTGGGTCCATTGAGATGTAATTTTCATTTTAGAAAATGACTGTGTTTCTGCTCTGAAGATAAAAGCCTGGAAGGACTACGAGTTAGAAGACTGCAAGAATTAGAAGTTAGAAGACGGCAAGATTAAAGGAAGAAAGTCTTGCGGAATTAAAAGCGAGAAATCAAACATGATTAGAAGTATGTTAACGGGAGAAAAAGAAGTCTGATAGAATTGGGAGATGAAAGTTTAGAAGGAAATAGAAGTGTTGAAATTTCGGATCTACAAAGTTCGCTCAAGCAGAAAACGCGGCAGAGTACTACTAAAATTAGAAATTTGATTCTAATTGTGCCCAAACTACTTGTTTTAGTCCTAATCAGTTTATGCAACCTCAAGCACGTCCTAAAGGCTATTTAAATGACTCAATGACTACCCTAAAGTGGTACTTCACCTCTCAAAGTTCTGAGTTAGAAATCTAATTGAGAGAATACTTCTCTAGAGTTTTTTTTATTGAAATTTTGTACTGAAGAGATCATCTAGAGAGCAACTTATTCTACTTCTCTAGTAGAAGATCATTTTCTTTTTGTAGAAGATTTTCAAGCGCTGATTTGAATATGTTGCAATCAAATGTGTGAAGTTGTTTAAGTGTGAAGCGACACAAGAGGTAATTGCAGTTCTTAGATAGGGGATATCTGAGGAGGAATCTGTGAGTTACTTGTAATTACAAAATTCATAGTATTTGATTGTTGATTCAGTTCAGATCCGTGGTTTTCACGTTATATCCGGTGTCCTTGTGGTGTGTGTGCTTTTGCCCTTGTTATTTATTGCCGCTGCATATTTTTAGTTTGCACACAAACGGGCTGACGAGTTAACCAATCTAGAGATCTCGTACCCCTCTATGCACCTGTCTAACGTATGAGAATATAGTATAGAATATCCAATTCTATGGCTCCCTTATCTAATATAGACAAGTCCGGTCACACTTCGTAAAACTCACAATTCATTGATCCTATTGGGGTCTTATTTGTAGGGTGGGGACATATCAAGTCTTATTATAAAAAGTGGAATTGTATTTTCTCCTAACCTATATCCTACTTGATCTGACGTAAACCTGTGGCATTTGAGCCACTCGATTTCCTATAATTTTAAATCTAAATCTCTCAGGGAGGGTCGACAAACAGAGGATGGAGTGAAAGAAAAGCAATTTATTCCGGTAAACATGCAAAGACTAGAGAGTAGAGAACCGTAATTGAAAAGGACAAGAGATCCTCCTGCAATAATTAAGCAAGTGGGAATGGGATAAGATCGATATAATGTGTGATTGTAACATCAACGTTGTAACCTGTATGGGCATCAGGATTGAGACGTGACTGACAAATTTTCTAAAGTTTTATGGCCCACCAATTGATTAGTTAGGAATTAGGATGGCTTCTGGCTTCTTTAATTTGAGGGAAATTAAGGGTACTGACACCGTCCATGGACTAGGTCTTACCCTCTCTAGTGGATGGTCGTTGTACAAGTGTTTTTTACTACTGAGAAGAGTCTTTGGTATTCTGGTCTGCAAATTTATCAATATGGTGCGGGCTGACAAGTGAAGTGAAGTGAATTTAGATAATAAAAAAAAATGTAAGGATCACATCAAAAGTACATAATTTCAATATTCTCTCCCAATTTTTAAAAAAGCAACTCCTTTCTCCACTAAAAGGTAAAAAAACTCCACTTTTCTATACAAAAAGTCAAAAAATTCCATAACAAAAACTAAAAAAAACACTATCATAACACCTTATATTTTATTCTCTCTTGATTTGATGTTTTACCTCACCGTACTTCAATTTTACCACACATCCAAATAGGCCCTAATATTTTGGCCCCACACTGCTTATAAATGTAATGTGGGTCCTGTAACTTTATCAAAATTATACAATCTTTAATTTATTAATTATCAATATTAATTGGGTCCTACAAATGTCACACTAGAGGGCATTCATTGTGATTAACAACATTAAGTGGGTCAAGAATGGCTCCTTACCTGAGTGGTAAGGAACGTTAGTTCTTATCTGACTACCTGGGGTTCGAACTCCGGGTACGTCATCTTTTCCCGCTTGTACGGTCTCATTTTCCACTTGTGTGGGCCTTCATCCCGCTCGAGTGGACTACCTTCCTGTGTGTGCGGACTCTCTCTTTGGTTCTAGCCCCCTTGGCCGGGTATAAAAAAAAGAAAACAACATTAAGTGGGTCTCATGCTATCAAAACTAGCCACGTCACATGCTGATTAACAAGATTGAATTGTGTAATTGCAATTTTCAATTTGCCTTCATTAAATGGGCCCATCCATTTGATAGCTGACTACCAACATCTAATGAATCCCACAATGACTTCTCATAAATAGATTCATCGATGATCTCTGACATTAGATAAGGTTCTAAAAAAAAAAAAAACTAGATAGTGCTATTTGTGATAATAACAATTAGATATATTACACTATGGTTACCAATATTTGGTAAAATCACCTCAGTTAAACAACATTGGATCTCATGGTTTTAACACTTCATCCTACGATTTATTTAGAGCTTTTGTATATACTACCCTAAGGTTTGTAGGATTTATAAATAAGCCCATGAGGTTTTAGTTTTTGCAAATAGGCCATTGCTTATTCTTTTTAATACCTTCCACGTCCCCAAAATCAATATTCTTAACAAGAATGAGCTGTAAGAATGAGCAGACACCATGAAATTTGTGTAGAATTCTTATATAAATGACAGGTTTGCCCTTACATCCATTAAATAAAAATGAGTACATTATTACAAAAATACTATATTTTATCTCAAGTCCCAATGGTTTCTCTCAATAACTCTCTCATGTACATGACCAGGGGTGGACCCATGTACAAGGGCCAGGGGACTGAAGCCCCCACCCATATCTAAGAAAATTTTAAAATTCACAGCCCCCGCCCTTAAATCCTAAAAATTTATATATATATATATAGTCATTTGCCTATTCCCCCAGTATTTCTTTTATATAGAACCAAACACCACCCCCTCGCAAATTTTAAAAAATAATATATATTTTTTTTTACATTTGCCCATTCCCCCAATATTTTTTTACACCCCCGACATATGAAGTATAATCATAAATTTTGAAACTTTCATCAATCCAACGGTGGGTCATGTATAGATTGGGTAAATCATAACCAGTTATAAGTATAGGTGTTGATTGTCATCATGATCAATTTGGATTTAATGAAATGAGACATGTATTGATTTAAAGAAATTATGTAGGGTTATTCTCTCCCACTAAGTGCAATTGTTAATGTAAAAAATAAATTGAGCACAAGCTTTTGAAATCATGCATATAAGGATAAAAGAGATGGACAAAAGTGTCATATCGCTCTAAATCCCTAGGGTGGTTGGAAGACTATTGCTTTTGGGGACACATAAGGTATTAGAATGAAAATACAGGGCCTATTTGCAAATACTAAAACCCAGGGGCCTATTTACAAATCGTAAAACCTTAGGGGGTATATACAAAAAGCTCTTTTATTTAATAATAAATGGGTCCTACCTTGATTATTAATTAACAGTTGTGATTACTAATTAGTGGGTCATGCATTGAGTCAATTGATTACTTTATCTCCATTTTTTGTTCGGTATCATCTGCGAGTTTTTTTTATAAATTTTTAAATATTTTAAAAGTAT